>OZ010572.1:88238999-88283999 GCA_963932145.1 Acanthosepion lycidas | reverse complement strand
TCTTTGTTACCAACCATTGTCAAGCTTAAGAATGAGGACAGTAGTGCATTGCTATGGCTGACGTCTCACAAAAGGTAATTATTGGGGAATGATTTGCTCAGGTACACAAGCAGTGACATACTACTCCCTCAAGGAGACATTTTGTCAAGATATTCGTCCATGAAATAGAACGCATGGAAAAGTACTTTTCTTAGTCTTCTTCTAACTTGGTTCACTGATTCCATTTTCATTACTAGTAACCATTACGCCACCCGTTAGCACTCATAGTATTATAAATTTATTCTGACCTAAGAAAAAGTATGCATGCATGTATACGCCTGTTTTCAAAATCAATAAAAACACACATTTGTCCATTTTATTTGTGGTTTCGCTTCCACTTTTTGAAATATCTGCAGTCAGCCTCAAACGTAAATAATTTATTTTTAATGATCCCAAAGCGCAAATTTACTAAAATACTAAAGAGAAATCGCAAAGTGCTTCCTTTAACTGTTAAAGTTGTCGACTGAATAAATAAAGAAATATTCTATGTTGGGATTGCTAAGATGTGCCTTAAAATAGATTCTTCCAGCCGTCGCTTAACTTTCATTCGTCGTCGGTCCCTGCTCACATCTGAGCTCCGGGATCGTCATCCTCCTCATTGTTCCTCTGGCGACAGTAACGGAGATGGCTGTGAAGGCTTTGTCTACTCCTGAAAAGTCGTGAGCAGGGAGTCACAAAGGAGTGTGGGTGGTGGACACGACTGGGCGAGTTGGGCCCTTCTAACAGTACGTCACAGACCCCCTCTTCATCTTGACAGTTGATCTCAAAAGTCTCTGTGAGGAAGGCTGATTTGCAGTAACGGTTTCCCGGGTCTCAGGGTCGATGTTGGCCCGTGTCAAATATGTATTCAACTGATCCCTAAAGCGTCGTTTTGGGCCTTAACTTACATTACAGTGTATTAGAATTACTTAATTTTAATACCAGTTATTACTCTTATTCGTTTATAGTTGTCTGACTTATAAAATTTACCATAAATATTAGGTTGGTGCAAAAATAATGTCGGTTTTTAACGTATTTTTTAACGTCAAAAACCGACATTATATTTGCACCAACCTAATATATATGAAGGAAAAACATGTATGTGTTGTCCTTTACTATCCACGGTTTCAGTCATTCGTTGGGGGTGTTGGAACATCGCCCCCCCTCCCCACCGCGAATTAAGGGAAACTACTATAAATTAATAGATTAAAACCATAATCGGAATTAAACGGGTTCCCATGAAAATATATCCTCAAAATCTTTGCTTCCTGCCACCTCTTATATTCCTATTACACACTTCATTCATAAAACCTTGAGTAGAATATTAACGTAATACAATCTTCTTACACTTACTTTACCCTATTTGCCTTTTTGTAAGACTCCACAGAGTTTTGTAAATATGAAAATCTATATACACGTACTCATAAATGTATACCCAAACATTTTTTAAATTTATGACGAATACATATACATACCATTCATCACAAATAGTTTCCTGAAGAAAAAAAATAATATCTCTGTTCGGGGCGTAGACGATCAAATCTTTCCGGAGATTTCATTGCATTATTAACTGTGAATTTCCATGCGTTCTTAGGAAACATAGTAAAATGATTTCCCTTTGCTTTCGCCACGATTTTTTTTTAATTCAGAGTTTTCCCTCTCTTAGATTGGTTGTCACCCAAGGTTCGAGATAACTAGTTTGCCCTGCTATTTAACCCATAACTGGGGAGAGAGAGAAGAGTTGGATTCACATCTTTCCCAAAGGTGTTTAACCGGAATTTGAACTTGTCAAATCCAGTTTTCCTGATAGGACGTTGAAACTGACACACCAGTAAGTACACATTTATACATCTATGACCTTATTTATATGATTAAGTTGGCTGTGTTAAATTTAGTACAGTATATACTAAATTAAACTTAGTATAGTAAAATGTAAAATTAAATTTAGTATTGTTAAATTTAGTTTAGTTAAAGTTAGTATAGTATATAATTAGTTTTATTTGATCCCATTAAAAAAATAAAACTAATTATATACTATACTAAATTTAGCACAACCAACTTAATCATACGCAATAACTCTTCTCTGTTAACTAGTTTTTTTGGAAAAAAATCAACATTGTATATCAGTTTAAATGTCCTTTAGTCCTGATACTATCTCTGACAAAAAAGTAAGTACATATGATGGCTTGACAACCACAACATTATCAAAACGTCTTACACTTCACTTATCGGATACATCCCTGTCTGCCTTCTTAACAACACCAATATACTATATAGCTGACACTCATATTCAAGGATACTCGTCTATTAGGGCGGCTAGCCAATCCCTATTGCAGACGCTTGCCCAAGCGCATTTGTGTTTATTCAACAACCACAGAGCCCACCTGTGGTTTATACTGCAATCTGAACAAGGCCAGCACGCTCAAACCCTCGGCCACGATGACTTGTGACTTCGTACTAGCACAGCTATCGACGGCCCTCAAATGTTTCGTCCACCCAATTTCACTCACAAAGCTTGGATGGATCCCGTTGTATGGTTTTCAGCCACTTTCCAAAGTTGATGAACGTTGGGATCGACCCCTCCAGTCCAATAATATCAGGAAGTCTCCTTCCAGACAAATCGACCATGGTGAGATTCGAACTCGAGTCTCATGGTTAGAATGTGAACGTTCTAACTACTCAGCCACGTGCCAAGTATCATTATGCTACACCATGAAAATAATAAACAAAAAGCAACCGACCATAACTGAACAGAATTTATTATAAGTATAGTAGCAATGTTTTAAAATGCATTTGAGTTGATTAACATTTAAGACCATTTTGCAATTTACAATTTTGGTTATTTCCATTTGCACTGGGAACTCTTGTTTACAAATATCGTAACCGCAACGGTTAATTTTTAAATAATTATAGAAGAGGACGATTGCAGTTACATTAAGTTTGTCTTTGCAATTCGCCGCTGAGGATGAGCTCGGAGGAGATTGAAAGTACTTGGGTTAATAAAAAATACGGCCACTTCCTTGATAAATTTTAATTTATCATCAAGAAGATAATTACAAAACTAGAAAGGATTATTATAAAAATAGGCATATTAAATATTATTTAATGAAATATGCTTGAATACAGATATGCTGCCTATATATATATATATATATATATATATATATATATATATATATATGTGTGTGTGTGTGTGTGTGTGTGTGTGTGTGTGTGTGTATGTGGGTGTGTGTGTACATCTATTATCGCATATTTATATTCACTTACATTCGTATCCCCTAACATGTGTTTACATACACAAAAATACACACAAAAAGTTGCTTGCTCGTGTATCCTACATTGTTTCTTTGTCTCACAATTCCTAATATGAAAAAGAAACACCTAAAATGTTTTTTGTTCTTTGTTCCTCCAAGAGATTTATTCAACGCGTCCGGGGCGTCCCCAGACTAACATCCCACTTCACAAAATCTCAATGTTGACAATGCACCCTGTGCGAACAGGCTATAAAACCCACTCATGCCTGTCGCAGTCTGTGTTTTTTTCCTTTAACAGTCTCGACACCGTCTGTCGGTTTTCTCTATTTAGACAGTTCTATTTTTTAAAAATCTAGTTACTATGGCAACAGTTATAAGTTCATCGTAGTAACTAACGTCACCATTTGTTCTAGGAGTATCATTCTAATAATAATAATAATAATAATAATAATAATAATAATGGATGAAAATTGTATATGAGAAGTATTGCTTGAATTTAAGGTCATCTTTATATGCTTTGTATCACCAGTCCCTAAGAATGGGGACACTGTTTCCCATTAAATTTGCTATCAGAGTCATCTATATTTCCGTTTAGGCAGACTTTAATATATAAGACATATATATCAACGTTCGAATAAAGAAATATTTTAATTGCAATATGAATTATTATTAATATTATTATTATAAGAATATGTGTATGTCCCAATAACACCAGCAGTAATATATATATATATATATATATATATATATATATATATATATATATATATATATATATATATATATATATATTTGGTTGGTTGGTGCAAAAATAATGACGTAATAATGACGTTTTTTACGTATCTTTTAACTTCAAAAAACGACATTATTACGTCATTATATATGGGGGAAGAGATCGCACTCAATCATGAAACTTGACAATCACCATGCTGTGCCTATATCTATAAACGCATTAGTTGGCTGGAAAGCATGGAGCTGGAAGGGAGTTCCGCAACTTAAATTTAAAGAGTCTAGGTACCATAGCAAAGTCATTCGAACAACTACAATGAAAATAGTTATAGAAAAGACTTAGAGATGCAACCTTACGGGAGTGGGAAAGTGACTAGATCTGAGCCGCCAGATCAATACGAATAATATTGCTGATTATTCTTTGGATTTTATCAAGGAGCTCGAGGTAAATAGCAGGGCCATATATGCCAGCAATATTCCAAGCATGGACGAATTGTGGACTTATAGATATGTAAGACAGATATGTAAGATAGATTCTGGAGTAAAAAATTGTCTCGCCTGACGTAGTGAACCGACTTTCTTAGCAGCTGACCTAGCAATGGATTCAATATAGTCTTTCCACTTAATATCAGCAGAGAACGTGTGCCCGAGAATATATATATATATATATATATATATATATATATATATATATATATATGTGTGTGTGTGTGTGTGTGTGTGTGTGTGTGCTTTGTTTATTGTTTCCATATTTCGAACCATTTTACTGGTTTCCGATATATATATATATATATATATATATATATATTTTTTTTTTTTGCTATAATTTTCTTTTTTCTTTTTTCTTTACCAGAATTACTGATATCTACCGGTCTGTGCTTTCGAAAGTCTTTAGTAAAGAACATGTGCTCTTGGAGAAGCATAATTCTGAATTCGCCACTCCCAGTCCCTCATGGGTCAGTGTGACAGGTTAAGGACCATTAATCCCTATATTTGAAAGACTTTGAGAAAACGTGTGTCCTGTCGTTGACTGAACAAATGGGCCACGAAAATGTCAAAACAAAAATAAATGAGCAATGAAAAAGGATCATGCAAACCTTTTAATGCTGTTATTTAAAACCTGTTAAATGAAATAATCTTTAATTGAACAAATGCATAACAGCTATCATAGCTACGACAAATAATTCTTTTATATACTATTTAAAACTAGAAACCTAAGGTCAGAAATGGCTTCATGAAATTTTCCAATGTTCATTAAAAAACTAAGATCACACACATTTTACATAGATAAAGCACTTCGTAATGTGTGAGCTGTATATGTGAGTACAAATTTTTGTATTTCTTTAAGGCATGGGCTACCAGAAATCCCTCTCAGTGAGTCTATCGGAATCTTTTTTCAATCAATCCGAGGGCTCCAACTACACCTGGAACTATTGCTGTCCTTATGTGCTCCATTTTTTTTTTTTTTAGATTTCCTTGCATTTTGATAGTTATTTATAGTTATTTGAAGATCTTCAAAGATACATTACAACCTGCAGGGACTGGCATGTCAATAAGAAAACATGTTCTGTTCTTGTGGTCTTTGATCCCGATGCCTGGACGATTATTATTATTATTGTTGTTGCTGTTGTTGTTGTTCTTGAATTCATATTGCAGTTGTAAACTCATTGTGACTTATTAATATAATATTATCACATTTTTTATCACATTCATGAAATATACAAGAATTACTGAAAAGTTCTCGGCCCAACCATTGTCTCAAAATTAAACCAAATGACCAAATATCAAAATTTTTACAGCATTTTTTAGGTCGAGACGAGAACATTCAACATTACATACCTTGTTTTAATAATATATTGTTAAAACGCTGATAACTGATAATGACATTACTGTCAATCTTGAAAAAACATAAGATCTACAACGACTGTTAGTATTAATTTATTGTTGTACGGTGGTAATGAATAGCTGCTCAGATTGCAGACTCGGTGCGCCGAGTTTGAGTTCCAGTCGAGTTCATTACATTCACTTTTCTTGGGAAACGTATGAATCCAGCTCTTCTCCCCCCCCCCAACACACACCAGCTATGAGAGGACAGGACAGACTGTTTCCTATATCTTTGTTTGGCGACTAGTCTAGAAGAAGGAAAATTCTGAATTCAGAACCAAGCTTGGAGAGGGTTGGTCTACGTCAGGCTATTTTACCTAAGAAACATCACTGTTGCTGCGGCTGCAGTACATATGGTGACCCTACGACACTAAGGGGTTATGGGATTCGTAATCAATTGAAGAATTCCATAGTAAAGCAGCTGTAACAACAATGGGTGGGGAGTAAATACGCGTGAAAAACTTCTCACATAAAAATAGAAAGCTTTAGTTAATTAAATCTAACTCAATTTTGTAATAGTTTGCTCTCTTTCGTCCTTATTGTCATTATTTTGATTGTTTTGTCGTCATTGCAGCACAAAATGAATCTAACCAATGAAAGAGAAAGAAAAGGGAAAAAATGATGAAACAGAAATAAATTATTTTAATTGCCCTTAAATGAAAAGCCCCCCTTTTTATTGTGCCTACTAGATCAGCACTAGTCCTTTTTAATGTTCTTCTTTTTTTTTTTTTTAAGTTAACCGAGTATTAACATCTAAAAACAATCAACATTTTGAATTTATGTCTAATATTCTTTCCTATCACATAATTGTTTTAGGATTAGAAATTTCAATGCACTTTACTAAGTTTTCTATTTAAGCTTCACTTTCATTTTTATTCTCTTACATTTTTCCTTTTTAGATTTTTCCTTATTTTTTTTTTTTTCTTTGAAAACATCTAAGATTTTTTCCTTATTTCCTTGTATTTATGCCCTTGCTGCTCCTACCATCTTTTCATGATTCCTACACCCTACCCCCCATCCTCCAACATATGCTCATTATTACGCCGTATTTAATGTAAAATTAAAGAATTTTATTCTTTCTAATTTTGCGGTATCCCCACCTATTCGGTTAATATTCACAAATATAATCCATTTCAGCTCTAGTGTAAAAACAAATACATCACCAAAATATTCAGAAATTTAAAAAATATTTTAAATTTTACCGATTCAATCAATTCAGTTTCTCGTACAGAATCTAAAATGAAAGGCAAAATTTAAATATATGCATATATATATATATATATATATATATATATATATATATATGAAACCCTTACGAATACCTCTCTTGAGTTTTTCATAAACAACACGATTCTGTTGAATAATTCTGGTGGAAAACGGAATGGGAACAATCTACCCCCGTTAGTTTTTCTGAATGTAAATTAGAAACGAGACTGGAAGAAATATTGAAAAATGTGAATTATGAAAGAGTGATAGTATTTAATGATAATGTCCTATTATAATGATTATATATAAACTTTGTATGATAATTTAACAGATAATGTCCTATTATAATGATAATGTCCTATTATAATGATAATGTCCTAATGATGGTACCATCTGAAGTAATGACGCCAAAATAATGATAAAACCTCTAGACAAGTACAAAGTAGAGTAAGGTACAACCCCCCACCAAATAAAACAGGGAGAGCAAACAAGCAAAAAAGAAAAAAAAAGAAACATCTGAATTTGTTACTCCGAGGGAAGAAACTTTTGTGAAATGAAAAATGAATAATGAAATAAGAAGAGGCAAGAAGCCAAACAAACAAAAAAAACTGATAACTTTTCTGATATACCAAGTGTTTTGCCATTCATTTTACTTCCTCTTAACCTTTGCATTTAAAGCCCGAGCATAGAGTATCTTTGTACATTCGTTGTAAGTCAATATCTGCATCGATTATTGATTTTCAAAGACGCTCGCCCTTTTGGCATTTAGACAAGAAAGAGGTTGGTGTCTAGTTTTCATTTAATTATAAAATATTAAAATCATGAGGTGAAACTGAGTTGTTGACGACGATTTTCTTCTGGAAAATAAGCATAAAAGAAATAAGTACACATACAGTAACGTTATAGTTATACTCTATGTAAATATTTACTGTTCTTTGCTTAGCCTGGCAGTGTCACATCTGATCTCACGTGTTTGTAAACACCACTTGCTAATCACCTCCATGTTACTTTATCTATTCATATTGATATAAGTATAGGGTCACTTCGAAGTGGTGTAATAGTTAGCAAGCTTGTCTCACTAGAACGATTACGACTGAATAGTGAGTTCGATGCTGACTGAATGCCCCATACATTCGGTCTTGTGCCATATATGTTACGCTTAGAAAATCACTATATATGTATAAGTATAGAAATATCTACTTAGGTGAGTCTGGCACAAAACCAAACTTGAGTATAAAGATTGAATAGCACCAATATTAGACATAGCGTAACCACATGGAACCACGTCTAGCGAATTAACCGCCATTAGAAATAGCGCTACTAAATTTTTAAATGACTTTCTTGTTACAAACCGAAATTAGTCCACCAGCTAATTTTTAAAATAGTTCCCAAATTGGCAAGTAGCCAAATTCACGATATGATAGTATTAGGCTTTCAAAATAGCTGCAATCTTGCAACCGCCATTAGAAGTTTGAAAATATAGAGGACTTGAAAAGCAAAATTCAAAATACTGGCTTTTACCTAGATTCCATGAGAAATACAGAATTACCTCAGCCAACAAAAAAGCTCACCTGTAAGTAAATGTATTCAAAAATAAATATAATCCAATTGAAATCACTTTATCCACAAGAGTGGCTTAATTTTTAAAGTTTTCTAAAAATAGAGGAGAATCAAAAAGGAATGAGAAGAATGGTAAACGATAAATATGTAAAAGAGAAAGAAAGAGAAAGAGAAAGAAAGAGAGAGATAAAAATAGAAAAAGAGGGCGAGAGAAAGAGAGAGAAAGCAGGAATCGAAAATGAGTTAAAGAATAAGGAAATATATGAGAATAAGATGAACGGAACAAAAAATGAGGGTGACATGTGTCTTTTCAAAGAGAGAACAAAGCAAATTCATTTGTCAAATCTCTGTTGAATATTTTTTTTAAATGACTCAGATCAAAATTGAAGCCATACTCAAAGATCTTTGACACTTGGTTTTGACTTTGGTTTTGTCATTAAAAATTTGCAGTTGGAACGACTGGAAAATGTAAACTATTCAAGTTTACAATTTGCAATTCTTGGCGTAAATGACATCGGGTTTAACTTAAAATAATTCTCTTGTTACAAAACTTTGATATGCCTCCTGCTCTTTGGTGAAAAAAGAAAACAATTTTTTTTTATATCAGGAATCATGATTATTACATGCTTTCCTATTCGGACCAGCAAGCTCACCTTGTTTCTTATATTCGCAATACTTCGGCTGTAGTAATGTTCCTATTCATCAATCTTATTCAACTTTGTATCACTTTTTCTAGCAGCTTTTATTCTCGCACCTTTTCCTTCCTACTCTTTCATTTTATGTCTCCTGTGATCGTTAAATTCTCCAAGTCTTTTTTCTCATGATATATCCCAACATTCCTGCCGTCTCTTCTCAATTGTTAGAAACAGTCTTTTTGTTGATCTTATACGAAAAGGAAAGATGCTTCCAGAATATGTAGGAGTTTTAATGTTATTTTAATTTTTGAAATGAGGAATTATCATTATTATATGTTTTGAACCATCATGCTTATATTGGTTGCTGCACTTACAGCATTTCAGTAGTTATATTCTCCGGCCTTCTTGGAGTGTTTGTCTTCCTACTCGCCATCTTATTGGAATTTTGAACCAAACCCTTTATTCAATCTACGGTGGTAGATTGATTTCATTCTATTTTCTATGTTTAAGGAATATGTCAAATAAGTTAATACTTACGAGCATTTGTTTCACTTGTCTGTTTCTTCCATTGAATCAGACTATATGACATTCAGCACTACCAAACTCTGGGATTGAACCCACTACTACCAGGGAATCAGATATGTCTTCACAAACGCTTTAATAATCCATTCGAGCGTGAGCCTTTTGGACAAACTAATGTTGACATTCTTGAGTCATAAACCTAATCACCTGTACTCAGGTGCTAGAATTGTATAATTGCCTTAATAGTGCTACCACCTGAGCATAGGCAATTGTGAGTTCGATCTTCTGAACTGGTTCAGTGGAAGAAACGGAAAAAGGAATGAATACAATTTCTCCCTGTGAATTGAAAAAAAAAAGCTATCAGTCTAAAATTTCAATATGATTACAAGTACTAAGGCAGAAAACTTAAAAACACCGGAGATTTCAACGGCCGAAACGTTGTAAATATAACGACTAAAACGTGTTTGCTGGTTCAAATAGTGAAACATATTTCAGAGATTCTGAAAAAAACTCAGTAATTATATCCTACATACACTTAAAATGATTTATATATTTTCATGAAAACATTCTTTGTGTGCTCGATAAAAAAAAATTAGCTTAACTATAAATGAATCCAGATTTAAGATACTAGTTAGTTACAAAGCAATACAGAAATTACTATACATTCAAACATTAAGAGTTCTACTTAGAAAATATGAGCGATTTATATATATATATATATATATATATATATATATATATATATATATATATATATATATATAAGCAGTAAATTGCTGATACCCACTGAAGAGTGGGCGGACAGATCCGCCTACGAAACTATGGAATCGGGATGCTGAAGGTAATACCAATTAGCTAAGTGACAAACTTTTGCTTATATTAATTATATATATTTAATAAGTTATCCACTGCGCCTCATGACATTCATATATATATATATATATATATATATATATATATATATATATATATATATATATATATATATATATATATATATATATATATAAAGGTGATGAGACAATGTGGAAAATTTATTAACAACCTGTTTCACCAGAGCATCTGCTCTCTTTGCCTTTCTCAGGTTAGAATGACAAAACTGTATTTGAGGGTAATGCCTTGGGATCTCTGACGATAAGTAGTCATAAATCAAATTAAATTAGATAGCTTATCACTTCCAATGTCCATACTCAAGAGAGGCTGTGTTCACCTGTTTTTTGTTTATTTTTAATCGGTCCGCCGGAACTAAAGAGTGTTAATACACACACAGACACACACACACACACACACACACACATATATATATATATATATATATATATATATATATATATATATATATATATATATGAGTGTGTATGTGCACGCGCGTGTGTGAGTATGTGTACATATATTCACATACACCAAGGCATACACATATATTACAGTTTCAGATGTGGATAAAACAAAAAGCAAACTGGTGCACAGACACTTTCTTAAGTCTAGACATTATTCATTATTACTATAAACGTCACATCTTGTGGCTACGCCTGTTTGAATAACCGTCCAATTTTTTTAACAAAGAAATTGACATCTACCAGCCATTGCAATCAAAAGGCATATTAAGAGGAAATTTTTTCTTCAATAAGACTTTCGATTATTATATATATATATATATATATATATATATATATATATATATATATATATATATATATATATATATATATATATTTGTGTATGTGTATGTGTATGTGTGTGGTGAGAGATAGAATGACTGTGAGTACTTTTTTTTAGAAGCATGCACTTTCTCACTCTGCTTCTTCAACTTTTTCCTATTTTTTTTTTTTTTTATCTTTTGTTTGATACTCCACCGGGTGCACATGTAAAAATGCACATGCGCATACACATGCCGATTGTTATTTTTATTTATATTCCTTATCAAATATTGTGTTCGTGATTCTGCTGATGCCTATTCCTTGATAATGAAACCCCTTCATTTACAACCCCCCCCTCTACTATCCTCATTCATTTCTACTGTGCTCCTTGGAATTCATTCATTTATGCATTGATTTCTGTTCATTCATCCAAGCAACCAGACATCCAACTAGCGAAGCAGACAGGTTCACTTTGTCTTTGGGATGTCCTCATCCTTCTCTCTTTGTGCTGGTCATGTGATTTACCACACACCGCCTCCCTCTGTCAGTATTACAGCTCCCAGATTTTGTCATCGATAACCAATCGAACGACTGCTTCGATCAGACAATACTTTATGTAAAAGAACTTGAGATATCATTTTAGCAGAAGTCAGAGCAGCACTAAAAACAGCAGCAGGTGAAACAGTAATGGTAACAGTAAGAGTTGTTGCAGCGAATGCATTCTAAAGTTTTCCTCACATATCTCGAGTAGAATTTATTGCAGAACTTTAATTTATTACCTTATAAGGGATTTACATATATGATGATTTACATATATGGTACACAACGTTCACGAGTTTTACTATTCTCATTTTTTTAAATTGATGTGAATTTTTTTTTTTTTTTTTTGACAACAGCATTGTCACAAGTCTCGCAGTCCCATTTACAGAGGTAACCTCAAGCCTCTGAGATTTTGATCCAATGATTTGGGGTCAACGATATCCAAACAAGTATAATTATTCTTACTAGCAGAAGTAGTAGAAATAAAGGAAATAGTAAATATATACTGCAATATACTACAATATATTGTTACTTCCATAAATACTCGACTCACTAAGGTGAAAGTCAGTTGTGACTTCGAATGTTAACTTTCTTTTTCTTCTCTTTTATATAATACCGACTAGACATTAGCAACAAACTTTAAACCTCCCGATCTCTGCTTCAATCATTAAACTAACTTAGTGAATAATTATAGTTATTTCTATCAACAGAATGTTTATGTACAACACCGCCCGTTAATCGTAGTGTTTTTACACAGGTACTTTATCCCTCGCCTTATGGGTGTGTGCAGATTAACGAATTTCACACACACGGTACTGAATAAGAAACTTAAAATCCAACAAAATAGATCGATTGAAAAAAGTAGGACGATTTTATGACGATTCATTGTAGAAGTACAGCTAAACTGTCGCCCACTGAATATTTAAGTCCTGATAGAGAATTTATTAAGCACTCATTTTTCAGCAGGAGGAGGAGATACTCAAATGCATTACAAGAGTTTTGCCAGGAAATCTCTCTGTGAAGCACTAGTTAACAAGTTTATCCCGAAAGCCATAAGTTCTATCTTTACTAAGTGACCCATATTTGCTACTCATTTTACAAACTAACGAAGCAGAGAATAATAGTTTTGTCATAGCAACGTTCTCGAACAATCGTCAGTAAACTAGTCATGTTAACTATTTATTAATGAGTTCAAAGTTCAAACCTTGCTACATGTTTTACAATGGCATATTCATATTTTTTTTAACTCGTACTTAATTCTGACTGTAAATACAATATGACTTTAAAAGATCATAACTGAGAATCTTTTAAGTTTTAATTCGTAAGATGACCGATAACAAGCGCTGTTGTTTTCTTCTTTCGCTTTTTCTTTTTTTTTTTTTTTTTTTTTCTCCAGAAATTTGATCAAAGGAAATTCACTAATTTATCATAAAGCCGAGTTGGTTTGTCAGCAGACGATTTTCTTGTAGTAGTGATTTTGGTGGCGTCGGGGTTGTTGTTTCTAGTCAAGCCTAGTGACAAATTTTATATGTACACAGTTGAACATAGAAAGAGAAGTGTTTTAGAATTCACATTCAAAGTCAGTTTTTCCATTCAATTTTTCAACGATTCTTACCAACTAGGCGTTAAGAATGCGAACTAAAACCACCGATCTTTTATAACGATCTGTATCTGAGTTCAAATATACATAAATTAATAGAAGTATTACTAATTGTAGTAATAATAGTTCCCATGAATATTTCAAGGAAAAGACTTACTGGTGTAAATATACTAACTTTAACGAAGCTTATATTTTCACTTCAGAATTCGAACTTAGGCACAGGTTTTATTTTATTTACTCACTCAATCAAGATCTTTCATAATTTAAAAACAGCAAGTGATGTTACTAGTTGCTCTTTTTGTTGAATCGTTACATTTATCATAAGTCATCTGAATTTTTCTCGTTGTTCATAGAGAAATAATGTAAGATACAATGGTGCTGTGTACTAACAATTAAGTTATAAATTATAGTAGAACCACGAATACCGAATAACACAGTAGTGATACTCGTTATAGTGAATCTCTACTTAACCCACCTGCGTCTTTCACAAGGTTAGTAAAAGTTTTACAAAAGTACTGCTATGAAATTTAGTCATTACATAATTTCGACTGCTTGCTATACAATTCCCAAAAGCAAGCTTACAACAACAACAACAACAACAACAACAACAATAATAATAATAATAATAATAATAATAACAATAATAATAATGATGAAAGCGAAAAGGAGGACCTGCTACGTGTATTTGGTTGTGTCGGCAGTGCACAACGTACGACTTACCCAGAACCAACGAAACGTGTGGATCGCGAAGGTTAGGGTGGGTGCCTTTAATATTGGTTGAATTTGGAACAATACCAACAACATTAGAGGTAAGATTGGATTAATTAGAAATTCAAGAAAGTTTGGGGGTTATCTAGACGACGGCGTTGTTGAGGTCTTCGAAGATAATCAGGAAGATAATGAATTTTGAAGAGATTCCAGTGACGATCACCAGACATTTGGTGTGGACATTCAAACATACAAGAAATAATAATAATAATAGATTTCTACTCAAGTGTCTGGAGAGATAAGAGGCGTAATAACTCCCCTTCAAATAACCAATATAATTAACTGACAGCTGTGATAAGTGATGACTATTAGCAATTGTGATAATAATAAACATTTACTGACTGCAAAGGTTCCATTTGCAGAGTATAAGATAAGGACCTAATTTACCAATAATGAGTAGTAAAAGCGGATTGTTAACCCCTGTATTTTAACTAGTTATATTAATAGTAGCAATGATAGTAATTAATATCTACGCATCTTGGAAATTGTAGAATTAGATCATTTTCTAAAGTAGTTGATTATTAATATAAAAACGACGTTTTACCAGATGAGCAATTACTCTTCCTGTACGTTCCAACTGTTGTTGTATTATTATTGAAAATGTTACCTGAATGATAATTAAACGACTGTCATAACATGGGATATTTCATTGCCATTGTCTGATGCTTAGATTAGAAGAAAGACTGTTTTTTTGCGTTTTTTTTTTCTTTTTGTCGTATCAGTTTTCGTCGACGCGAGTTTTACTTCAATGTCTCAGTCTGCTTAAAAGTATTGGAATGTGCATATTGTAGCAGCCAGTGTCATATGTTAGGTCACATGATATGACATATGAGTTAAATTCCAAGATTTGTAAGATTAAACAAAATGAGGAAATACACGATGAAACACTGGTGTGTGTCTGGAGAATGTAGACTGGTTCTCATTCTAGGCTAACAATACACGTTTAGGTCAATGAACTTTATTAGTGGAGCCTCAGAGATCTTTAGTGATTTTAACCAACTCGTGGTGTTTAATAGCCGACAATGAAATGTTTGTCCAGATAGACAAGAAAATAATTTCATTTTTACCATCAATAAATTCTATACAGAATTAAACGAAATATTACTATATATATATATATATATATATATATATATATATATATATATATATATATATATGTATATATATATATATATATATATATATATATATATATATATATATATATATATATGATAAAATATAGTTTTGTGGTATGCTATATTGCTATATTTTAGTGCTCGATATCAGGGATATAGCGTATGTAGATATAAAAGTGGACATTGATGTCAATACCCAAAGGCGATAGTCTCTTTCATGCTTAAACGCAATCATTAGGCCATATATATATATATATATATATATATATATATATATATATATATATATATATATATATATATATATATATATATAACTTCAAACGTTATTATTTACTTCTTATTAGAAATAGACGTCTTATTTTTATTTATTAAACAGGGGGCGTCTATTTCAAATAAGAAGTACCGACTATAATATTGTTTGAAGTAAGAAAAATGTTGAATTAAAAATAAATTCATATTAATATACATACACACACACACGCACAAACACACACACACACACACATGTATGTTTACATCATAAAAATTTAAAAATTGTACAGTGCATAAGATTAGTGTTTTTCACTTAACAAGTAAAAAATTTAATTTTCAGATGAACATAGCAATTCTGTCTTAGCAAAAACAAGACCCTGAAGATAACATTGTGCTAATCTCGAAGGTATTCGTAAATAAAATGAATATACATCAACATGATATTTTTCTTTCTTCTTTTAATGAGGATACTAAGAATCTTGTCCGTAAATATGAGCGGATCCTATTACACATCGTCTAAATTATTTAATGAGATATGTCTTTATGAAAACATGTATGTGTGTGTGTGTGTGGATAGATTGATAAATAGAGAGAGAGAGAAACAGACAGATAGACAGACAGGAACGGGGTGAAAGAGAGATATGAAAGAACATTTAGTCAAAATTGAATGAGCTAGGAACTTGTTAATTTTATGTCTATGTTTCAGTGGCGGGAAGTTTCTTTGGCTTGTTTCCTTTATTGTTTCTTTTCATTAAATAACCTTCAGTGTATATCTATCTATGATAACCAACATTTGAAATGCAGAATATTGAGAAAAGTAAAGTATAACGTACCAAACATAATACATTACGGCAATAGAATAGATAAATATTCTTTCAGCTCTAAAATCAATTGATGTTTTTTTAGCTTTATAAAATTTGCCAAAAGATTCATGTGCGCGCACAGACATGCCATGTAGGTATCGCAAATTTTACAAGCGCATCAATGTTCTGATTTCAAGACCAATAGAAAAAAACAGGTTACAGCAATCCAATCTTGTAATTATGAAAACCTCTGTTGAAAATCAATATTCGAATTTTAGACTCCAACACCGACTACAAACAATGAACCACAATGCACAAATGCTTCAACTACCAATCAGATATACATTTAAGCATAATCATACCTTTACATGTATAAATATGCTTGCATATAGACACTCACACATAGGTAACTCGACATATATGCAAATACATCAAGAAGTTGATCATTTAACAAGAAAAGTATAAGTTTTTTGCAAGACATTGCAAGTGAAATTTTGATATTTCGGCACATTTGTTAACCCAGATTTTACTAGTATTCAGTTTTCTGATTGCAATGTGCTTGAAATATGAAAAATATGAACTCGAAGTCAAGTTAACTAAAAATTTCTACGTAGAATATTTATAAAAATACGGGAGACAATCTCCATTTTGCTTGTGCATATTTTATCAGTAATATATACACCCGTGTGCATTCACACATATACATGCAAACAGCAAAGACATGCAAACAAACATATATGATGCGACAAACCCATATCAATATTTATGCATGCATGCACAAAATATCTACCTGCAAACTGAAACATTTTATTTCTTAACTATTTAGAAATCCCAAAAATAAATTCCAAACACGTTATTAAATATATATACAGTTATTCTTATTTCTGTACACACATTAAAATATATGCCTGTGTAAGTACGTGTGTAAATGAATATGTATACGCTGAAGCAGATTTGTCTAAATATTAATTCTCGATAAACAGTCCTTCATTAATATTCTTCGGCTACATTTTTATCTATTTACATGTTTTTAATTCAAATTTAGTTAAAGAAATAAAAAATGGCGTACAAAGTTAAAGGTATAAACAAAATATTGTAGCCATTTTTATTTTATTTACCCATATTTATAGTGATAGTAATAATTTAAATTCTTCTTCTTCTGTATGTAATAAACTATAGTATATATATATATATATATATATATATATATATATATATATATATATATATATGTATGTATGTATGTATGTATGCATAATAGTATGTATGTATAATATGCATGCATCTAAATATAAACACACACACATACATATATATATGTATATATATATATATATATATATATATATATATATATATATATATATATATATATATTAAATTTTTATACATATTATTTATACATTATATATGCGCGGCACTTATTGGAAAGCGCGCAATAGCAGTGATAGAGCTAACATATTTATTTGCGTCGATATGAGTTTGTGACTCTAGGTTTCACGCACTTTGCGATCGTCAGACAAAGGGCTTGAAACGGAGGGTTTCAAACTCACATCAACGCAACTATATATATATATATATATATATATATATATATATATATATATATATATATATATATATATATATATTTGCTACTCTAGGTTCATGTAAATCTTTTATATATATATACGGTTGAAAAATTCACCGTTAACACGACCCAGGTTTCAAACTTATGGTGGTTTTTGGTAAATAATTTACCTTGATTCGAACACCATACGTTTGCATACAGATCGAGTTTTACAATTCCTTAAAATATATTGCACATCTTACATGCTTATTTTCGTTTGATGCCCACTTGACTCTATGTAATAAAAAAAATTATGGTAAACATTATTTATAGCTACGAGTCTTCCTGTGCGGATGCAAACTATAATTCTTAAATAACATTTTGACTAAAACAATAAATTAGAGACTAAAAAGTTATTTTCTTAAACTCTGTAATTTGGCAAGAAGATAAAATGGCTTCCAGGTTTGCAAAATAATTAATAGATTTGAATTATTAACATCTGTTATTGCAATCTGTAAGGAAATAGGAGTATATTTACAAAGTTTTTCATTCTCCCTTGAAATACTAGTCAGCTTTTGTACATAGAAAAAATTCAACGAGTTTTGGATATTCAGTATATTTAACATTACGTCATCATTAAGCTAAGCACCAGTCAATGGCTGTTTATTAAACAATGAAATGGTGAAGACAATTTTGATGTCAAAGTAGATAGGAGTTATTAGGCTGAAAACTGATCAGAAATTAAATTTTCGGAATAAAAACAATGAGATTGTTTTACGAAGATATCTTTAAAATTGTTCTTTTTATATAGACATATACTTTCCGAAGAGAAGTAGGTGTGTAGAATTCTCCCAAGATATTAGGTTAGTGCAAAAATAATGGCGTTTTTGACGTATTTTTTTAACGTCAAAAAACGCCATTATTTTTGCACCAACCTAATATTATTTACAAGCTGAATACATACTTCAAATTTATGAATTAACTAATTAAAAAGCGTGTCTTTATTACATGAGCCACTATATCTATATTACCGATGTATCTATTTCAACGAGATATCGATTCCTGCATATCTATTTTGTATTATTAATATGAATGACCCGATATTAGTCTTTTTCATGGGATATCTTACGTGGCGAAGTACTTTTCGGTTCAACTTATAGTTAGGAATCAAATAATAAAATGACATTTATGCACGAACCTTTGCGTGCATATTTTCTTTGGCTTATCAGATTATAATATTTTAAAATAGTTTTTCAAATTAAAAGTAGGTGAGAAATAAATTCTTAATAAATTAATATGTGGTCAGTCGATTACATAATCTGAGAGAAATTAAATCACAAAAGCTAAGACGAGTGGAATGCCAGACACAATGAGTTTTCATATAGAAAGGTTTGTGTGTGTACAGATAATGAGAATTGAGATAATTTCAAAATGCGAGATCAAGTCTTATCTGAATTCAGTCAGCGATCCTAAACACAGTGACAGCTTCTCTATATAAAACATTTTTTGTTTTTTTTATTTTTTTTTTTTGTTTTTTTGGTTTTTTTTTTAGTTTTTTGGGTTTTTTGCTATCACCCACATACATGCATATATACTTGATGGCTGCAATTTGATTTCGAGTAACGACACCGCATGATTGATTCTCAATTATAGGGAGCGCAAATGTGGATTTATAGATCTGCTGGGAACTTGCATTCACTTGCGCGTTTGTGTCAACGTTGAGTGACTGTTGTAGTCAGTGTTAAAGTCATATTTTGATGAACCTTCATAACATACATAATACATAAATACTGGGGTAGAGCTGTGCTTAGCCAACTACTATTGTAATGAGTTCAATCCTCATTGGCTTCTTAAAACCTAAGGCCTTGTGAGAAACTTAGCTAAGCAGGTTTATTCACGCAAATCTGTTTCTTCATTCAGTTATATACATAGTTTATACGATGCTTAACTTAGACTTGGCACAAAACCACGAGTAAGAGGCATATATATATATATATATATATATATATATATATATATATATATATATATATAACTAAAAAACCTAGTGAGCCACTCTACTCGGTGTATTTTTACGTTTTTACTTTTAAGTTACTCTATCGGTGTTTATTCTTTTGATTAGACATTGTGGTGCTGATTGGTTATTTTCAATCGGCACGGATGTTTTTAGTCTTTTCTTTCTTTGATCGAAATTTCTTCCCGATATTGGTTTATTCAATTTTTTTTTATTTACAAATTGTATTATCTGTTTTTTTACACCGCTTGAGTATATATATATATATATATATATATATATATATATATATAGATAGATAGATAGATAGATAGATAGATAGATAGATAGATAGATAGATATAGATATATATAGATATATATATATAAAGAATTGATAGAATTATTTTTAATCCGATATTTTAATTTTAGTGGATACCCGTATTTGAGTAGACGCTCCGTTTTTTAAACTATTTATTTTTTCTGCCGGATTGGGCACTAGAGAAAAGTAAATAAAGAAAACGTACTCTCCCCTCCAGCAAGATTCAAACCTGAGCCCACTTTTGCGGAAGAAACCGCCGTCTGATACGCCGTGCTTTCAGCGTTCGGCTACGGAGTGCTCCGCAGTCAAGCAAGGTTCTACTCGCCATTCGCTCTTTACATTTTCTTTATTACATTCTCTAGTGCGCAGGCCCATAGACGAAATAAACTCTGTTTAAAAAATGGAGCGTCTACTCAAATATGGGTATCCGCTAAAAATAACGTTTGAAGTAATATATTATATATATATATGTCTATATTTCTGAGATGAGGTATGAAGTACACTATTTACATTATTCGGACTATTGTCCTCATCTTTGTTGCCATATTCATCACAACGTTTCGGCCGTTGTACGTTCCGGCCTTCTTCAGGTTGTTGGAATGTCGAACTGATCCCTTTATTTCGCTGGCTGTGGTAGACTGTTATAGTTCCACGTGCTATGTCTAATGGATGTTAGTTATTAGTTATCTCCTGCTAATTCAACTCTCCAAGTTCTCCACCGCCATAACCAGGTATTGAACTCACACTCTTTGGGTCCTATCACTGGATCTAACTAACGCCTTTATCCATTGTGCCATGTGCACTTGATTACTGGGATTCTTTTCTTTCATTTTTACGTCATTTTTATTGCGACGAATTTTTTGTACGACAAAGATTTTTATAATTTGGAAATCAATTTGGGATTAATCAAAATTAACTGCGAAATCCAGCGAAAGTCAACGAGGAAATAAAAATAATTGTCTGTATGGAAAGTAAGGATCTACGAACATCAAACTGTTTTTAAATTAAGTGGCGATTGAAGAATTATCGTAGAACTTTTCAAAGGTAAGCTTAAATATGAAATATTAATGCAGCGATCAATTTTGAGTTCTTCTGTAGTTTATTGTTGCCTATCGCATACGGCAGCAGTATGCCTCGCCAAAAGAAATCTCCACCAACAGAGGACCAGATTGCAATCAAAAGAACCAAGGCTGCAGCGAGGAAAAGACTATCTGGATAAGAGTTTTAGGTTTTAGCAAGTTGTCGGTTGGTTCCGTCAACGGTTTTGGTTTTTCTTTATATATATATATATATATATATATATATATATATATATATATATATATATATATATAGAGAGAGAGAGAGAGAGAGAGAGAGAGAGAGAGAGTTTTTTATTTTGAAGAAACCTTGGTCAAAAAAGAATATTAATGTTTCCATTCTTGTAATTTAAATAAATGATTTCATTCAACCATACTTGAAGATTCTTAAATGTGTTAAATACTTTAAGAAGTGCAAAATGTCAAGCACAAATCAACATTGACAAAGGAAAACGGTTCAAAGGAACCTCATCTTAAAATTTCAGACAAAAATTTATGCAATTTTTTAACTGTTTATATATTTGAAATGGGGATGGATATATTTTAAGTTCATAGCCTGACATTTGCATTTGTTATTTATTGAAGTTTGCATAATGCGAGATTTATGTTCGTTTAAAAAAAAAAACTTAAAATATATCCTTTCTTAATATTAAGCCACAGGTTTATTGCTGTGCATATATCAAAATCATGAATAATTATAGGTTTTTACCTCAGAACTCTTAGAATATGCATCCCAGAATATCTAAATATAGAAGAGAAATACATAGAAAAACATTCTTCACATCATTTCACTCTCAATGCTAGGAAACGAGCATACAAAATTCACATGTCTAAAACAGTAGACAACACCGAAACTAAAAGCACAAAATTCATGATGCTAACCTTCAAGACGCTATCAACAAAATTTGGGAACCAACAAATTATCCCCAACAATATGATCCTAGCTACCACCTCCAAAATGATCAGAGATTTACTTAGCAAGAAACATAGATCCAACACCACATCAGATGCCAGGATTTATAATATTAAATTCCAGCAATGCCAGAAGAGGTATATAGGCGAAACCTCCAGAAATCTAAAAGCCCACATTTACGAACATAAGAGAAGCCTACATTAGGACAACACTTTGAACTCGTTCGTAAGACGCAGAAATAAAATGGACCATAATTTTGATTTGATAAATGCTACCCTAATAAGAAAAAAACACATAATTTATTAAGTAGAAAATATTTAGAAAGAATCTTACCCTAAAAATAACTAAACATCGCCAAATTTCATCAGGTAAAAATGAATTAACAGATTCCAGGCTTTGGGAAATAACGAAGATAATGCAGAATGTATGAATGCAAATTAACAGCTATAGATAAGAAAGCAATAAAATTAATAGGCAACACAAGCGGAATTCAAACAGATGTCGACACTAGAACTGATGAAAAAGAGGAAAACATGCGAATAAAAAAGAGATAGAATTGAAAATACTGAATTAAACAAACTAATAAAGAAAAGAATGAAAAATAAAAAAGGAAGATGAATTTGGAAATAGTAGAATAATCAATGAGAAAAAACAATGTTTAAAACATACTCAATCTGCAGCACACATAAATAAATAAATGTTTGCATTGAAATTCTAAAATGAGGAAGTTACTAAGATGCGAAGATAACCGAAGAATACTATGCAAAATTGTGCTCTTTGAAAATAAAATGACCAACTATCACTTTGTTTGATACTAAAACACATAAACTAATATTTGCACGTCAACATTTGAAACCTGAAAACGCATCAGTCGAAGGTGTCATAGTAACAGATCTTTCAAAAGAAAAATAGCACAAATGATTATTACAGCTATATATCCAATATATACGAAAAAGAATCATACTTGAAAACTTCAGCCTAGAAACTGTAATTCAATTTATAAAAAAAAGAGATAATAAAAACTTAGCAAGAGTTACCCTATCATTTTACTGTCGAAAATATAGAGATTATTCTCAAAAATGATTTCGATCAGATTAGTAATCGCTATAAAGAAACATCATCCATGCAGTTATGTTTTGAAAGTGGTGGCTCAACAATAGTCCATCGACAAGCGATAGATGGTTAGATGATCAGAAATGAACAGAATATAGCAAACTACTTGTTTACTGTATTTAGCTCAGTAAAACAATCGGCATCCGTTAACTCAGTACGAGAGCAGAGTATTAATGTAAATGATCTAAAATAAGTTGATAATACTTACAATAACAGTACTGCATTAGTTCGGCAGCACAAAGGCATAGACAAAATAAAGAGTAGAAAAGGAGTGAGATAAGGAGATACGATTTGTGACCTTGAAAGTATGTTCCTGAAAATGAAATGGAAAATAATGGGAGTAAACATAAATGGAGAATATTTGAACAATCTATTATTTGCTGATGACATTTTACAAATATCAGATAAATTACAAGAAAAATAAACGTCTTGAATAGATAAAGGCTCACTGTAGATATAAAAATGAATAGAAATAAAAATAAAAGTAAATCTTAATTTTAAATTAACAGGGCTATTTCAAAAAGAAAACAGGATGAGGGACTGAAAGATATCTAAGAATATATCTATTTAGAGAAGGTAATAAGCTTAATGTAGGAGCATAAAAATGAAATAGTTTTATAGATAGAGTGGAAAGCATTTAATAAAAATAGAAACATAATGAAAATAATTCTTCATTATCCTGAAAACATAAAGTGTATAAGTATATAATGCTAGCCATGATGTATACCTGTGAAACATGAAAGCTAACAAAAATCACTTGAAAACAAAAGGTACGCGAAAAGATCAACAAAACGAGAAATGTGAAGTATAATAACTTTAGGCAATAGGAAGACATTAACATGAAATGCAGAACAACAGACTAAGAAAAAAGACACCATCGAAAAGATTAAACGACAAAAATGGGAATGGGATGGATACAGCAAGAAGATCCGCCCTTCTTGCTGTGTTCATATCGGCCAAAAGATTGGTTGAATTATGCTCAATGGATAGAAAATGCAGTAAAAAATTTAAACAAACAGAAGATAAAGGGATGAGATATTTAGGAGTTTTCTGATTACACACTACAGAGAGCAGTACAGTCACTATCACCACGGATAGAATTGGGAAAGGCCTTTGGCAAGTAGTGAATTCGCAATGGCTACTACTGACTATACCTTATATATAAAGTACAGTGTATGTGTGCGTGTGTGTGTCCAAGCAACTCCTCCGCTACCACTGGTCCTATTTCAATGATTCATACTTAATTCAAAAGCCATAGAAAAGTTAGGCGCAGGGAACGATTTTCGTTGAGCTCAAATTCAGTGTTGCCAGATTATGCGAGGTTAAAAATATATATTAATATATTATACTAGCCATGACCGTTGCTTTTATGGTTCAAGGGGAATAACTCTTATTTTCATTTTTATCCAAAACTGCAGCTAGCTTAAAATTTTAATTATCTACTTCTAGGCACTATCACTCTTCAGGTTTAACTAATTAGCATATTGATTTTTAAAAAGTTTTTTTCATTAATTAACTGTCCTTCATTACTGTTCTTTTATTCGGGGATTATTTTGAGTTTCAGGTCATAAATAATTCTGTTTAGGAATATCGTCTTATATAGTTCAGAAAAGTGTTTGAAATTTGCATTTTACTTGGCCTTCAACAAGTTGACATCTATTTGTAAAACTTTCCTTAATTATAACAAGACAATTTATGAATGAAATGTTCATTTAAAATTTTTGTTTCAAAGATTTCAAGAAGTGAAGCCTACTAGTATATATATATATATATATATATATGTGTGTGTGTGTGTGATGAAATAGACAATTTTTTTAATATAACAGATGTTTAGATGCAAATATTTAAACAAATGCTCTGTTTATAATAAACAGTATTAACTACATTTACCGGCCTGAATGTCCGAGAAATTTCATAGGCAGGTAAATGTAGTTCATATTTTTCATTATATACAGAGCATTAACGTAAATATTTGTATCTATAAAAAATAACGTATAAACAGAATGTATATATATGTGTGTGTGTGTATACAAGGCTCTTCGCTGTATCATAGCTCATCAGTGTGACTAGATATCCGATTACTTCAAGCCGAGATCGAAACTTGACCGATTTGGCATCCGTATTTTTAATGAAGTAAAATGTGTATATAAGTAATCAGAGAGAAATCAATCTGCTTTCTTCTTTTATGTACTCTAATCAACATCTGTCCTTTGTCTCTCCTAATCCTCATTCTGCCATTTACATAATTTCGTTAGGTAGTTGACCCGCCGTTCATATCTGCCTCTCTTGCCTATAATGTATCCTGTGCAGGTCAAATCCTTTAAGACCTCTTTTATCATTATAAGCCCCCTGAAATTTCTGATTCGATATGCAAGCGTCGTTTTTATTTCCATTTTCCATAAAAATTTTCCCATTGCACACATGTTCCGTTCAAAGTATTCTCTGCATCATTCTGTAGAACTGCATCCGTGTTGCCTCAAGTTTCCCCTTCATCTATGAGAGAAATCTTCCAGCATTAACTGCCTCCTAGGAGAATTGATATTACATAGCCGTTCAGTACTATTTTCTTTGTTTCTAATGACATTTTCATGTTTCTTAATACTTTGTTTAACTTTTGAAAGGCAACTTTCACTATTCCAATCCGAAATCGGGTTTCGGTCCCATATTTTATATCGTCTGTTAAAACACAGTAAGATCAATTAAAAACTTGATTATTACGGGAATTTGATCACCGGCTAATTATTTCGTAAGTAAATGAATTGTGGGATCAGTTTCTTACGTTTTTGTGTATATCTTTTATTTCTAATGACTGAAATGGTCCATCAGCAAAGGTGCCATCTCTAACCCCTGATGAACAATTATACGAAGTATTTTAACCAATTCTTCATTCATTTGAATGTTAACTGTTTTTTTTTCTGTTTTTTTTCTATTATTCTGAGCTAGAATTTTATAACAAAGGAGAGAAGTTTCTAAATATTTGCCTTTCCTTGTGATATTTGAGACAAATGATTCTTTCACGAAATTCCAATATTTTGATCATTTTTTATTCCCAAGATTTCATGCTTTCCACCTGTGTCTATAACGTAATTTCTAATGCAACTACATTTTATGCCTCCAGGAAGAATTTGCAACATTCTCAGTACTATAAAATCTTACCGACGTCATTACTAATATCAATAAAAATCTAAAATTGCTTCAGCTCACTCGATAGATTCTAGTGAGAAACGATAAAGATAATTTCACCATGTACTTGTCGTGGGAATGGGGGAACAAATGGATATATGTGAAAATAATAACAATAACAAAATATAATACTGTTAACGATATTGGTAAATAGTGGAAATAGTGTTAAAACATTTTAGTCGAGTTGAGCCTTTGTGTAATTCGGTCTCCAACGGAAGTGAACAAATTAATATAAAGAAATTTATTAATACCATTGTAAGATGACAATAATTGACTGGTCCATTAGCACAGCTATTAGCACTAATGCAATTATCTCTAGCATTAAAAGTATTTCTACTAGTACTCTCTAATATTTCTTATTATTTTATAGTAGTAGTAGTAATACATGCAGTATGTATGACGTTGAAAGGATTATAATGGTTTATAAAGAAAGCAGAAATTTTACAAGAACCCTCAGAAGAAGTATATTTTATATGTATGAATAATTCTATGAATTTTAAGTGGATAGGCCGGGTTGATTATTCATTTTTGGAGAAAAAAAAGAATTCTCGCCACCTTTATTCCAAATACCATTTTTATTAATTATTCAAATGTCCTAGAATGCCCACAGAATAAATTAAATAAGAAGGAAATTTCTTGAATATTTAATAAAAAGGGTGATTAGAATAAGGATGTCCGAGATGGATTTTTCTCCAATCATCTTGGTCCCTTTATTCGAAACTCGGAATACTTGTTTTAATTGAAAACCTTGATACTTAATAAAATAAAACAACTATGTTAATATTATTGGCGATTCCAAGATTCTGTTAAGAAATATACAATTTTAAAATCCTTGCCAAACAGTTCCAGCCTAATTACGAATAATTAAAATGATATAACGACTTAATATAAAGTTTTCGAGGTTCTCCAATAATCGTAGTTTAATCATACTCATTTACTACATATTTTAGTTTGCATCTTGACGTGATTGCAGTAACAATTATAATAATGTTTAACTGTGCCATAAGAAATCATATCTAAACATCTTATATAAATACGCAGAAAATCTTCGTTTGTACGTATAACAAGATGACCGAATAGACATCACTATTTAAATAGTTTCCATAAAATTCTACAACGTATAATTGAGCTGCTATTTACTGTTTCGAACATTGAAGTGGTTGCTTAGTAATTGACATTTCAATCCATGATAACTACGCTTCATATTTGAAAATAATTACTAAAAAATATCCATTCATCCACGCTTAGAATATTGCTGCCACATATGGGCCGTTGCCCCCGCTTGAGCTCCTTGATAAAATCCAAAAAAGTATCATTAATATTATTGGTCCTGATCTGGCGGCTCGGCTTCAGTCACTTTCCCACTCCCGTAAGGTTGCCTTCCTTTTTATTTTCTATAAATACTTTCATAGTAATTGTTCGAATGAGCTCTCCGTTATGGTACCTAAACTTTATGAATTTAAGCGTAGTACTAGACTGGCATCAAGATCTCATCAATTTACACTTGATCTGGCAAGATGTAAACGTAAGTTCTATGCTAACAGTTTCTTTTCTTGCACTTCTCCCTTGTGGAACTCCTTTCCGGCTCCATGCTTCCTAGCCAACTTTAATTTTCAAGAATTTAAATGCAATGTAAATCGCTATCTACTGACCTCCTGATTACTCTTTTCTCTTCCCGCACATTAATAATGTTTTTGTCCTAATTCTTTCACACTCTGTAACCCCTTGTGTCTTATTGGCTTTACTGCCTTGTATGGCGTGTTACCGATTTAAAAAAATGATCAGTCAAAGTACCAGGTGGAATTTGTTTGACAACCTTAACTGTTTCAACATTTCATAAACCAACCATCGTCCTTGTTCAATAACAGGTATGTCAAAATATCACTCGTTTAATTTTGGTTACTGAATTCTCACTTGAGACTAAAGGTTAAGAATGAAAGGCTTAAACATGGACGAATTTTCTTCTTTTATCAAACAAGTAATCTATTTCATTTGACCATTTCCGACCAGACGGATAGGAGGATATATTTGGATGCTCCTTCACTGATGCGCCTGATTTTGCTCCTGATTTGTTCTGTCATGGGTTACATAGCATTTTGTACGTTTTTTATGCTTAAAACCATCATACCTATATATAGATCATGGACTTGATTACGTGCTTTGTTTTCATTCGATCACGTTTATAACTGATGTTTTTATTTGAATACACTACTATAATCCTATGTAACCAACCCATGCGTTTGAATAAACTACATACATTACATTGGATTTTTTGGAAAATTATAGCATTTTAAAGTTTTTGGTCCAGCCAACGAAAAGGCGTCAACAGTGTTGTGGATTCCGGGATGAAATCCGGTACCAATAAATAACAAACGCCAAGAATGAATATAGGAAAATAATGAATTAACGTAATAATACAAACTGGTAATGCAGGTTAGTAGTTCCAGGAATACCGGTTAGTAGCAAAATATCTATACAGTCATTGGTATTGAAGTATCGCTGTATGACTTCTTACCGAGTCTACGTGCTCGCTCACTGTGACTCTTGCTGGCTACGTTCGGTCTGCCTGTCACCCTCACCTTCTGTTGCTCTTGTCTCCAGGGTCTTCACGTAGCAGTAGTATATGTATATACTGGGTGAGTCCATTTGTGTAAAAAGGAGAGAACCCCTCAACAAACAGTAATATCTACTTGTAGATATTGTTTAGTAATTGTAGATCAGTTTCAGTCTATGACATTAATGCATTGAGAGCGAAGCTATTATTGAGTATCAAAAGCTGCTATTGCATGAATTTTGTAAATTCAGAGCAGAAAACTACGAAAGTTCTTATGCTGTACATACGATTTTATAATTATACGGAAATTCTAGAAATAGAAAATGTAATTTAATTCATCAAATTCAGGCAGAATAAGATTAATTATCTTATTTATTATTTTTTATTTAAAATATAATTGAATAGCTTTAGCATTTAAGAAGCTTATTATAACTAAAATTACAGTCGGTTATATGAGGGTGTTCGGAAAGTAATTACAAATTATGACTCAATCAAACAAAGCAGAACGAAGGTTGAATGGTAGGAAACTGTGTCTAGAATTAGTTTCTCATCTCTTCTGTCCAACAATCTGTCGTTTATATTGCATTTCAGAGTTTAATTGGGAAAACTTGCAAAAAAAGGAATTTGGGTTTTTCATGAGCTTTCTCTTCATGAGAACTGCATTGTAACAGGTAATAAAGGATGCATTTTGCATGTCAACAAAAAACGGGAAAAAAATGACAGTGCGGATTGCAAATTAAGAAACCTGTGCCAATACCAAAGCCAGGACTCCCTCCACATAATTCTTTGCTTTGTGCCTTGAGAAATATGAAATGTATCGCACATTTTCGTTTGTTTCGATCATTAGAACATTTCATAATTGATAGAACATTCAGAAATAAAGCAGAAGTTGAAAACAATTTTTGTTCAGGGAAGCATCCGGATTTAGAATCAAACATTTGCCTTCGCCTTGAGCTGCAATCGTTGAAAATGAAGCTGATTAGTTTTGTGATAATAAATATTCAATAAATATTATTAATGGAATATGACAAGTTTTGTTTCTTAAAAGTTCTTCGAAGGATAGAGTATCATAAAAAGCTGGAAATTTTCTTATATAACAAATCATATTTAACATTTTATATATAACATTTAGCAGATATTGTAGGATCATCAAAATAGAAGAAGATAAAAAATAAATTAGATAAAATAAAGAATTAAAATTTTATTTACTCTTAAAAGTTTGCTATATATATATATAAATTGTAGATATAAATCTACAGACGTTTACCTTATTCAGCTTTCTAGTGAAAGTGGAAAAATTTATTTATATTATTTTCTTTTTACTTCAAGATGTTAAGATGGCTTCCACATAGGTCCACATTCCTTGGCTAAATTGGTAGAAACAAACAGTCACTACACTTTGATCTTTGACAGTTGGAGTTCAATCCAGGTAAAGTTCTTGATGTTGCTATGAAAAAAAATCAATTAAACGAATCTGTCTTCTGTGTCTTTTTATTCCAATAGTGCGTTGTTTTGTAATCGATAATAATTGCTTACAGTAAGAAATACATATGCAAGAAAATAAAATTTATCAATCCAGTTTTATAATGATTTCGGAAATCATTCGCATACATGCAATCGATTAGCTATATTACTTCTTGATATTGAACACATTGCCTTCTCGAAATAGAGAATCGTGAACTCATCATAGTGAATGATATAGCTTCGGCCAAATTTTCAGTTTCTTTTTGGTGGCTTTGAAATTCTGAGGTTCATCATAAAATGAGACTCATTCCTTTCTTGGAGAGTAACAATAGATTACTTTCTTTCGTGGAGCCATCAAATATTAAATAAATAGATCAAACTTTGCGCCATGTAATTACTGCGAAAACGAAAAACTCTCAAGTGTTCTAACATACTTATATGTATACTTGCTGTAGTAAATTGGCCTTACTTAATTAAGGCACTTATCGGTAAAAATAACTTTCAGAAATTAATTCACTAAATTACTTACATAATTAAAGTACCTCAAAACAACCTAAAGCCGCCTCCTAATAAAAAAAATAAACTATGAAATATTTACGAATTTAACAAATGAACATTTGAAAAACAGAAAAATTGAATAAAAAATAAATAATTGATTAACTTGAAGTTTGGCTTTTAGAAATAAAGAAACAAAACAAATTGAAATGGTTACATTTATCAATGAAAAAAAACGTATTGATAGAAAGCAAACATTTACGAGATGACGAGAGTACTAGTGGTAGGGGTAGTGTTTATGTCTCAATTAAAATAACATTACCAGGGATATTTATCCTTAATTCTACGTGATATCAAATCTTTTTAGTAAGACCACGTTACGTTGGTATTAAGTGAAGACATTAGTAAATGACAGGCACAAGTTCAGTAAGTGGTTCTCTTGAGAAAGTATTTCTAGTACCCAGATAATTAACAACTCTCAGTCGATGACCACGAAGAATTGCGAAGGTTCTGACAAAGCGGTATAATCGGCTCTGTTAAGGTTACAAGTAGCGATATTCTTGATCGGGCAAACCATTAATATGTCAGTAGATTTAAAGCCGCCATTTCTTCCTATTGTATTTTGATGATTATGCAAAGATTATTTTTCTCCGCATCACAGTTATTCGTCTTCTCCATGTGCAGTGTCCCTTCACGACTTAGGAGATCATGGATCGCCACAACTCCCTGTACCTTGTAACTCCTAATGAACTTTGTCCTTCTGAAATTTGCCCCATGTTCCGCCATCGATTTACTCAAGTCCATCAGTATGCCATGTATTGTTTTCCTCTGTCCCTCTTGCCCTCTATCTGTACCGTGAGTATCAGATTTTTCAAACCTGCCTTTCTCGTTATATGCTCTAGAAACCTTAACTGTTTCTTTCTGATGTCAAGTATTAGTGTCCTTTTTGTTTCCATTTTCTCCGAAACTTCGTCTACTCACATGTTCACTCCACGGTATCCTCAGCATCCTTCTGTAGAACTACATTTCTGTTGCTTCAAGTCTTCTCTTCATCTTTGAAGAGATCGTCCAGCACTCACTGCCATGCAGAAGGACAGATATCACTTAGCCGTTTAGTACTCTTCTTTTTTTTTTTTTTTGTTGTTTCTAGCGAAATTTTCCTATTACTCTATTTAGCTTTTGGAATGCATCCTTGGCTAATCCAATACGCTTTCGAATGTAACAAAATAATATGTAGATGAAATAAATTAGATATATTTTGCAATTAATTAACTGCATAATATGGATGTATGGCAAATTCAACATGCAATGAAAAAGTCGATCCATTTCATAATGTCTTTTAAAACCTTGAATGTCTGCATCATATTTTGTTACGTAATCATCGGTTCTTATTTTAATGTTGAATTTTTGATTAAGTGTTATATTGCAAAATTATTAAATGAACTAAAGATATCTTTATACATATACGGATCCGAAATGCGAGCGACGAATTGGAGACAACAAAATCAAGCAAGTACGAAAAATTATACATCTTTTTTTTAATCATTTCACAATGATTTAAAAAAGAAGATATATAATTTTTCGTACTTGCTTGATTTTGATGTCTACAATTCGTCGTCCAAGTAAGGCAAAAAAGCCACTAAGACGCAGGGGTTACTGAATGTTAGAGAATATGAGGAAAATGCTATTAAGGAGATAGAACGGTAAAAGAACAAGAATTAAGCAGACAGAAAATAACGATTGACATTATATTGAAATTTTTGAAAGTTGGCTGGAAAGCAAGAAGCCGAAAAAGAGGTCCACAAGCGAGAAGTGCGGTAGAAGAAACTATTTGCATAGAACTTACTGTTACATGTCATCATTTCAACTGTAAAATGATGAAAAAATTTTCGGCAATCTAATACTGCGCTTAAATTAATAAAGTCTGGGTACCATAGGGGTAAGTTCATTTGAACAATTACCATAAATATTTATAGAAAAGATACTGGGTAGCTAAATTATGGGAGTAGAAAAGTGAATGAAGCCAAGATGCCAAGTCAAAACCAATAACATTGCAGATTCTTTCTTTTTTTTTTTTCTGCAACAATATTCAAAGTATGGGCGAATGGACGAGTGGTAGACTTATAAATATGCAAGATAGATTTTGGAGAGAAAAATTGTCTAGCACGACACAGTGAAGCAATTTTCCTACCAATAAACCTTCAATATAATGTTTCCACTTCATGTCAGCGGAAAATATTAGGTGCAACGAGTCACTTTCTTAAAGGTTAGCACCATCTATGCTGATTTTAAGTATACGTATTTGATAGCATTATGCCTAAAACTGTGTCGCTACTCACACGATTAGTCCACGACATTCTCAGCATCCTTCTGTAGAATCACATTTCTGTTACTTCAGGTTTCTACATCTATGATAAGATTTTCCATTATTCAGTGCCATATAAGAGAATCTAAATATATAGAAGAAACACCAACCAGATATCCAATGGCTAGACGAATGGTAGACTTACGTTAACACTTTTTATGTAATCTACGAAATGTAGATATACGCCCTTCTGTATTTATATTGCATCATTGATCATAAATATCACATTTTTTGTTCCACTGTGTTTAATAAAACATTGCTTTTTTTGTTACTGATAAAAGCTCCATTCATGAGAATCCAGTTAAGTTTAGTTATGTAGTTCATTAAGCTGGTTGATTCAAATCTTGACTTTCATTAATTATTATTAGTAAAAAAAATGATCTTGAATTTGGCATCTCATAACATTGCGGCTCAAATTTTATTAAGATTTGATTCAAAATTAGCATGGACATTGTTTTTCGTTGATACAAGTGTTTTCTGAACGGTTGATATATAACTTTCTCGAGCTTTAAAGTTACATCTAAGAATTCTACCTAAATCATTAGCCCTGAACAAAAGAATTCAAAAGCACCGCCTTCTGCCTTCATACACTTCCAGTAATTCCCAGTGGCCTACATATAGACTCCACAAAAGGAGTAACAAAGACAAACTTATTGCTACTGAAATAAAAACTGCATTAAGTTGTGACGATGATATTTAAATATACGCACGAAAGCGCTCTGTAATTATTTTAACATTTTAAATTTCTCCGTTGTAGCTGTAGAATTTGCCCTTGTAATTTACCCCTGAAGATGATCTAGGAATAGATCGAAAGTACTTGGGTTAGAAAAACTACGGTGCCTTCGTTGATGAATTTCATCTCAACATCAAGAAACTGATTAGAGAAATGGAAAGTATCAGTATAAATATAGACACAATAAGTGTATATTATACGATTAAATATGTTTGAATACACACACACACACACACATATATATATATATATATATATATATATATATATATAAATGCATCGAACTAAGTTTGTTGGTGCGACTACACATGCATACGAACGAGGGATGCTGGGAATTTTAAATTTATATATATATATATATATATATATATATATATATATATATATATATATATATATATTATATATATATATATATATATATATATAATCTAGCTAATTTCACAGTGTGGGATATACAATATTAAAAGTGATAGAAACAAAAAGAATCTAAATGAAATCGGCTAGATTATATATATATATATATATATATATATATATATATATATATATATATATATAAAGCGTATTCTTGGGCAACAAGAATTCAAACAAATCGGTATACACCCTGTTTAATTTTTGTTTATTATTACATTTTCTCCTTTGTGTAAAATCTGTCGTATATCTGGAGCAAATTTGTCTCGAAACTGTCCAGAATGCATATAAACACATATAAACACGCGCGTGCGCGTGTGTGTGTGCGTGTTCTTGTTCCTTAGAATTGTTACATGTTTATTCTCATACACCCGGATCAACTGAAAAAAATCTTTTATTTCTTTGATTTAATTCTCATCTCTTTTCCGCTGTGACGTCACCAGCGAGGCCAGTGACTTTCATATGTTTCAGGCATATTGACAAATTTACTTTACCATATAAGGAGTGGTTCGTTATTTCATGTATCGACGTACTGGGAATAAAAATCACATCTATGAATAATAATGGAGGCCTTGTTGCTCACGTATAATCAGTGGCATAAATAATGCAATAAATAAATATTTTTATTTGTATATCAATATAAAGTCATTTAAATATAACTTATTAAAATACATACTTCACAAGCAAATTGATAAATAATCAAGATTTATTAGGCAGTTTAGAATCCCAGTGTCCAAAACATAAAGTGATATTCTTTGGTCTTTTCTCGGGTTCATCTTCTAGAATCGCACTGATAGTCTAATGTTTTTTCGCAAATAAAATGTTTGTATTTGTATTAGATTTATTTATGCAATTTCATGACAAATTCTAATATACGTTTTTGCATTAAAATTATCTTTTTCTTTATGTGCTATTTTTTTAGACATAAGAGCTATTCTATTTTTGTTTAAACTGTTTTCCTTGTTGGGAACAGACATAAGAAATTAATCTTCTTGAGCGTGTATCGTCTGCCTTTCAGAGAGGACTCAGACGCTGCATTGGGCTCTTGCTTAATTTTTGAATTTCGAAAATATATTTGGTACATTTCGATTCGTGGGAAAACAAATCTATTTGTTTTTCATAGAAAACTGATAAAAATGTTTCCCTCCAAATTTCGAGAAGTTTATTTGGAGCCTACCTGTAGATTATTTAAAAGGTGGGGGCTTGGATTTAATTTTTGGAGTCTACGAAAATCTGCTGCAGGAACCCAAGTCATGAAAGGAACATCAAATCGCTCCCACATCAAGGAAAAAATCATCGGATAGTGTTTTGTTCTATTCTTCGTTGTTACCACGAACTTTGCTTCTAAAATTGTACCAGTTCTTTGAAAACTATTCAGAGAAATATTTTCTCCGTTCTTCATTTTATGTTGTTTTCTTTTCCGAGAACCTCATGCAGCGTTATAATTTTTATTGTAAAAAGGCATATTTCATTTTCAGTGATAATTTACATACATATTATTAGCCATCGTTTGGCACACAATGCACTTAATTTGTGTAATTCATTCATTTTTGTAAGTTAACAATAAATTTACTAAGTCGGCTCCTGTCGTTTGTCCTTGTTGTGTGTCCTTATAAATTAAATGTGTTGGAACAATATTTTTCGTAAGATTATTTTTACCAAATAAAAAATCCTTTACAATGCTGCCCAACTCAAATAACCTTAAACTTCCAAACTTTCATACTGACATCCAGTGTTCTTTTGCAAATAAATATATGAATAATTTAACGACAAAAATAATGATGCATCATGCAAAAGGAAGTGAAATTATCCCAACAGGATAAAACACTACGTTCTTGAATTTGAATTATTAGCTTCTTAATTCAATTGAATAAAACGTCAAATTTCAAAATAAACATCATGATGCATTGTACATTTTTTTTATCAGATTTTTTTGTTAAAATCACAAATCATTAAAATGAAAATAAAAAATGGAACGGAAAAAATAATTGTTGCTGTTAACTTTATTTAATATTTTACGCTGGTTACGAATCTCGTATTTCCACAAACTACTGGGACGAATGGCGCTGTGGATAAAAATGTTGGTTAAAGTAATTCAATGACATTGACCCACAGAGCTGTGAGTCCAATAACTAAAACACAGCAGAGGTGAACGAAAACCTTGGAGATTTGAGTTACTAAAAGGGAATTAACTGAAACTGAAATATCCAGAAAAGGCATGGCACGTGGAACTAGAACAATCTACTATCGGTGGACGAAATAAAGGATTTGGTTCAAAATTCCAACATATATCATTCGAAGCAGACCGGAGCTTTCAACAACCGAAACATCGTGAATATGACAATAAAGATGAGGGTAACAGTCCTAATAGTGTACATAGAAGCTGTTTTGTCTGGCAATTATTTACAATCACGCATAAATATCTATTCATTGATTGACTGATTCATTTTCTACGGCTTGTCAACCCTTTATAGGTCATTTAAAGCCAGAAAATATTTTTAGATTGCAAGAATTTTCTTTTTTAAAGACAATAATGGTTTAGTGATACAAGTCTTATTAATTAACTCATGGCTGGACAGAGAAGAGATAAATTCATAGCTTTCCACATGGTATTTGAGCGTAAGTAAATATAATGATCTCGGCTGGAACTAGAACTCTACTTTCCGATTAAGAATTCCAAACCATTATCCGTCACACCACCTGCATATTCAAGCTTACAACACCTGGTAGTCCCAAGCGGTCACCCATCTAAACACTGACCAGACTTGACGTTGCTTAACATCGGTAATCGTATGGGAACCGGTATTTCAACGTGATGTGGCCGTAAACCTAAATCTCTATCCAACCCTTGCCTGTTTTTCTCTTTATTAATGTTGGGAAAAGAGAAATAGAGCAAATATGATGACCATTTCATTAACGCTCCATTTGAAGTTATCACAAATGTCGTCTTGTTGTTTGCAAGATAAATTTATGAAATCGAATTTCATTGTCAATTATTAATTTAAACTAATATTTCTCTTTTTTTCTGTTGTTTTTACATAACTCTCAGATCGTCATTCTACGGTCGTTAAGTAAAAAGCACGAATGAAAGAATAAGCCTTCGACAAGTATATTACTATATAGCTAAATATTTCATGATACACATTGCTATTCAGACTAGTATGCTCATCTTAGTTTTTATACTCACAACATTCCAGCCATTGCACCTTCTTCACACGTCATTCTTTGCTTGCCTTCTTGGAATTTCGAACCAAACTCTTAATTCAATCCAAAGTTCTAGATTGTTATCATACTGGTTTCCATACTTGGTGGTTATTTCATATTAGTCTTATTTACTTTTATGTCAATTGTTTGTCACAGTACTACATGCCCCAGAGATTGAACTCATAACTACAAAGGAAGAGCAGATGTTTTAATCAACTCTGTAAGCCACTAGACCGTCTATATCTTGGATAAACCTTCAAATCTAAAAATAAATATATCATATATAACTGGTTATGTGTGTGTCGTATTTTTAGATTTTTGTTAAAAACACAAATCATTAAAATAAAAATTATAAGAGAAAAACTAAGTTTAATTGTTAATATTTTACGGTTATAAATTTCTTATTTACATTCAAGCTATTATTTGCCCTCAAGCAAAAGAGATGTGACCTTTAGTTCCAATCTGTGATGATTACACAACTATATAACTGAACAACAATATAAGATGAAAGAAATAATAGGAAAAGAAATTGATCCGTCGTTCTTTTTCACATTATTTCTATTTGTTTTCGGCACATAGATGCTGATTTTAACTTTTTATAGGATTTTATGTCGATATGCGTTTATCTAATTAATGCTTTAATAAAGTCGTATGCTATCTGGACGTGACTGCTTCAGCTGTGACGGATAGTATGCTTGGACGGTGACTAATTTAGACACCACCAATGTGACGCATACTGAATCTAGATGGTGACACGATTTTAAAAAAATAATTTCATCCTGGACCCGAGCTAAGTTATTTGACACCATCAGAGTTGTTTTCTGGAGTTACCCTTATAATTTGCGAACATTATTATGAAAACTTCATAATGTTCATTGAAAAAGAGTAAATTATTTTCCGAAATACTTTTATTAGTTATTTTTTTTATTGAATAAAAATGATGCGGAAATCAGATTGTACGGTCAGATTTTTTGTTGAACCTGCGCCATTTAGTGAAGGAATCTACATATATATTGAATGAACTGTGTTATCTGCTCCACTCTTGTAGTTTTGATGGAAATAATCAGCAAGAATGTGTGTGTAGCCATTAGTTGTCACTAAGAACTAAACCCTTCTTTTATGTGATCATGTTTCTTCACAACTTCCTGTGTTGGACAACAGTCCGAACAATGTAAATAGTGTAAATGTTGAGTTAAATAATTTGTATTTCCTCTAAATTTGGATAACATCAGAAGCGAACTAAACAATTGCGATATTCTTAAATAAAAAAAGGGCTAGTTTTTACAATAATCTCATACAATTTCAACATATCAGCATTTTGATCGGGTCTAAATTATTGAGCACTCATCACTTGCTGCATTTTCAAAGTTGCAATCATATGATACTCTCATCTTCAATGAGTCAAAATAGAAGAGGAGGCGTGGCTCGAATAAATAGACTTGCCGGTCAACCGTTTGACCACCCAGTCGGTTGGCTAGCCAAACGGGTCGATACTTAACTCAGGTCTGCTGCAGTGAAAACGTTACAAATGTGTTGATTTGCTTCCGGGCTTTTACCTACCAGCTGCCTGACAACTGAATATACCAACCCAATGGTGTTGGCACACTAACAGTAACATTCAAACATATTTTCTGAAGGCCTATCATGTTTGGTTTTCTTTCTTTACTTCGGTCTTTCTTTTACAACTTTTAAGTTACCATTTGCTATCTATCTATATGCTATCTATCTATATGCTATCTCTCTATTTCTCTATCTTGATATATATATATATATATATATATATATATATATATATATATATATATATATATATATATTTGCTATCTATCTACCTATATACATTATATTTCCTCCCTATCTATCTATCTATTTGCTCTCACTCTCCTTCTGTCTGTCTGTCTCCCTCGTCTATCTGTCTGTCTCCCTCGTCTGTCTGTCTGTCTGTCTGTCTGTCTGTCTCTCTCTCTCTCTCTCTCTCTCTCTGACTCACTCTCTCTGTATGTATCTATCTATCTTTTCTTTTTTTTACAATGTGGTTCACCCTGTACAAAACGTCAAAGTAGATGGTTACATTGTAACAGACACAGTTTATGCGGATATGTGGTGGTGGTGGGGGACTTTCTGTCTATCTATCTATCTATCTATCTAACCATCTTGGTATCAATTTCTCTGTTTTTCCTTTTAACTCAATTCCTGTTTTCGTGACTTATGGCTTTAATAATTCCTTTAAAATGAGAACTATTATGCAAAACTAGATTTATATATTGAATATTTTATATGGAAGTGTTTGGTGATAACTGGAAATAATTATATCCCAAAATACTCCACTTGTATCGACAGAAAATGAATTCATGGATAGAGGAAAACTAAATTTAATTTTCGATTTAAATTTCTTGTGTTTTCCAAGATTTCATCCTTGTTTTAATATCGAAGGCTTTTTTCCAACAAGAGCGAGAAAGACCTGGATTTGCATTTGGATTTAATCCCGATAAATAAGTATTGAGCTTATTGTAGATGTGTTCAATGATCATCTTAAACATTTCAATGCAAATGAAATGTCTTTTTTTTACAATAAAAAATATAATACTACATAAGTTCCTCAGAAAAGAAAACATATTGAATGAAGAAAAGGAGAAAATTCTTCTCTGAATAGTTTTCAAAGAATTGATATAATTTTCGAAGCAAAGTTCGTGATAATAGCGAAGAATAAAACAGTCACATCAGCCGAAGACTTTTTTCATTGATGTGGGAGCGACTTTGATGTTCCTTTCAATTCTCGTCTAGTGGTTGTCAAATTTATACTGTGTTGTATTTCTTTTTTGACAGGAGCGATCTGGATTCCTGCAGCAGATTTTCGTCCACTGCGAAAATGAATTCCAAGGCCCCATTTTTATAATCTACAAGTAGGCTCTGAATTCATTTCTCGGAATTTAGAGGGAAACTCTTTTATTTGTATTTTTTAAAAATAAAGTAAACAGGCTTATTATTCAACAGTTATTGGCCAGAATATTTTGTTCGTGACTTGTGTCGTTTTGCTTTTTGAAAAAACGGTGCAACTATTTTAATAACCCAAATAAACAGCCACAGATCCAATTTCTAAGCAATTGAATTGTGTAACACATTAACCAATTTAATTTTTGTAAAGTATACATTTTTCCACGTTAACAATAAATTTATCCTCTGTTTTTAAACTCGGTTCGTGCCGTCTGTCTTTGTTGTGTACCCATATAAATTAAAAGTTACCTGAAACATTTTTTGGGCCTGACGATTGCATTTAGCAGGAAACTGTCGCCTCTGGGTGTTGACTTCAATGTCCACTTTTATATTTATATACGCTCTATCCTTGATATTGAGCACTTTAAGCCATAAATATAGCACACCATAAAACTATATTTCATCACACACACACATATATATATATATATATATGTGTGTGTGTGTGTGTGTGTGTGTGTGTGTTTGTGTGTTTTTTTACGGGTATAAATAAATGTATATTATTCATAAATGTGTTTGAACTTAGAATTCTGATATCAAATTACATCCATAAATAAGTCCGTAGCCTGACACGTTTTTATTAACCAATTTTAAAAAAATATGCTCAGTCTACGGGATTGATATTCACTATTAAATTAAATACATTGAGAAGTACAGTATTTCCAAAATTTATTGAGTAAAATGAATGCTATTCTTTGTCATTAGGTCTTTCAAATTATTAACGGTAGTATTAGGTTGGTGCAAAAATAATGTCGTTTTCTCACATATGTTACTATGTGAGAAAACGACATTATTTTTGCAAAACCTAATACGTATATCATTTTTCCAGAATAAAGGCTGTTGACTTTATAGTCGTAACCTTTTGCTAGTAGTCGCAGTTGTTGTTTCTGTTGTTGCCGATAAGTCCTGCAGTTTCCTTTCATCTTAGATGGTTTCTCGTGCTGCGTATGAAATCAACGCGGGAACGGCGTTCTTTTCCCGCAGTTAGGGCATCCGAAAAGATCTTAGACAATACCAAAGGAAAGGGGTGATGCTTGTAACGACCTCAACAGTTAGGGAATATATTGAAGTCTTCAGGGTGACCCTCATGTATCGTTTGTACTGACCACCGGCGGCTCTTATTATAACTATACTAGATCAAAGTCAGTTGTACTATTGCAAAGTATCTATCTAGCTTGATGGTTCAAGTAGTTTTGTATATCGATTTGGTGGTGATGATCGGTGCTGCGATTTCAAATGCTTATTTTTCATGCAAAAAATCACTCATCAGTTTTTGTTGTTTTTTTTTCCAGGCTCTTCAGGACGATTTCCTTCCCTTTGCTCCAATTACAACTGGCACGACTGTCACCTTCTGCGACTGGTACGACTGTCACCTTCTGGTTCAACAAATTCCTCATTTCCTTAACAATGATGTGATATTTTCTATCATTTTACTTTATTTTCGATTAATTGTGGTCAGCCAGAACCGAGACATTCAACAGTCTTCGTTACAACTAATGCAGAATTTGATTTAATAAGTTGATTCATTTGAATTTCAAAGATACAGAGAATTTTATTAATTTAATTCTTTAGGGCATTTCAAAATGCTTACATGATTCCTAGTGGATCATATTCGCTACTCAGTTATGCCCCCCCTATAGTTCTTTCTGGGTCAACTTGCTCCATTCTCTTCTCGTGTTTCATCTATCTTAGTCTTTATATAGTTGTTTCTTGTTTTGTGGCTACTATTAAGAGCGACCCAGTTTCTCTCTTAAGATGTCTTCTTTATAGTCATGTCCATATCAACTTATCGACTGCTGCGACAATTCGTCTTCTGAAGTGTCCATGTAATTGTTTTTTCTTTCCAATTTTGCGTTCTCGTTGTTGTGTTTCCCAGGATTTCTTTATTCTGATGTTCCTTGTTGTACAAAGTGTTTCCTTAACTCTTTATGAACTGCACGCATATTTCGATGATTCTCCATTACAGAGCTTTTTACTTAAGTATTGTATGCACAATACAAAGTAATCAAAATAATATATCTATGTATTATAATCAATAGTGTATGTAATAATAATACTAATAATAATTCACATTAACAAGAATTAGTGTTGTTATTACTGATGATAATAGTGATAATGATGATCTTGTTAGATAATAATCTCAGTAATGTTAAAAAATCGAGCTTAATTTCATAAGAATGTAGTCACTTTATTCTGTATACAAAACTGAATGCGTCATTTTCAACATATAGCAATTGCACTACAAAAAATCCCGTTGTAAAATCAACATTCCTAAAAATGCTGAATGTATTTTTCTGTACATCTCTTTCAGTATGATGCGAGGTTCCTACGGTTATTTCTTTGTATGTTTTGGTACGACAAACACACAGAACACAATTATTAAAAAAAGTATAGCACACTTAAAGAATCCAGATTTTGTAAAGTGTTTTAGCAATAGTCATAGTATCAATCGAAAACATTTGTGTTCTCTTCCGAAAACGTTGACATCTATTATTATTATTATTATTATTATTATTATTATTATTTAATGCATTTGGATATTCAGACAAGAAGATACACGTTCGAAGAAAGCCCCAGAGCCACACACATATTAACCAGAAGTCCAGAAGTGAATAAGCAATAATTTTCCGCATGAAAAATTTCGTCTCATTTTCTTATTAGTCTTTACTACGAGAATGTTACACAAGGAAGGAATGGTCAGTATGGGTCTCATCGTTCCAGAGTAATGAAATTAATTTTTTTTTTTTTATCATGCTCTGGTTTGTACAGATGTCATTTGTTTACATGGTCGAATCCAAGTTATGTACACAGTCCCCAATTTATCACTGTCCTTACTCTGTATTTGCATTCATAAACGTATCTCATTCATGTTCAGCTCTTATATCAGAATAAGCAGTGGCATGTTCATCTCCGTGGAATCGCAGTCAATGCGCGTAAAACTGGTAGTAGGGTTAGACTGACATCTTTTTTTTAATGCTATATGCCTTCAGAACCTAAATGATTACTCTCTACATATTCCACATTTTTTATTACATTGGTCAACACGATTTTTGGTGCCAAGAAACTAATTTGACAATGCTGATTCCGAAAAAGACCTTAGTTTTTCATGGTTAGCAACCATTTTTGCTGTACTGAAATTGCTCATTTTTGGAAGAAAGATCAATTTACGATCTTGGCTGATTACAAAATTTAGTTAATAAAGTCGTAGAAACTCATCAGTTTTCAGGTAGGCCGAGCAGTTTATGTCAGCCACCTAAAATAAACTATTTTATAAGAAGAAGTGTTTTTTGTTGTCAAAAATTTTAAATTAGAAGTACCGAATTTTTCCAATTTATCACCAAAATTCAAATTAATTTATAAACTTTATCAGTAATACACTTTAGTAAATTAAGGTGACATAAAAAAAAATGAAACCCTAAAATCTTCTGTTTGATATTCATAAATTTATCCCATCACTTTTTATCCCATCACTACGGAAACCAAGAACATTGAGAGCATTTTGTTTTCACAGTTGGAAAGAAATTTCAAATAAAGATATCCTAATTGAATGCACCAGTTCCATTGTACATGTTACTGCTGGAATGACACCGAACATGACAGATAATCAAAAAAGAGAAATTTTTTACTATAGTTCTTATGCTCACGGAGGTTTTATTTTTGTTGTTAGATGAACACAAAGGTTTTATTACTGATGTTAAATGATTTGATGAAAATACTTGTTAGTCTTGGTATATTTAATCGTGATATTTTTAAAAACTTAGGTTCTGATTGTTATTGCAAAACCAAACCAAATATTTGTTGGTTTAAATACGAATTGAGAAGATTCTATGATTTTATTTTGAGAAATATTGTCATATATACAGAAAACAAATGAAAAAAAAAATTTTTTTTTTCAAAAATGAGGCATTTCTATACAGCAAAAACGGTAACTAACCAAGAAAAAGTAAAGGTCATTTTCAGATTCAGCGCCCCACTCAAATTAGTTAAAAAAACATGTTTGGTATCGCGATAATATTTAAATTTTTTTATTTTTATTTTATTTTATTTTATTTATTTATTTATTTTTTTTTTTTTGTGGCCCAATGTTATCTGTG
>OZ010572.1:88186499-88236499 GCA_963932145.1 Acanthosepion lycidas | reverse complement strand
CTTAGTTTTCGATTTTCTATAGAGTCAGTTGTCAATATAGTTTTATTCCCATTTTCTACTATTTTCACGTTTCTCGTTTTTTCATTCAATACTAACTCTATTATTTTCAATGCAGTCGATCTAAATGTGACTAAAGTTTTATTAGTTTGCCGATCTCTCCCTCATTTTTTCCAGAAGAATTTTTTTTTTCTTTTTCTATTCTCAACTTTATTTCTTCACTTCATCTTCTATTTTGGTGTTGTTAATTTCTTTTTCTTCCTCACTTTTAAACTAAAAATCTGACAAAGTTAAAAGAAGAATGCTTGTTATTCGTTAATGATCCCAAACTCTAATGTTTTCCTTGAATATTTTTATTAATTATTACATTTTTTTTTTTCATTTAAGCGTTACTGTCTCGCGATTCTTCTAAATGACTATTCATGGCTTTTGTCACGTTTGATTCGACTTTTCATCAATTTGTAAAACTCTGCTTGAGATAGTTGATGCAAATCTGAGAGTGTGTGTATATTTGCTTGCAAAAATATTTTCGTCTCTATGTCTGCACACTCGTCAGTCTGTGTATATGCGTGTAAGTGATCATTTGTTTCCGTGTGTCTATAGTATTTATGTACATTCACACATGTGTATGTGCTTGTATGCAGTGTGGAGTACAATCTATTTTCCTGAATATCTCAAAAGTTTTCAGCTGATATGTGTGCCACTATGTACATACGTGCGTCTGCGTGTGTTCAGTCGTTTATACCTGATAAGGCCGTGTGTAAAAATGTGTCTATTGTATGTAAAGATTTGATTTATGGCATATTAGTGATTATACGCATGTGGTTTCTATGTGATCGCATATGTGCGTGTATTTGTGTGTGTGTGTTTGCATGCGCACTTGGATGCCTTAAATATTTCCTTACAAACGAAAGAGCCTGTGGATCCCATTCTCGGCTGTGTATGTGTGTTCAATACACCGATTTTCGGAGCCTTTCATAACTGATTACTTGCTTTTTCTCCTTCTACACCCTTTCTCTCTGTATTTGTCTCTCTTTCTCTCTCACTTTACCTTTCTCTCTCTACCGCTCTCTCAAATACACGCACACATGCATAAACTCCTCCCACATACACATCACATTTCACAAATTCTTTTATAGGTTTCGTTCTTTTGTATCCTCTTCCTAGATTCGGACCCACCCTACCCCAAATTCTCATACCTAATTCTGCAACTGCAATCTTCCTTGATGCTGTCACTTTGTCTCTCCTTTACACTCAGCGTCACACAATAGACATTTGCAAACAGTAGCATCTTCAACCAAGCTACTTTCACTCTCACTTTCAGATTATATATAATTTTTAACATAAAACTATTTTCAATAGACCTTACCAAAACACTATGTTTAAAACATACCATAGTATTTCAAAGCCTTTTATCTAAGAAATGTTGTACATAATTAATTATTTTATTTTGCTTTCCATTTTAAGATCTGAAAGTTGTCGACTATTTTATCTAATGATGCCTATTGACATGGGACAAAATGGTCAGAAAAAAGATCCTCCTTGTGTGAAAGTGTTGAAGTGACTAATATCTACTTAATGCATTTAGGATTTCTGGCTAACGCAGAAAAAATAAAATGAAATAAAATTATGTGTGCGTGGAGATATATCGATAAATTCGTTACCTAAATAAAGACATTGAATATATACAATAAATGTTTAATTTTTAATATAGTATCCTTTCTTGTCATTGTATTTAATTTGAGCATTATCGAGTGAACATTTCAGATAAAATCCAGCTAATAACCTAAAGTTAACAGATAGACTTATTGATTTATATTCATGTATGAATGGAAATATGAGACAAAAAAGACAAAACTATTAGAAATAGGTATTATTTTAGTAATGGAAGTATTACCAAGGACCAGACGAGATACTGGTAACTGATTACAGATTCATTAAAATAGTAAATGAAATAAATTGCTTAGCGTTTAAAAACTCTAGAGTTCTATACAACAGATTTTAATTTTGTTAGTAATCAAATCGATTCAAGACTTAACGTAAAAATTGTTACTAATAAAGATTATACCATTTATTTGTAATGTCATTGAAGATGCAGAATTGTATTATTTTTTTTTATGTTTGTTAGTATCTGTTTATATCACATGGTCAGCACAAAATCAGTACCAATTATAAAAAGTGTCCAGTTCAAATATGTATTATACTAATCTCATAACGGCTATAATAATTTTCCGAATTTATTATCATCATTCATACCACGTGGTAATCATGTGTGCGAAAATTATACAACCAGCTAAACACGAATAAGTCTCCTTGTCCTTGTTCGATGTCAAGGTCCTCTTTCTTCACGAAGGGTGTGTCGTTATCAACCTCACTAACATGGCCTTGTTTAACCTCAGAGCTTGAATCCTTCATACCGATCCTGTATATTAACGTATGCCCTACAAGCATTAGAAATATTAATTATCATAAAGGAAATCACAGAAATGGTATTATTAGTAGTAGTAGTAGTTCTAATATCTCTGATAAGCACAATGAACACCATTGATTCGATTTGTAAATTGAACTGTATTGTATATATAACAAAAAACGAAGATAGGCGCTTAGATTCAGAATCAGATCAAATCTTTTTAGTAATAATCAAAGATTAATATTTCTACTATAAGAGTTACCCACCCACCGCAAATGGGTTTATAAAACAGGCATGTAAAACCATGTGTTTCTTTTTCTTTCTCCCATTACTAGTCAGATATATAGATATGCCGGTTGAAGTTGACCTCTGACCAGTGATCGATAAGCATGACCTCTATACTGCCGTCACTGCTGCTGCTGCTGCTGCGCACAGAGTCGACCCATCGTCAGAGAACGTCCTGAGGTGGTTGGAGCGGAATATTACCATATATGGGCATATGTGGAGGGAAACGACGGTGGAGTATCAGGGAGTGGCCGACGGTGTATCGAACACCACATTAGAGCTGGGTCATTACCTGACCCCTTATGACTAGTGTCTCTAATGCTTTTATTCTTCTTGGCCTTTGTTTTTTTTTTTTGTTGTTTTTTTTTTATCTCTATTTTTATGCCCCTCCCAACTAGGCTTTCTGACGGTCCCTTGCCATTTTACCAACGTTTGCGCGTATCTGTTAGTGTGCATATTGTTTCTTTCTTTATTTTGTGTTTACGTGTGTGTGTTTGTGTAAGCGTACATGTACGTGTATAATTTTGTACACTGTGCTGTACTTTTCTACGTGATCTTTTCACATGCTCGTTTCTGAATGTGAGAAGTTTTCCCAAGAATATTTATCGTTCGATTCATATCCTATATATATATATATATATATATATATATATATATATATATGATTCTGTACATGTGTACATGTGTATCTTGCTTGCATTCTTTCTTATATATATATTAGTTTGTTTTGTTTTTTTTTCATTCTCTATTGAACTCTTTCTTTCTTTCTTTCTTTCTTTCTTTCTTTTCTCTCCTAGTTTCTCCTTGTATTATTTCACTTTATCATTTTTATTTATCCATGTTCGTCTTATTTCTCCTATCAGTCAAGCTCCGGTAACATTTATAAAGGTTGGAATTTCAATAACTGATTTATTTAATTTAACACATTAGCCGGTACACAATCTACACTGTAAGATATTAATATACTAGTAAATTGTATTATGTTGGTGCAAAAATAATGTCGTTTTCTCACATAATAACATATGTGAGAAAACGACATTATTTTTGCACCAACCTAATGTTTATTTGGTTACCCGAATGGTATTGAGTTACCTTTTCTCAGTGATTGTTTATATTTTTGTCATTTCTTATCCCTACATTTTATAATTCACATGCGTGTGTCTATATATGCACACGGCCACCATAGTTCGTGTAAGTATGTACCTCATCAGTACATGTTTTAACCTACATACTTATTCTCATTTTGCACATATGTCCCGTCTTTCCTCAGGTTTGCATACAAAAAATACTCATACGGGTCACCACTATTTAAGATATAAACCAACCGCGTTGTCCTGATACCCGTGTGCGATTAGATGTCTGTTGATTTACTATATGTATATTCATCGAAATTCACTGGTGTGCATTTTCCAAATTTCATTTTTCATGTATCTAACCTTTCTTCATCTTTATTTTTATCCTAAGTTCACTCTATCTCTCTCTGTCTTTCTCTCCACACACACGCGCATATATATATATATATATATATATATATATATATAGAGAGAGAGAGAGAGAGAGAGAGAGAGGTTGCTAAGAAGTTCTCTTTTCGACCTACCTCTCAAAATTTGGATTTCTGTGGCTAATCATAAGAATATTAATTCTGGGAAGCCGGCAGGGCCGAGAACTCGTCAATATTCTCATATGAACTATATATATGAACTGTTCTCATATGAACTATATATATATATATATATGTGTGTGTGTGTGTGCGCGCGCGCGCACGCACGCGCGTGTGTGTATGTGTGTATTTTTGTGACTGATTGGAGTTGCGTTTCTAAATTACTTTTTTCTTCATTTATTGGTAGTTTTATTTTTACTTGTCTTTTGTCCTAATCAACTTTATAAGAAATGATTATACTCTGTACAGTTTTGTCGAGTTAATTACTAAAAAAAAGTCTTTATCCATTAAAGGCGAGTCACAATATTCAAGCATAAATCAATTATTTTATGAAAAATATATAAGTTGTTCGTTGCTGATAAAAGGGGATTGCTGAAAAATTGTCGATCCAGCCAACTTTCGAAAAATTGACCAATCATTAAATTCTTTTAGTAGGGTTTCTGGGTGGTCTTAAGAGATTTTCAGAACCTACCTGCATTGGTATTTACACAGAATTAATCTATGAGAAACCCGTTTCTTATGACACAAGTTCCTATTAGGTTTTAATTTTACTCAAAAGTAAAACTCATTCAATACTTTTAAGACATTTAAATTCACTATCTATGAAGATTTTTACTGTGAATTCAATTCTATTTTTCATAGTATGTGTGCAGTAGTTTTGTATTACTTGAGTTTCAATCCTTTCAAAATATAAACTAATTTATCCCTAGTCAGTAAATACGTATACTAGACACAAAATGAAATAACAATAGTTATATTTTCCATAAGTGTAATTTTTAATTTACAATTTTACTTAATCATTACTAAGTTTTTATCTTAACCAAAGCGATATATATATATATATATATATATATATATATATATATATATATATATATATATATATATATATATATATATATATATATATATATATATATATCACAACTCCCGTAACCCATTAGAGTCGTATGGACACTACATGTACTGCAGCCGTTGTAGAATTAGTGTTTTCAGAGCAAGCTAGTCTGACGAAGTCCAACCCTCTCCAGACTGGTTCGAACTCAGTTTTCTTTCTCATAGTCTGGTTGCCGCCCAATATTATAGAACCAAGTCTGTCCCGCTATTTTGCCAATAGGTTAGAGAAGAAGACGCGTGTTTATATCTTAATAGCACGTAATTGAACTGCACTGGAATTCGAGTATCCGTTCATAAATCCACAGTACCCCCACTATATATATATATATATATATATATATATATATATATATATATATATATATATATATATTTATATATATATATATATATATTATGGCATCAAAAGCAAGAAATTTTATATTATAGGCCATGATAGATTTAAAATGAAAACAAAAACACACACACCAGTCGACCGGTTTCGTCCCCTCTCATCAGAACTGTTAACGGGGAATACAAATTATGAAGAGAAAAAAAAAGTCTGTCATGAATGACATGAATGAATGGACAGGGAGAGAAAAAAATATAATTATAAAAATTATACCAACAAAGATGCTAGAAGCGCAGCAGCAAGTCCAAGCAAACAATCTCTTTGTTTACAGGTTGAGCTCAACTCTCGAAGCTTCAACCGGTGTCTAGTGATAAATCCAGTGACTTTCGAGCCAAATTGAATGATTTGACTCATTCTTATGCTAGTTCTCCTCTTTCTCTGAATCGAAATGGAGAAGTGAACACCATAAGGTTATTAGATCCCTTAAGAATAAACATTCTTTGGTTATTATGAAACCGGATAAGGGATCGGGTGTTGTCCTCATGGACCGCCATGACTACATTAACAATATGTTAAGTATACTGAATGATCCTTCCAAGTTTCGACGTCTTGGTTCCATTGACACTCATGATTCTACGCTGACTTCTGAAATTTGATTTCAGAAACGTCTTGTCAAATGGGTAAAAAGTGGTGTTCTTTCTTCTGAAATGGCGGAGCAATTGAGACCATCTGGCTCTATTCGTCCCTGCCTGTATGGATTACCCAAGATTCATAAGGAGGGTGTCCCGTTGAGGCCCATATTATCGATGATTGTGTCTTCACAGCATAAAGTCGCAAAGTGGCAACCAGTGTTGCAGCATTATAGTTCCTTTTGTATTAAAGATTCGTTTTCTTTTTCTAAATTCATTAGGAATTGTGATGCCACTGATGGATTTATGTGTTCGTTTGACATCTGTAGCCTCTTCTCTTGTGTGCCTTTATCGGAGACTATTGATATTTATAGCGATATGTTATATCGTAGTGATTTGATTCCTCCGAATATACCTGAAGATGTTTTTGTTGAACTCATGAAATTTGCCACCATGTTTGTCGATTTTAGTTTCAGTTATGTTTAGTTTACTTTGTGTTTATATTTAGTTTGTTTTGGGGTTCATTCCCTCCCCTCTCATTCTATTCATCCATAAATTTTTAAGTATATATTTTATAATCATTTGATTTTTATGGCACGGGCATGTTTTGTAGGTTCCCCTTGAGAGGGTGCGATATTATGGTGTATGAAGGATTGAATGGTGACGGACTAGAATTTGGAAATTGTAATTGTGAATCGGTCGTGAATCAGATTAGTTTTCGGGTATGGTATATTTATGAGTAAACGTGTTCAATATCAGCGATAGAGCGTATGTAAATATAAAAGTGGACAATGCGTTCAACAGTCTGTTTCATGCTTGAACGCAAACTTCAGGCTATGTATACATACATACATACATACATACATACATACATACATATATATATATATATATGTGTGTATGTATATATATATATACATTAGATAGATAGATAGATAGATAGATAGATAGATAGATAGATCGATCATATTTTTAATATATAACAGCCTTCTAGGCCACGATGATAGGAATGTGCTTATTGAAAACAGCGGAAAAAGGTAGAAATCGAAATGACTTTAGATAATAAGGAGCAAATAACTCAGAATTTTGTACAATTTTGTACAATTTGTATGTTAATTTTTTTCGTAAATTCTCAGAAATGGAAACATTGTTTGGCACGGTTGGCAGAAATCTCACTGTCGAAATAGGCAAGATTCTCCAAATTTATGGAGTTTTGGGAGGCTCCGATGGAACGAGACTTTTCCCTCCAAAATTGTTGTACAAATTTCCTGGCCCCTCTATTGGTCAAAAAACACATTCTTATCTCTGATAAGAATCAAGACCCTGGGGCCGGTTTCGAAGTTACTGAAGACAGGTTGAAGTGAAGAAGCCGTGAGGTTTCTGCCAGACTTTATGTCTCCATGGAAAGAATAATGGTGGTGGAATTCCTTTTTATTTTCCAGCTCTCTCCTTGGTCAGAAAAAATATTCTTATCTCTGATACGAATGAAGGCCTTGGGAGCCGGTTTTGAAATTAAAAAGAAGTTGGAGTGAAGATAGAAAAAACAGCGAGAATGCGAACTTGAGAAATTGTTGTTCTCAAATTAAATTCCAACTCAACTTCCCCAGAATGTAAATAAAAAAAAATACTAATGAAAAATAAATTTCACATCTTTTCAAAATCTATTCATGGGACTTTTATGAAATCTATTCATTATGACGTCTATATATTTGTAGCTAAATCCTTATTCGATGTTGATATGCAAATATTCTATCAACTCATTTCACCTCCAATCCTTACAACCACACTCTCTCTCTTCTTTTGTGCTTCTCTATATTCCTATTCCCTCTCTCTGTGGACGAGGTTACATCAATAAGTCCGTAGCTTGATATGTACCTATTGATCTGAAATTTTAAAATAATAATCGTTCTAAAAACAAACAGTCACTCTCCCAAAGAAAAAGGAAGATCTCTTGTTTTAAAACTAAGTCGTCACTCTTACAAGGAAGAAAAACTAAGCCATCACTCATCCGAAGAAGGAATAACTCTTGCTTTAAATCTACTCTATCATTCTCTCCAAAACGGAAGATCTGTAAAATAAACAGCCTGAAAAAATTCAAACAATGTACAGATCTTTCTTTACTGTACTAAAATTTCTCTTATTTTTCCCTTTTTTCTGATTTTCTCTTTCATTTGCCGCCTTTTATTTGGCATTCAATAGGTCAATATATACCATACTACACAATACTTTAGACTAAATTGAGGTAAGAAAATGGATTCTTCAAAAAGAAAAACTTGTTGCTCCAATTATTAAAACATTTGCTCTCGAACAATATTGGGTGTCTACCCAATATTGTTCGAGAAATGAAGAGCCTCCCTCTTTACAATGCTTGCTATTGTTAACGCGACTTCCCAGCTTATCCATTCTTCGGCCACCGCAACCTTTTTACTAGGTGTGGTCGCTTTTAAAAGAAATGCTTATGTGGAAAAGTATATAAAGGGAAAACCATCCATATCAAAGACAAGGAATATAACAAAGTTTATAAACAAAGGGTCTAGTGGAATATTTGGGTATGGTCGACCAAATCTGGAGGTAAAAGGGAATACATTAACCCCTCTGGGATGAGATTCAGATAATTAGCCCTGGGGAATGAGACGACAGATGTCGGCTTTCGGTCAAGGGCATATCGAGCTAGTACCTTATTTCAAAACAATATATTTTTCTTTGCTTAGCAAAATGGGTGTGAGTGATCGCTCCCGGGAATAATTTGACTGCTCCGTTCAGGTTGATATATATTAATATGTTGTTTTTATATTATAAAATATTATTTATGCACCTGATGCTTTACCGAGTGAAGGGAGCCTTTTCCCGTCATCTTTTGTATTGGCAGAAAGAGGTTCGTTTGTGTACTCTTGAAATTAATTGAACCCAGCAAACTTTTGAAAAAAAAGTGGGACAAAGAATTTGCTGAAAAAGCAGATACTTCCTAGAGTAACCAAATATCCCCTCCCTTCAATAACGATGTGAAGATTACTAGTGGAAAGAACCCAGCGGTGACTTATTGGTCGATTTTCCTGAGCGTTGAACACTGTCAGCCTTAGTGATTTATAAAAAAATTAACAAGGTTATCAAAAGACTTCAAGTTAAAAACACTATCTAGGATAAGTGTTAAGATCCAAGAAAGAGACAAAGGCGTGAGTTATCCTATGTGGGTTATATTACAGTCCATAAAAAAGGATTATCTTATCTTCGTGAAGTCTTTCACATCAAAGAAAATATTCTAATTAGAAATTTCTAATGTTACAGAATGTATTCACAAAGCCACCCTGTCTGAGGTTTAGCCGACCTTTCTCGCTTAGGGGCGACTGAAGCGGTAAGGTACAAGAGGAAGGGATTTGAGAAGCCTTAAAAATATCTGAATAGACAAGACTCTGGGCATTGATATCCTCCCTACTACATGTTTCTCTCTTTAGCTAGCAATACATTTTTGTAACAAATGGATGAAGCAGATGAATATTTCCCAATGTTTTACCAGGGGTGTGATGAAGTTGTTACATTAAAGAATATACTGACGATGGGTTTAGCTATTTTTGGCCTTTAACTTTAGCACAGTGTTAGATTTTGATCAAAGTTTTGGCAAAACGCTTGCAGGTTGTACTGAGTAGTTTGAGAGGCTCCTAACAGACTTGTGAGGAGGAGGAGGACTGTTCAAACTGCCTATCAGTTTTGATAAGTCTAGAGCTTTCGAATGAAAGAATATAAATGATAACCATCCTGTCTATCTTTTTCTGGGGGCCATTTTGTTTGTATTCGTTCAGGTCAAAGTTGTTTTCTTTCATCCATGTTAGACATCCTCTACGCAAATTGAAGGCGAACGCACTCCTTCCTGCGTAATATCATGTAACCTGTTTCTCGGCCTGGTCCATCACACATGCTAACGTCATATCACTGCAATGGGTAATGCAGTGATGTCTGTTGCATGATAATCTCGACGTTCTGAAAAATGACGAAACTGCAGATAATCTATGGTCTCGGAGGAATCTTTAATCTTTCTTTAAAGGTGAAAGCTGAATATTTCGCATATCTACGCACCTGATCCTTTACTGGGTGCCAGTGCTTTCACTCACGTGAAACAAACTAAGCTGGAGGAGTTCTGCTCAAGATACTTTGGAATTACAGATCTTTTATAGTGTTTTGCGAAATTTGCTGCCGTCATCCAAATACCGAACATAAAAGACCTATCTGAACACGCTACGAATAAATTGCGTAATTTTGAATATGCTGATCGAAATGACAAATTCTAGAAACATACTATAAATCATTTCTGATTTCGAAAGGATCGTACTCAGATTACAGGAGGTATATATTTTCCCCTTAAATGAATGTTCCTTTTATCGCGATTTTCAAAACACTCTAAAAGCCTACGAGGGCCTTTCAAAAAGTTCTAAGAAGGAATTGGAGAAACAAGACATTTTTTTCACTCTTTTTCAATATAGTCTCCCTTGACATCAATACATTTGATCCAATGATGCCTAAACATTGCAATGCCATCACATAAAATGGCGTCCTGATCCTCCAAAAACTCGTCCACAGCAGATATGATCTCATCATTGTTTCCAAAATGGCGACTACGCTGGTAGGATTTTTGTTTAGGAAACAGGATGAAGTCAGATAAAGAAGCTAAGCGTCGTGAGTAAGGGTAACAATTCCAAACCACAGTTGGCTACTTCAGCTACTTCAACCTGAGCAGTAGGAATGAGAGCGTTATCCCGGAGGACACCTGTCCCCAGTTTCCCTCTGCGACTTAATTGCTTCCTTCAGTTGTCTTAAATCTGATGCATAGTACTTTCCATTACTAGTTGTTCCTTTTTCCAGGTAGTCTATCATGATTACGCTTTCACAATAAAAAAAAACGCCATCACCTTGCCAACAGGTGCAGTCTGCTTGAACTTCTTAGGGTGGAGAACTAGAATGTTTCCATTGTTTGCTTTGAATCTCTGATTCAGGTGCGGAGTGGTGAACCCGGTTTCATCTTGAGTCACTAATCTGTGGTGAAAATTCTCAGGATCTGCCTGGAAGCGAGTCAGTGTTTTCAGCTTCACTCTAATGTGTCAGCATTCTTGAGGCTCATCTTGCAGACAGCTTGCCCATCCACAAGATCTTAGTTAAAACAGTATAGACCGAACCAGAGCTAATGCCTATGGACTTAGCTATTTTCTAAACAGTAAGACATCAGTCATCCAAAACCATACGGTGAATGGCATCAAGTGGTTGAGGTTTTTGCACGACCTGGCCGAGGGTTATGTTGAGTGCTGTCCCTTTCCCGTTTGAAGTCCACGGCCCATTTCTTCACAGTTTCATAGAAAGCGGACTCCTCAGCAAGTGTCTGTACCATGTCCTCACGGATTTCTTTAGGTGTCATAACTTTCTTTTTCAGATAATTTATGACTGCTCCGGTCTCTGTTGTGTCCATTTTTTAATTTGTCGCACACCTCTCACATTTGTATGGGCCTCACCTGCACAGAAATTAAGACAGAAATCTCAATTAGTTTTTCTAATTTTATTAAAAGTGGTAGTATGTTGCCACAACAAATAATGTTTAGCTATGGTTCTTCTTTCTGGGTAAGGCAACGTTTTGAACGACCCTCATACTACAGAGTAAAGATTTGGCCTGTCAGATATTCGGCCGTTGTCGAGAAATATCGTAACAAATGTTAATGAAGGAAGATTCGTAACGTTGTTTCGATTGGCAGCGGAATTATTTGATTCGCCAGCATGTTGTGATATGGAGAAATCTATTAATCATAACAAGATTATACGCCTGTCACGTGGACTTACTAATGATTATATTGTTCGTATTCGTCACGGATATTTTCCCTTGAAAGAAAGCTTTGCAAAGAACAATATAGTCACACTGCTCGATAAGCTACGTGCTACTTTGCTTCCTTATTGTTTTAAGAGTTGTGGTAAGGACTAAATAAAAGAAGAGATTACATGAGAATAAAACATTCTCTTTGCCAACTGGTGGCATACTTTAGATATAAGCTTAAAGTAACGGTCAGGGTAGAGAGAAAAACGTTGTCCTCGTTGGGCAATTTATAAAAAGATAGGCGAATGTTTCGCGATTGTGTAGTGTGCTAATCTAACGGTATTTGGAAGTTACTGATGAAGTTAAGAAGTTTGCGTTGGTTTTTTTTTTTTTTTGGTTTTTTTATTTTTTTTTACTAATGTTCCCACAATACGAGGCCCAAGGTCCACTTAAGGTAGAGGGTTACTGCGTTAAATTGTATTAGTGTAAAAATGGGCAAGAAGTGAAATTCTTGGGTCTATGCAGGAAAGATAACAGCTAATTTTGGAGTTGAAGATGTTAAGATTTAATTGGTGAATGAATTGATGTAGACTTTAGAAGGAACCGGAAACCCAATCCTAAACAGGAAACAAGGGATAAACCTTTACTTCTGTTCAAAAGACCGGAGAGGTGTGTGAACTGGACGAAAGACAAACCTATATCTACTCCTATGTAATTTACATTATATCTCATTCCCAAGTTAGATTAGAATAGTGTAACTTTTTGTAAATGAAACGTTTTAAATGGAGCTAGAGAATGCGTACTTATTAGCGTTTTGATATTTTTTAGTCCTGTCTTTTTTTTTTAATTTTCCCACTCCTTCCCAAGTTAGATGACATAAATTAATGTTCACCACTGATGTAGGAACGTATTTGACATTTTAAAACTATTTTTCCAGATCATTTGCAATATTATTCTGCTATATTACGTATATTATTGTGAAAATGTATACTAACGTTTTTTTTCATCCCATAAAATCATTAGGAACATTTTCAATTGTAATATATAGAATATTGCTGCCACATATGGTCCGGTGTCCCTGCTATTTACCTTGAGCTCCTTGATAAAACCCAAAGAAGAATCAGCAATATTATCGGTCCTGATCTGGCAGCTCGGCTTCATTGACCTTCCCACCGCCGTAAGGTTGCCTCTCTGCGACTTTTCTATAAGTACTTTAATTGTAATTGTTCGGATGAGCTCTTCGCTATGGTACCTAGAGTTTTTTAATTTAAGCGCAGTACTAGACTGGCGTCAAGGCCACATCAATTTACAGTTGAGCTGGCTAGATATAACCGTAAGTTCTATGCTAACAGTTTCTTTTCTCGCATTTCTTGCCTGTGGAACTCACTTCCGGATCCATGTTTTTCAGTCAACTTTAATCTTCAAAAATTTAAATGCAATATCAATCGCTATCTATTATCCTCCTGATTTCTTCTTCCCTCTCATTAAAAGTCTATCTGATCCTGAAAACCCTTGTGTGTTAGTGGTTTTACTGCCTTGCATGGAGTGATACCGATTAAAAAAAAAACATTTTTGCCCGTTCTACATCATAACATATTAAATATAGCGATATGCTTCATCATACAGTATGATTTTTATATATACATATGTGTTATATGATATATGCTATATCGAATATAATATATGCTATATCATACAGATTTTATATCATTGAAGATTTTTGAAAAAGATCAAACTTTGAAAACGTTTCTTAATTCCATTTTTTTAAAAAATACCGCCATTAAGTATACAATAAAAATACCATCCATCCATTTAAGTAGCTTACAACTCTATTTTTAATGTCAAGACTTAACGATCATGGCTCTCCATAGGGTCCCTTTCTTTATTATCTGTAAAATTACCATGACTTCTTGGGAAAGATAGGGGAGTGTTTCCTTACTGCTTTCTACGCGGTTTTGAATTCAGAGTTTTCATTCTCGTAGTCAAGGCTCTAGATACCCGCATATTCTGTTATTTAATCCTTAGCTAGAGATAAAGCGGGAAGATGGGTACATGCCTTTCCCAAAAGTCAAAGCAACTGACTAGACCGGAATTTGAACTCTGCTCGCCAGTTCCACACGCCGATAGCCGTTACGCTAACTCGCACTACCACTGTGTTACTGGATCTACTTTTTTCTCTACATATTAACTAAATCATACTATAATTATTCAATCAAACTGTACTGTAATAAAATTAGGTAAATTTAGACAAAATTTATTATCTCATTACACATTCGCAATGTTTAACCTTCATGCCCGCAAAAAAAAAATGGTGTGTCAAATGAATGGTTATTCCCTTGACACCGCTATTACTGTATACACTTTTTGACTCCCTCGGCAATGTTTATTTACAAGATTATAAAAATATGTGAACCAAAATAAAGATTTATTATTTGAAAATATTTTTTTATTCAAAAATTTATAAAAATTACAAAATCATCAAAATATGTAAAGCAACTCCAATGCAATATTTATTATTTACCATTTTGTAAATAACTATGAAAACAAGTTTTTTATTCAATCAAATAAATAAGGTTTCATATTTTTGTTGCCAATATACAAGAATAAAAAAAACGTATAAATCCATTTTCATATGTTTGGGGTTTTTTAAAATTCTTATTATCACTTTTTAAGAACAATAAAGATTACCGAGGAAGTCAAAAATATATTCAGTAATAGCGGTGTCAAGGAAATAACCATCCTTTTAACACATCGTTTTTTTTTGGGGGGGGGTGTTTGTTTTGTTTGTTTGTTTTTTTGTTTTTGTTCTTTGTTGATACTTTTTTTTTTTTTGCGGTCACGAAATATTTTCTTTTTTTTCTACATTTTTTTTTTTTTTTCAAAAAAGTTGCCAGAAATCTAAATTGGGCAATGAAGTAATTTTTTAAACTTTTAACAAAAAGCAAAATGCAAAATGTCTGTGTGTGCATTTCACTGCTTTAGTTTTTGCATTCCTCCTCTAAGACGACTGAAATCGACAAAGATTAATCAGCCTTTGACTTGATGAGAACAGGTTTTGATATCTACCTTAAGAAATAAGAAAAATCAAATATACTGATTACCTTTTCGATAAAACACGAAACCCTTTTGTGGAAATAAACGACAAGATTGAACTCCCAATCAATCAACTGTACAATGAAATGTATTTTAATTTAAAAACAAAAAAGCACTGAGAATGCTGATTAAAAAACAACAATGATTATTGATCCTTTATGCCTTCTTTGAAAGTCATTCGCAAGAAAATGCTAAATATACGTATTCGCTAACCTTGATCTGGATGTGACAAGATTAGGTGCTCGGTACTAAAGAAGGAAGATCTGGAGAAGAAAAAGCACGAAGAGTCAGACACTACAGATGTTTCTTTACTGCACTGAATATTCTCTTATTTCCTTTTCTTTTCTTTTTTTCTCTGCTTATCTCTCTCTATCTCTTTTTCTCCCTATTTCTTTCTCTCTCTCTCTCTTTCTCCTCCGCTTAGTTTCTCTATTTCTCCCTGTTTCTCTCTCTTTCTCTCTCTCTCTCTCGCAGGCGCGCCTTTTTATTTCATTTTCAATAAATCTATATTTTTGTATTGAGTGTTTTATCAGGCCAGTTTCTAAACGATCGCTCTACAACGGTCACTGCATCCAAGTCACAGTATTAGTGAACTCAATGAGGATCGAACCTAAAACACGAGTAATGGCCTTGTTTGCGATTGTTAATCAAGTTGTCGTAATATTTCGGTAAAGAAAGCATTTCTATTTTACTGATATCATATTTTTTTAAATAAGATATATTTCCAACAATCTGTGTGGTTGCTTATTAGTTATTTTCTCTTCTTAAACCGTAAACGTAAGTTATTTTCCTTTATTCAACACCGACAATTTTACCCTTTATAGCCAACATAGGGCACATTTGATAAAAAATAACATTTTTAGTAAGATGAAGATTGCGGCATGAAACTGTAAAGAATAAAAGAACACGGAAACAGTAAAAAACAAACAAACAATGGCTACATAAACATTATAAATGAATACAGAATAAAGTATGAACATTAAAGATTGAGTCAACTCGATATAACAGGAAGATATCTTGCCTGATTATTACTATTTTATTGAATAGAATTCTCACTCGTTGGTCGCACACGTGTGGTTCTTTGGAAGATTAGGCTAAGCGAGTAAATATCAAAATTTCAATGAATTATTAAAATAATAAAATAGTCAACAAGAAAAAGAGAAGCAACTTCAAAAGACGTTGGTAACATTAAGAAATGATCAAATAATTTTCCAAATAATACAAAAGATAAATTAATTAAAGAATATGGTAAGAATGATTCTTGAATTAAAATGACATGAACTGGAATGAACAAAGAATGCAGTCAGTTTTTGAAAGTAACAGAGAAATAATGTCTGAAAGAAGACACAAAAGGATTTTTTAAATGATGGGATTCTGTAGTAAAAAAAGAAAAAAAAATCAACGCTTTTCATGATTTTTTTTAGTTCGTTATAGCCGTCAAATGAAATTGAGCTCAATTTTCTCTTTCTTTCACAATAATATGCTCTGATATTTTTCTTTCCTATCCGGAGATATGTTTTGCTTTCTTTTTCATAATGATATTCTGAACATCTCACAAGAGAAGAAAAAGGTTAAATGAGACATAAAGACAGGAATATATAGAATTGAGAAATCAACATATTTCAATAATTATTCCCTCCTTTTTTTTCTACCAATTTATTCTGGACATTTCTACAGTAAATGCTTAAACACTTAGTCGCGAGATTCTAACCTGTAAGACTTTTTAATTTCTATATTTATTGGTGGGATTCACTGAATTGTTAAATAAAAAGCAGACAGACACCAGTTGTGAAATTACTTGTTAATATCTGTCGGGTAATTTTCATTATCTCGAACAACTATACGTTGACAACGGCGCGTATTTGCCAACACTTTGGAAAGAAACTGGCGTTTTCGTTATAAACTCAGGTTCTATTCTTTTATATGACATAAATTGAAGATTCTCTTTCTGCCTTGATAGCTAAAATTAAGCAATTTAAATTCTTTCATCTTCAATGAAGATTCTTCTTAATGTGCGTGAGTGTGTTCACACTGCTATCAATTATTAAAAACAGCTTCAAGCAAATTAATCCTTTAGGTCTTAAAGAAGACAATCCTTTGTCAGACCCTATAGACTGGCGTTACAGAATCACAAAGAGCTTTACCAAATGACAAAAAAAAACCCAGATCACTTGAAAACTTACAACAGCAGCAACAACAAAAAAATGTAACTAGAAAGAAAAATAATGATACAATCAAGATGTTAAATTTCCATCCCACCATAAACAAAAGGTTAGGAAGGAAATTCCCATAATATCGTTCTTTAACATTATTCCACTAATATCGTTCTTTTGGATAATAATTCGAAAGAACAATATTAGTGGATTTGAAAAATCGAATATCCTGAAAAACTGTTTTAAGACAAAGATTTTATAAATTTCAATCAACAGTAACACTGGCTTCTGGGTCAGTGAATGCCAAATGTTTTCTATATGGAAACGGTTATTCTCAATGTTACCATATCATCTAATTATCTTAGTTTTCTTTTCTTATCAGATATTAATATTTGACTAGTATTTCTACAATCTTAATTTCAGTTGCTTTCCATCGCGACGGCTCAAACAAATGAGCGCTCTTTATTAACGGTCGTAGATTAACGATCTGAGTTAAAGTAGACCAAAGATGAAATAAATACGAATTCTAATAAATAATGCATACCACGTCATTATATTGCCTTTTGTTATAAGGATGATTTGTCACTAACTTTGATGCATTAAATCTTTGATGCATTGAATCACAATAAAATTGTAAGTAAGCCCCTTAGACCCCAGCATTCACGTCTTGTTCTCGTAAAATCTAGACGGCCAATTATTTGTCACTAGTTTCTCAATATGGCTTAAATTCATTATGGATATCCAGCTTTTACATGTGAGTTATAATGGTCACACTTTCACAGCTCATATCTTTTCTTGCCTCACTAGGGCAGCCATAAAATATAAATACAATTTGTGGAGGAAAAACCAAACTAGTTACATTCTACCACCGCCGATCAGACCCCGAACTATCGCCAGTTTACGATGAACGGATGTGTCCCCCTCGAGGAGGCACATTTGCCTTAAGAGAATATTGGGCCTCAAACTCACACACAACCTCAAGTGGAACTCTTATATACGATCCATCGATAAAGGTGCAGATAAAATGATCGGCTCCAGTCCAGTAAGTACCTGATTCCTTATATCATCCTCTACCTTTATAAGAACCAGATCAGGCCGAAAATCGAGTATTGTTACCATATTTGGGCAGAGGCTGCCCAGACCTCACTTTCCAGTCTTGATAGTGTTCAAAAGCTTAATCGAATCTTTTTTTGTAGAAGAATTAATTTCCACCTTCCAAACTCTCTCTCGTAGGCTGGATGCGGTCAGTCTCTAACTACACTATCCTTACTTTCATGGAAAGTACTCGGACGAATTGCATTCCTTGGTCCCGCCGGGTCTAACATTCACAGCTCTGACTGGCCATGCCACATTTCTTCTGTATTTCATTGGCGTCAAGTAAGTTCCACTCAAACAGCTTCTTCTTACAAACCACGATCCCCAAAATCTTAACTTGTTCAAGTTTCCATATAAACTACCTTTCCATAAACTCCTTTCCATATCATCTACCCATTAACATCACCCTCTGCCTCAAGTTGCCCCCGGGCCTTGTACAGAATGATCTTTACTGTAAAAAAAGAAAAAATGTAAAAAATGTTAGGATTCATAACATCTAAAATAATGTTATTGCACAATAATAACAGCTATGATTCGCGATTCAAAAAAAGAGTTGTATGTTGTGTTTTTTTTTTCTGTCGAGACCTATATAAAGGGGATGGCGAGTATTAATTATAGATTCTAAACAAAAAAATAAACCTTATTAATTATAGGTGTATAAAAAATCCAGGTTTCTTCCTATAACTTATTAATTCCCATCGTTCACAAAGGGGACGGTGGGTATTAATAGTTAATGAATAACATTTATTAGTTTAACACCCTGTAGTGGCCAAGTTCGAAACACAACAGGTTAGGCTGAAGTGGCGGAGAACGATATTGTATTGCTAGCAGCGATCAAATTAACTTCATGACTCATGCAATCAAACCCAACAGCTGGCCAATCGAATATAATTCGGAACAACATTTAAAACAATAAACTTACCACGACAATTATCATTATCATCAGTGTCATACTAAAATCAATATTATTCTCATTGCTTACCATATTAATAGTTCTGTAACTACTGGTTGCTCAAATGATGTTATCGTTGAGTACATGGATATAAACTTTCATATACTACGTCTACAATAGTTTAATAATCCAGTTCCCTTTAAGAACAACTCGAGGTACAGTTAAGTAATGGAATAAAATGTTAATCCAAAAGTTATATGTTTACTATTATTTTTATATTGAATAATATTGCTTTTATCGCAACTTTTCAGACCATCATTTTACAGACTTTAGTAAACAGTGTAAAGTGGAAATAAACAATAAGCTTTCGGTGAGACTCAAGTTTGCGTCCTTTTTATCCTCAGTTCTACCACTTGTTCTACGAAAGCCAAAAGTTGTAGAAATTCGTACCAAATCACACAGCTTTATTCTCTATCTTCCCCGAATGATCGGCGATGCCATCTATGAAGTTTTTATATACATTATTAATTTATTAACGATTATAGAGTTGCGACGAAAAGCAACAGAAATTAAGATGAAAGAAATACCAGCCAAAATTAATAATTAAAAATGCTTTATCCCTTAATAAAATTTAAGTTATTATAAATTAGGAGACAAAAAGCTAAAAATACCTGTTAATTTTATTTAAGTCCTATTAAGATGCCTGGCAAAAGATTCAATTTCTTTGTTAAATGATTGATGTAAATTATTTTCCATTCTGAACAGTGAAAATATACAAGTGTATAGTTTTCGCATATATGCAAACGAGTTAAATTTAAATAATATATCTTTATTGTTGTCAGAAAGTAAAGTGAAGTAAAAAACAAAACAAACAAATGTAACTATTTGAAGAAAATCCTAAAATATCACCACCCGAAAATTAAATAGGTGTACATCGGAAATTTATTTGTCCCTGAAAAATCTGGCGGTACAGACACACATATGTCGTATTTTAAATAAAATCCATATCTCACTAAATGAATTAAGAACGCAGAACTTCGTTTATACAAGTCTTATGAGAAACAAAACGTTATATCTCTTTTTTCTTCAATAGACCAGTACTTCGTATATGGTGACCCCATTGTACTTAACTAATATATATATATATATATATATATATATATATGTGTGTGTGTGTGTGTGTGTGTGTGTGTGTGTGCGTGCGTGTGTGTCCTTTGTTCAGATTATTTTTTATAAAGAACGTCGCCAGCACCGAATATCAATCAGGAATAAAACGTAACTCTCAATAAAGACAGTAAAATGGATGAAGATTTAAAAAAAAAAAATCTTATTTAGTAACTGAGTAAAGATATTATTTTCTTTTGGATACAAATTCTCGGCTAGCAATTTGCATTGACTCCTTTGTCAAAAGATTGAAAAACGGGAGCAGATTATTGATGGCTCATTCAGTAAACTGTTGTTTAAAACACATTTTTCACTCGTTTCAATGAAAACCAGTATTCTTTGGCGAGAACCAGTGAAGCTTGGTGATAAGAACACTTGATGTATTCGCATGCTTTCAACAAGAGACACCAAGTTTAAAGTACGGGAAAAAATGAATAGTAGAATAAAATTTGAAAAACATTTCTATCCAATAATTATGGCTGCCATGATTAACTGACGATGATCACTCCGTTCTAAACTTTCTATGTTCTAAAACTATGAAAGGTTTAAATTCAATGAAAGTAAGAAAAGAAGAAGGCTCTAATAATTGTTTAGGGCTCCAAATGAACTGTCAATGGAATTACCACGTTTGTCTTTCTGATGGTCGGATGACTGAAATACAGTCTAATTTTTTCTTATTAATTTTATAATTCTGTTAACTGTTTTTTTCTCCTTTGATCATTTCGATGTTACTGTTCTTTCTTTTATTATCGAATACTATAAAAATAGAGTCCTTCATTCATGGTAGCCGCCATCTTCCTATAGATATTTAAATGCCTTTCATCAAATACCGACATTCTCATAAAAATAAAATGCAAGATGAGAAGAAAAAGGAGAGAATAACAATAAAAATGGTAAAATCGACAAAGATATTCACTTCTTGAATGTCAGCCAGTTTGGTCAAGATGATATACATTTACACAATTCCTGACTGTTCACTTTTCATTCACTAACATTTGTTTCATTTCTTGTCTGACTTTTGTATCATGCCTTTCTCTTTTATGACGTTAAATGGTCATCTACTAAGCGTGGCTTAGATGTGGCAAAAAAGACGCAAGTAGGAAGCAACCAGTGGGATCGAACTCGCTATTCAGTCATAATTGATCTAGCAAGAACATGCTAGCTAAGCATTACACCACGGCGAAATTCACCTTCTGCTGTTAAATGGAGTTTTCAAAATTAACCTCATTTGTTAAATAGACATTTTTATATATATCATGAAAATATCATCTTATTAAAATATTTTTAAAATTTAATTTAATCGAATGACAATCACCAGACATTTTAGATGTCTTTTTACTTACCTTGTTATGCTTATCAAGTGGAATATACCCATTCATTTTCTATTTTAAGAATAACTCAATGTTTTTCATTCATCTAAATTCGCCGACCTTATGCCACTCCTATTCTATCTTTCTCTCTTTCTGATTTACCCCTCTTTTTCTGTACAATGTATCACACGACCTTGCTTTCACGAATATAACAACAAAACTATCATCCGCACAGTAGAACAAATATTTTGTTTGTGTTTATAAATGCGAATAATGTAACAGTTCCTTCGTCGAATTTTGAAGCGAACTTTTTATTCAATCCACAGATGTATATCATCTAACATAGTGGAATGAGAACATTCTACTTCCGTGGGTTGAATAAATGGTTCGAAATTCCAGGAAGTTTACTTACTACGGCAGACACCTGAAGAAAGTCGGGCGGTACAATGACCGAAACATTCGGACTATAAAAATTGCCGAGGAAGATACAAGTTCAAATAATAATAATTTAAGCTGTGTTAATCGGAAGTAAGTGTATTATGTGTGATGTCCGAAGTTTCCAACTGGTATTACGATTTGATATTACCAAGGTCACTTTCTTAATAAAAGGGCCATTCGAACCCAGGTCTCATATTCGCAAAGCTAACATTCAAACCACGCATACATACATACATACATACATACATGGTGGAAGTCAACTCGTAACCGAGCAAGACCACTTCTTAAACTCGTCCTGAATCACCTCCGATTTTCATCATCTTGCTGGTATCGTCAAAGATGACTCTTAAGCGCTGATTTGCTCTTGAGACCACATGATATACATATTAGTCGGTCACTGACCACTGGCTGATGTTTTGATTTAAAATGCCTTGTTAGGCTGCTAGAATTTCTGCATACCTTACCACAGATAGTACATGAAAAGTCATCCAGAATGCCATACAGAACATCATTAGGTACCTTTTGGTGTAATTTCATATGACTGGCCATAGATACGGCCACAGATGTTACAAGTCAGGTCTTCCTTAGATCCCTTTCCCGGGAGGCGTGTTACGTCCTCCATATGCATAGCTGCACGCTTAACTTCTGCATTTTCAATCCTTCTTTCCTCAAAGCCTTTCACGGCCTGCACAATCTCACCCTCCACCGACCTCTATCCTTTGCCACGTCAGAGTATAAATGCAGGTTTTCTTAAGGGAGTCATCTATGCAGTCTTTAAAAAGTTTTCGGGGCTTACAAGCTAGTCGCTTGCCATATATGGCTTGTTTAGGTATCCGACTGTTCTCAAGGCCAACAACATGAACGCAGAGGAAGAGGAGTTTCATGATAAGAGACTCAATGCTGGGGAGACCTGTCCTTCGAAACGCCACAGTGTCTGGAGTGTAATTTTGCCATGAGATTTTCATAATTGAGCGGGAGACACCTTTGATGGAAGTGTTCCAGACACTTGATATCCCGCCTATAAGTTTTCCAGGTCTCTCATCTGTATACTAGAACCGTTAAGACACAGGCATGATAAACCTCGATCTTTGGGCTGATAGAGATGTCCGATTGTGACCAGAGTCTGGATCCAAGCTTATCATGGGCATCATATGTTTTTTTACTATTCGTGCACTTATTTCCTCATGTTATCTCTTGAAAGTGTGTACTCTCCAGATATAAAAAAAAGTATCAACTACCTCTAATTTCTTACCATTTACATAAGTTGAAGTGGGGACGCAGATTTTACCCGGTGCAGGTTGGTACATTGCTACGATCTTCTTCAAGATAATTATCAGGCCGATCCCGTCACATGCTGCAGAAAAACAGTCCATAAGTTGTAGATCTACCTCAAAATGGGTGATGACGTCACAATCATCAGATTTCTCATTAATGTGACGAAAGTTTGATGACTGGATCAAATCGGCGAAGGTTGAACAACTTGCTAGTTGTTGGCTATCAGATACAAACGCCAACTTCACTATCTTTAAATGCTCTTAAAATGACCATAGCAAAGAAGATCGCAAAAACTTAGGTGCAACTAGATAACCCTGCTTCACCTCAGCTTCCGCCGAGTTAGGGTCTAACAGCTCCCAATCCAGGCCTTCATGTCATCAGGAGTTGTTCGAATCAGATCAACGAATATTTTAGGGCAAGCAAGCTTCGACACAAGCTTCTGCTTCACTGAATTGAACGCCTTTGCCAGATCAATAAAGCACTGATACAAGTCTTTGCCTTGACACTTCTCCTGCAACTGCCGCACCAGTAAAGATCCTCCAATTAGGCTGGAATCCACATTAGGATTCCCGCAGTATGTTCGGTGCGACGTTCTCGCTCGAGCAAACGATTCAGGAGCACCCTTGCAAATTAGTGACAGCAAAGAGACTCCGCATTAGTTGTCGCATAAGTCCTTGGGACCGGGCTTTCTTGAACAAAGTCACGAGTATCGCATTTCTCCAATTCTGAGGTACCAGCACCTTTCTCTCAGACTTCTTAAAAAGCATAGTGTATCAGCCTAACCACATTTTCGCAATCTTTTTCAGCAATTCAGCCTTAATATCATCTTTCCTTTGGGTCGGATGGCTAATTCAACTTCTGCAAGGCCTGGTGGGTATCCAGTTCATCAATGGGGCAGCTCTTCAATAACCGCAAAATTAACCATAGATCTGTGATTCAGGAGATCACTCAAGTGTTCATGCAAGCGTACTTCATCAGGGTTGCGTAGCAAACTATTCATACTTTTAGAATTATGGGGAACGAAAACTAACGCGAGTAGCCCATATACAGCTCTTAGTTGATTGTATGGTGATTTGGAATCATGTTTGTCCACAGAAATTTGAAAATTTGAAATTGACTCGTGTTCGCCCGTCACCCCGAGTGCTGTGCGAATCTCAGATTGCACTTGCGCTTTGCAGTTCTTAAAATCCATTTCAGACTGCTTCTTTTCAGGGAAGTTTTCTGGACAAGAAAAGTATCCTATCCAGCAGTTTCTTCTTCCCTTCTAAGAGACCACATATCAGTTCCTGATTATCTGAGAACCAGTCTTGGTGCTTCCTGCTGACAAAACCAAAGGTGTCTACAGCTGTGATCTACGCCAGATCTTTTGCCTGAACGGCAGATTGAAAACGTTCAAGCTTCTCCTCACAAACCCTCTGGGAGACGTCAATTCTTTTTGTAACCTTCGAACCAGATTTCGTCATTTTCTTTTTTATCACCAGTGACATTTTCGCACGGAGAAGACGATTGTCTGTACAACATTCCGCACCACGCATGCATCGAGCTGATTTGACTTCACGCATGTCCCTGCGTCTGTTAGTTACATAATCAAGAATGTGCCAATGCCCAGAGTGTGCATACTTCCAGGTCTCCTTATATTTGCCTGGTTACCTGAACCACGTATTGGTCAGGGCAAGATTGAACTGACAGAATTGCAAGTGGAGAAAGCCATTGCTATTACATTTCCTTGTACTATAACGAGCGAGCATTCGGCATGGTTACATCCTACCCTAGCAGTAAAACCACCCATGACCACAATGTTATCATCCTTGTTCACTTTTCTCGGGATATCTCTGAGATCAGTGAAAAAAACTGTCAATGTCAGCTGCAGAACTAACAATAGTTGCAGCATACACACTGATGATTATCACGATTTATTCCGAGGGGAGTTGGAAGTGCAGTATCATAAGTCGATCAAAGACCCTCATCGGGTAACTCTGGGAGGTGTGATATTAGTCTATATTTTAGGACAAAATCAACTCCCCCTTCACGAGAAACGTTTTCTGACCGACCTTTGTAGAAAATTGTATAACCAGAGTCGGGTTCTTGTAAAGAGCCATAACCAGACAGCCTTGTTTCTGATAAGGCGGCAATATCCAAGAGCTCAGAATGTGCTGCGTCTGACTGATCCAGTAATGTTCTAATGATCCATGATCCATTTCTGAGATCCATTTTTCAATTATCAGTCGGTTTTCTGTTAGTATCCAACTGGTTAATCAGGATTTCGCCCACCTAAGTTAACAGACCACCAGTCGCGGTATACTGGCCGGTTAAAAAGGAAGTTTAACTTTTTTAGGGGTAACTTTTCTAGGCCCGACCTGCGAGCAGGTGAGCAGACTCTCTCTAAATAGGGATGCTCAGTCATTTTGGGTCCTGCTATTGCTAATGCTGACAAAGTAGTGACCATTATCCCCAAGCCGCCTACGTGTGAATGGTGATAAATACTCCTAGCTTGTTAGGCCTGTACGTGTTACAATTCAATCATCGTCCAAAAAATGTTCGGAAGTCCAAAAGTCCAAGAAGTTCCTGTGCGTGAGTTTGATCATAGTGAACGAGGCTTACCCACTTTTTGGAAGAAGCAGCCTGGACACTAATTCAGGACTGTCCACGTCGCCGTGCCTATATATATACGTACACACACACACACATCCAAATACATGCACACACATAGATATACATACACACACACGCACATACAGATATGGCTATAAACATTTCGCTTCATTGTTTGCCTTGATAAAGTCGGAAGACGAAACGCGTCGGCAAGAACTAAAAATTGTCATTTTTAAACTAATTTGTCTATATTTTCAAAATTATTTCTGGGAAATTTAACTATATACAGATATATACACATGACGGCTGTTGATTTCTTGTTGTTTTGACTCCAGTTTGCGGGGAGTTAGCTATTTGCCCACAGCTTGGACCCTAACAAGTGCTACTACCCAGGTCAAGGAGGACCTGGGAATAGCAGCAATTAAGAGGTGGTTCCACATTCCTCAGAACCTCCCAATCAGTGTTGGATGTATTTTATCGTCATACCCATGACATTATACATACATACATATATATTTCTAATATTTACTCCAATTCTGAGGAGCGGTCATACACTTAATGATGCTCTTTGCCATGAACGCCTATTCCAAAACTCAAATGGAACTCGTATATTCGTGCCATCGCTAAAGATGCTGAAGAAATGCTTGGTTCCTTGTATCGCTCCTAACTTCCGCTATTATGCTCTATCTTTTACAAGAGTCAGATCAGACAGAAATAGAGAATTGCTGACATTTTTGGGATGGAGTTCAAAAGCGATTACTCGGACTCTTATCTGATCAATTATTTTCCACACTGCAACTCTTACCCTACAGACAAAGCATTACCAGCCACCTCACTACGCTATCGCTATTACTATACAAATATTCAAACGAGTTATATCCTTTAGTACCACCAGCTCAGGCAGTCAAAGCTAGGACCCGCTATGCCATGACAAATCATTTTGGTAAGGATTAAGTTTCACTCAAATAATTTCTTCCCAAGAACAGGTACTTTTCTTTACAGATTCCCGAAAGGATGTTTCACTGAATATTACAATTTTAACCTATTCAAGTCTAAGGTCAACCGATATCTAACCTACATATTCATATTTTTAATACCGTGTCTCTTCATAAGTTAAGTGTTCATGGCTCTGCACAAATTCCTTTTCTTTATTATATGTTAATTGCTAAAACTTCATGGGAAAGATAGTGGGGTGTGGTTTCTCGTTGCATCCTCCACGGTTTGGAATTCAGAATTTTCCTTATCTGAAACTGATTGCCATTCAATGCTAGAAGTCGTATTCCATCATTCTATTTAAACTCTAGCTGGTAAGATTAAAACCTATAAGTGCTTAAAATGATGTGGGCAATCTCTGCTCGGTTGTAAAAGTTAATTATCTTTGTAATGAGTCAGGAATCAAATAACTTAACTTTTCTTGTCTACTTGAATCAAAAAGAATTGATTATAGCTTATAGAAATTAAAAGGATATTAATTTAATAAAAAATAAAAAAGGACTTGACTCTCTTTACGCCGTTATTCTTTATTTTGCTAAAAGCGGGCTGGTTAACAGTCATGTGACACCTGTTGAACATGTCTTTCGATGGCGAAGAGTTAATCCCAATGGATGATCCCTTTCACGTCGTTATCTCTAATGACACTGTCGATAGTCATGAATAGTTTGGGGATTGATGGTGGAGTGTTTTTTTTTTTGTTTTTTTTTTTTGCCTTCTCCACGTTGATTTCATTGAGATACCATCCCTAGTAAGCTGGCCGTTAATTCATCAAGAGTTCTCCCGCTCTTTGGTAGGTCATATTTTTCATCCTACAGGGTTACTACAGGGTTACTAACTTCTCGCCAATTTAGACGTTGAACATTAGACCGGAATTATAACAAAAACAGTATTCAGAATGATATAAGAAATTTCAATACAAATGCAGAAAAATGTAGACGTATGTTTTATAGATTATTCAACATTACGCGTTTGCTTAAACTGCTAGGTAAGCTTGATTTATTTGGGGTATAGATAGTAATATAATCCAGAACATAAACTAGAAACAAACCGCTTATATACGGATAGAAAATCCAGTAAATAGGTAAAAATAGAAAGGGGCGTAAGACAAGGATATGTCTTCTCATTGGACTTATTCAACATTTACAGTGAGGCGATCCTGAGAGAATTAAAAATCCTACCAAAATTAATTACTGGTGGTCACAATCTTAACAACGTAAGATGACACAGCGTTGACAACTACAACAATTCCTAGAAAAAAGGTTGTAAAAAGAAATTAGAAGAAATGACTCTGCATCAATTGTGAAAAGACAGAATGTTGGTTGTTAACAAAAGGAACAGCCCAACATGTAAACTACGAATTGGAGACGAATATTTAAATATCTAGATTGTGTTTAACAAAGGGCGGATACATGAATTCGAAGGCGTATTAAAATAGCAAAAGTAACCTTTCAAAAGCTAAGCAAATTATTAAGAAACAGGAACATTTTGTTAGAAACAAAGAAAAAGGCACTGAAGTTTTATGTAATATCAGTTCTCCAGTGATTTAAAATGAAGAAGAGATATGGGGCGACAGAAATGGAGTTCTACTGAAGGATGTTGAGGATAGTATGGGCTAGATATGTTAGCAACGAGGAAGTTTTTCGAAATAATAAGCTCAGTTACACTTAGAAAGAGATTTTGGTGAATTCGGCACTCATAGGACATATTAAAGGCAAAGGGGTCTTACGATATATATATATATATATATATATATATATATATATTGCTTAAACTTTATTTTTGGTGAATAGTCGTATTTGAGTAGACGTTCCGTTTATTTATTAAACAGTATATTTATTTACTTTCGTGTACTGAATACGGTGTGCATCGAGGACCAAGCAAAGTTGGAAAGTGCCTTTGTCATCCACGCATTCTGTAGCACATCAGTTCTAATGATGGTTTCCCTTGAGGGAAGGCTGGTTCGAATTCCACTGGAGAGCGTATATTTTCCTCAAATAAAATTTCTCGAATATTCAGGACTTTAGAAGAAAAATAAATAAATATACTGTTTAATAAATAAACAGAGCGTCTACTGAAATACGGGCATCTACTTTATTTTTAGTGGATACACGTATTTGAGTGGACATTGAAGTCAACACACACGGCCATGTTATGTTAAAACAACTGTTCTTGCATGATCACTGAAGTTAAGTAAAGTCCAGTCTGGTCAGTAACTAGATGGGCAACCACTTGAGAATACCAGGCCAATAAAAGGTATTTGGAAAAGGGATGTATCCACCTCTTGTCCCCTATCTATGGATTAATTAGTAGTACTTGTATCAGCATATCTTTATTATTTCTGAAACATTCTTATAATCTGAAAATATTTTCTTCGATCAATCAATAAAGAGAAGAATGTAAGCAGCGAATAAACTAGCAAATGAGCATCCGTAACAGGTTAGCAGAAAAGGGACAAGATGGTATAGCATAACGACAAGCCTTACTCAGAGCTACAAAAGAAGTTGTGGAGAACAATGATCATCCACTTCCTAAAGGGACACGGCAAATAAAAGCAAACGAATTAATATAAGCCAAATAAGTAAAAAAAAAAAAACAAGACACTTTATTGTGCTATTTTTCGTCTTTAAAATCATTCAATTAATAAACAAACTTTTATCCAAAAGAACCGTATAGAATCCCCAGACAAATATTTTCCCTCGTTAACATTTACTACGCCCATATTAATTCCAGAAGAAGGGATTCAATTTACTGGGCGTGTTTATATTTGATCATCCTCCCAATACGCAAACACATATATATTATGGTGGAGAGAACTAAAGAGGGAGAGGAAAATAAGTGGACGTTTATTGGATATACTATTTCTTTTTACACGGCTATAGTATAATGAACACTTGTGCTGAATGTAAGATATTTGTCCAAAGTTTACATACCATCAAGTTAACCTGAACTCAAATAAATATTATTTAATTCAATACAACTAAATAACAATTAGGCTTTGTTCAGTAATTTCTGCTTTGTGTGAAATTTTATGATTTTAAGCTCAATAGATTAAAATCATAAAATTTTAAATCTATCTTGGTTAGAACCGTTTCTGCTAACCTACCCACAAAGACTTCTTAGACGTTTCTATGCTGTATTTATCTTAACAGAAAATGGAGCGACATTCAAAACGTTTTTTCATTCCAATTCCACAAAAGTTGTCTCAATTCTATTTCTTACTCTTAAAAAATATTATGAAATTCACTTCTTCATAAAAAAGCCACATCATCGGTTCTAAATTTGATTCTGTCACACTGAATGTTATTACTAATCATTAAAGGATAATATTTTTGTTTTCGTTTGATGTATTCAAGCCCGTCGCCAACCCGAAAATTATTTCTTCACTTTTTAAATGATGTGAACTAATTTTGCTACGTAACTTCTTACTCGCGCCCCTACTGATCTAAAGACCGCCGTACCTACTATTTAAAACATCAGGCGGCAGGCCTTTATGGATTTATTGCATCTCTGATCTCCGATTTTGTTTATATCTTTTCGATAAATTCGTAACACTTTAAGGTCTGTAACATCCAAAGATACAGATATATGTTACTGATGTGGGTGCCAAAGTTGGGCCCACAGAAGTAAAACACGGAACACGGATTAGATGTAAGAAAGATATATTGACAACAGGTTACAAAACCTAGTCTAACCTAAAATCTGGGTGGGTTGCCTATGTTCAACCCTGTTAGGACAAAATTCTGTACCTAACCGACACCCAAATGCCACTCTAGGTCAGCCCCTTTCACTCTACACATTCGCGCAAGATTCACCCACCTTTTGCCAAATTCTGATGAAGGGAGCCGCCGCCTTTCCTAATCTTGACTTTAAGCTGATGCTTAAAGAACAAGATCAGTTGGGAAGAGGTGAACTTCTCGCCTTCAAAGAATTCCTTCTGACGCGTCGTCCAAATCACGACTCGCATAACCCCTAGTAAGCATAAGAACACATAGTGTTCAGCCTTCGTCAATTGCGGCACCACATTGCTACAAACAGAACTGGCTTCCAGGACAAAAAACTTTCCCTGCAGCATGCGAACCATGAGGCCTTCAACAAACCTGCACAACGGCACTACCGTCTTGCACTGAAAAAAGGCGTGACCAATGGTCTCGACTTCCCCAGTACAGCGACGACAGTTTGGATATTTCTCCAAGTTGCTGAACAAAGTCTCTTGCCGACCCAGAGGGCCCCACGAATCATCAGCCAGGTGAGTGATGCCTCATCATTATTGAGACATTTCAACTCAGGCGCCCAAGGCCATATCGAGCGAGCCTCCTGCTTCGTAAGACCGAGCTCGTCGATCAGATCATCTTGAACGGACCCCCTAACTAACAATTGATACAATGCCTTACGAGACAACGCCTGGGCGTCGGAGAGGCCATCCGTCGTCCGTAAGAGGAGCTTCAAAGCACGACGACATTCGCGGTAGAAGGAGCACTCGGCACGAGGTCTACGGCCGGCCTCCTCCTCGCACGAGTGCACACTTCTCAGGAATGGGAAATGTTTTCGGACATCTTCTTTCCAAAAGGTGCCCACCTCATCCAATCCGCGACACATTCGGGCTAGAAAGGTAATGCGAAGCATATATTGACGAATCTCAATGCTAGGCATACCCAGACCGCCCTCAGAGGGATGAAGGCAACAGATCTCGCGAGATACCAAAGGGGCCTTGTCTCTCCACAAGAAAGAGAACAAGGTCCGGACTAATGACATTAGTCTGGCATACGGGAGTGGAAGCACAGAGAGTCGGTAAAGGAGGATCGGATATATGTGTGAAACACATACCTCCGCCCTTCCCTTCAGGGAAAGTCTCCTCCGAGACCACAGATTAACCGCGATCTCGGCCTTCCCTTGCACCTCCGACCAATTCATTTCCAACTGGAGATCAGGACCGAACCAGACGCCGAGTATCTTGATCGGCCCATCCGTCCAGAGGAAAGGTCCTGGAAGAGAAACTCCCTTCCACGCACCCAACCGCAAGCCCACAGACTTATCGCGGTTGATCTTGGCCCCTGTCACCATCTCATACCCACTGATGTCTTTGCTGACTTCGTCAATCTCGGCTCTGCTCGACACAAGAACCGAAACGTTGTCAGCATAGGCAGAATACCTGGCAGAGGTGGAAGCCCCAGGCAGGGAAATTCCGCGCAGGACCGGATTCGCCTTTAACTTGCGAAGGAATGGTTCCAACGCAAGAACGTAAAGCAGAGGCGAGAGCGGACAACCTTGACGAATGGAGCGAGACAATACGAAAGGCTTCGATCTTACCCCATTCACTTCCACCAGCGCACCGGGGGTCGCATACAAAAGTCGGATCCAGGAGCGAAAGTCGGCTCCGAAACCGGCCGCCGAAAGGACAGCCTCCAGAAATCGATGGTCAACCCTATCGAAGGCCTTGGACTGATCTAAATTAATCAGCGCGGCTTCATTGTCGACTTGTTCTAAGATCAAGCGTACCATATGAAGGTTATCCTGAATAGTCCTACCATTCACAGCACAAGTCTGTTCAGGGCCAATCAGACTAGACAGGACAAGCTGCAAACGGTTGGCTAAGATCTTCGCCAAAATCTTTAAGTCCGTATTTAACATCGTTAAAGGGCGAAAGTTCCCTAACCCATCCCCACCGTTCTTGTCCTTACGCAGCAACTTGATCACACCCCTGGTGAAGCGTTGGGGTAAAGACTCCTGCTTCATCCAGTGGTTGAAAATCAACTCCAGCAAAGGAACAAAAACATGCGACAACCTCAAGTAAACTTCGTAGGGAAGACCATCTAATCCCGGAGACTTCAGCGCTTCCCAGATCTCCGACTCTGTAATGGGACCCTCGCACCTAGCCGCTTCAACTGCCGAGAGGCAGGGAAAGTCAGCTAAATAGGCGTCGAACTGAGCAGAGCTCAGACCGGGCTCCCTGGTGAAAAGATCCTGAAAGTAGTCCCGAAAGACCTCACATATGCCCGCGTTTGTAGTCACGGTCCGCTTATCCGGCAACGTGACGCACGCTATATGTCGCCTAGACGCGTTTCGATTTTCCTCTGCACACAGTTCAGCGGCCATATTCGTTGCCTCAGAAGACATTCTTTTTAACCTAGCCCTAACTACCAGAGCTTGATCCTTCTTGATAAGTAAAAAGGACAACTCTGCCTTAGCTAAGGCTATGTCCCCACTAACACGGGATTTCACTGCCCGATCGACTTTATTTTCTAAAGCAGTTTGCGCCGCTAATCTATCTAGATTGAGTCGACGACTAAAATCGGCAGCAAACGTTCGAATTTTAGATTTTAAATTTCCCCACCAGGCGTTTCCCACAACCGCTCCCGTCAATTCCCTTTGGATGGTTAGTAACAGCTGGTCCCGGAAACCCTGATCACCAAAAAGTGAACAGTTCAATTTCCAGTAACCAGCCAACTTAACCTTAGGCTTATCTAAGTTTACACGGACCCGGACAAGCCTATGATCCGTATAAACTATGTAATGGAAACTTGGACACCCTAAGAGCCCTACATCGACTCTCCTAACTAAGACTCGGTCCAGGTAGCTCGCGAGCGTCCCAGGAGCCGAGTTGCCACTAGTTGTCCAAGTCCATGCTACCTCCCGAGGGTGTTCATTCCGGAACTTATCGACAAGATCAAACCCATCGATAAAGTCCCGAAATGGTTTCACATCCGGGTTGTAAGTACCTTGTTTATGCCCTATACGATCTATATCGGAGTCAAGGACGGCATTCCAATCCCCCGCTAAAACTACCCGACGAGACGTCGTCAAGAACGGCGCGATCTGCCGAAACAAAGCAGGCCGCTCGGAATGGGTATTGGGCGCATAAACCCCAATGAGACGTAGAACCTTATCCTTTATGGTAACATCCAGCACGCAAAGTCTGCCCGCCGGATCCGCGAAGACAAGGGTACAAGCAGCCTTCAAAGACTTGCTCACTAGCCAAATGACACCCCTCGAACGACCATCAAAACAGGCTGAATAAAGGGCGAACCCCTTAGACAGTATGTCCTCACGATCATGAGAAGAAAACCGGGTCTCTTGTATACAACATACATTCACCCCGAGGCGCTGAAGATCACGAGAGAGCCTCGCCCTGCGAGACTCGGACCTCAGGCCCCGGACATTTAAACTGGCTAACCAGAGAGCCATTGTGAATCCGATTAGGGTTGTCCTTCAGGTGATACTCTCATGGCTGGGATGAGGACACTGACAGCTTGTCCCATCGAACCTGACATCATCTCAGTATCGAGAGTATCACTCTGAGACAAGCCACCGATGTCCGCGGGATATGTTAAGAGCCCTATAAAGGGATGGGTGAACGAAAATAGGGACCCTCCCTTTACACTTTTTTGTTTCATCTAAGTTTTCCTCAAGAAGAACTACTGCTGGGGTCACCACTTTCAAGGAGGCCTTAGCCTCCTCTATCATGCCCCATATCTCCCGCGTACCCGGGCCAGTTCTCACCACGGTTAGCTGATTTCGGGCCTTAAAATTTTCCGGCACCTCCACATCTACACCCTTGATGTGCCGGAAGTTCCAAAAAACTTTTAAGGGCATCGGGTTTTTAGTTTGCCCGAAGACCCTGTCAGTCTGCTCCCGGGATACGCGGCAGACGTCTTCCCCTGGGAGATAAGGAGGTTTAATTTTCTTTTTTTTCTTGTCCGTAGCTGATTGTGCGTCAGGACTTCTGTTTCTTTTTTTTTTAGGAGAGTGAGTGGGTGTATGCATAGGAGTGTCTCTCGGTGTAGTTGATGGAGTCATGCCGGAAGGTGTTTTTACGGGTGAAGGTTTGGAGGAACGAAGAGATTTCACCGGAGAGTTTGTTACTGATTTTGGCGGAGGTGGTTTTGTGAATTTAGATTTAAATGATGGAGGGGAAGACGGGGCAGAGGATAGGCGGCCCGGTGCCCCCAGCGATTTTTTATTTTTAGCCCGCTTGGCCTCCACTTTTTCTTTCAATTTTTTCAGGTCCAAAATTTTCTGCCAGCTTGGTTCATTAAGTTTTTGAGACTTTCTGCATAAGACGCCGAGGCGTCGCCCTCAGAGCTAGTAGAGGGAATGTTGGGACTGAGGAACCGCTGTTTTGGTCTTCCCCTTGCCCCTAACCACGAGGCGCCATTCCCCCTCATCCTTCTCCTTAATCACACTTGTGGCAGGCGTCGGATTTGAAGGTAATGTGGGTTTGGACCCAACCGAGGGATTTTCCCCAACGGTCCGCCCCGCAGCTAGGCCCACTACAGGCGCCGCGGATTTTACTTTGTCGGCCAAGGGGGTATTTTGGTCGCCTGTGACCGGAACTCCAGGGGCCTTCTTCCCTGGGCAGGAGGAGGAAAGGTGACCAGTCTCTCCACACCTCCAGCAAGTTGGTCTCCTACCGGTCACTATGACCGGCATTTTCCGGTCACCAAACACCAAACAGTTGGGGACGGACTTGAAGGCCTCTTGATCCAGCATAATATCAAAAGTCCATCCCTCGTTCAAATTGTCGGAGAGAGCCCCTAAAATTTGGCCGTACTGCATAAAAAATGCAGCCAGGAGCTCTCCCGAAATTTGAGGAGGAACCTCGAAAACGGCCACCCTGGTCCGCCTTCGGCCTTCATATTCTGTTCTTAGTATTAGATCTTTAGTGATCAATTCTTTTTTTGCCATGGCTAGGCAATCTTCTGGTGTGGTCAGCAGAATGTCCCACATGAAGAACCCTGTACCCTTAATTACTCTTTTGGGTTTTATCCCCAGGGACAAAAGTGATTTAATCACTGTGTCTTTAGTGGAGCGACAAATCTTTTTGTTTTTTTTGTCCACCACAAAAACGGTCACCATTCTTTTTGTGAACATATCGAGCTCCTGGACAACATTGACGAACCCATCTTTATTAACCAGATGGGCGTAGCCTTTCGCCTTATCCAGGAAATCCGCCATGTTCAGAATACAACTTGGTGGGGACTTCCAGCATGAGGGCAATTCCTCGGCTGTCTTACTTTGTGCCTCCTTTGGCACCTCAACATTCTTATTACTAGCTTCTCCCTTCTTGGAGCTACTAGTACGGTCAGCTTTGGGGCTACCATCAGCCCGCTTCTTGGCAGCATTATCAGGGGGGGGTGGCTTTAGCAGCCGTCCCAAAAAGGTCCTTTTTTATATTGGCCCGACTGGCACCGTCGGCCATATTGAAAGCGTGGAGACTACCACCTGCGGGTCTTTTTTAAAATAATCACCAGATTTGTGGAAAGGAGTTTTGGGAGGGAAAAAAAGAAATTAAACAAGCCTGGATGTACCAGTAAATTAAAAAAAAAAAAAAAAAAAGGGAGAAACAAAGAAAATAAACTTTTTTAAAAAATAAATAAACTGGGAAAATTAAAAGACAAACAAAAATTAAACAAAAAAAAAAAATCTAAATGGCGCCCAAAGGCAGCTGAAAGCAAAAAACAAAAACAGAAACTCCTCTCTTTTTTTAAAAATTCAGAAAAATATACAAAAAGAAAAAGAAAGGAAAAGAAAAAAGTCTGGTTTACAACCAGAAAAAAAATAAAGGTTTGCGGCCGAAGCCGCTAAAGAAAATAAAAAAGCAAAAGAAAAAACAAACTAGTTAAACCAAAAAGACGAGAGAATGCGACCGAAGTCGCTAATAAAAAGGAAAAAACAAAGTTTTCTTCTTTTTTCCAAAAACTGTGCTGACTTTTTTTTTTCAAAAACAACTAGAAAGAAATAAACAATAAAAAAGAAGTCGTCCGGTAAGACTTTGTCAAACCGGACTAAAATAAAAAAATTATGATGGTCGAAGCCCAAAAAATAAAAACAAACAAAAAGAAATAGAAGAATAAAATCAAAAAAATAAAACTTAAAGAATAACTTATCAGAAAAATCCTCAGAAGTTCGTCAAAAAAAAGTTCTTCAAGCACTAAAAGGAAACAAATCGTTAGCAAAAAAGTCAAAAATTTCAAGCAAAAGGTCAAAAAGACACTCTCTATCACTCTCCTTAGAGTGCTATGTCGGCTACTTAATATAGGCCTGGAAGAGTCTATTGTGTAGGTAGTTTCCGGTCTCACAATACCTCCCTTCCAAAGAGTTTTCTTTTTGAATACTTTTTTCTCTTGGGATTTATTGTTTCTCAGCTGGAAGTAGAGATTTTGATGCGTGAGCCACAGCTTTTCGCGAACCGTCTGGCAGTTTATGTAATATGCAAGCGCCTATGCCGTACGAGCTTGCGTCATTTGCGACTATGATGTCGAAACTAGGGTCGAAATGTGTGAGGGAGAGGTCTGAAGTAAGAGTTTTCTTGATCTTCTCGAATGCGTCTTGGCATTCCGGGGTCCATGATCATGATTTGTCCTTTTTTAAAAGTTGGTTTAGAGGCCCTCTCAAATTTTGCATGTTCTTAATGAACCCTTGGTAAAAATTAGCTAGGCTGAGGAAGCTTTGTAACGCTTGAACGTTATCTGGGGTCGGCATGTTTCTGATCGCGTTGGCTCTTTCTGGATACGACCGACGACCATCTTTATTTATGATGTGTCCTAAGTATTTAATCTCTGGTAAGAAAAGGTCACACTTTGCCTCCTTAACCTTAAATCCGTATTCTTGTATCTTTTCGAATACGTTTATTATATGGTTCCGGTGCTCTGCCGTAGTTTTACTAGTAACTAGTATATCATCCAAATAGGCTGTTGTGTAGTCAAGATCGCCCAGCATGGCGTCCATGACCTGCTGGAAAATTGCAGGCGCAACCTTTACTCCAAAAGCCAGCCTGTTGTATTTGTACAACCCTCTAAGGGTGTTTATGCAGAGCAATTTGGAACTTTCTTCTTCCACCTCTATCTGAAGGTATGCGTCCGAGAGGTCGATTCTAGAAAAAAATTTTCCACCATTGAGTTTATTGAAAATTTCTTCAGGGCTTGGGAGAGGATAGTGGTGATCTTGCAAGGCATCGTTTAACCCTGTGGAAAAATCTGCGCATACTCGTATTTGATTGGACTTCTTTTTTACGTAGACCGTAGGTGCTGCCCACTCGCTGAAATCTGTTTTTGACAGAATACCTGCTTGTTCGAGTCTATCTAACTCTTTATTGATTTGCTCTAGAGCAGCGAAAGGGACATTCCGTTTCCTTTTGAATACCGGTTGTGCACCGTCCTTCACCTTGAACTTAGCTTTCATTTTAGTACATTTCCCAAGGCCACCAGAAAAAACCTGGGGAAATTGTTGTTTGAGTTCCTTTTTTAGATTTACTAAATTGGACGTTGTACTTTGTATCTTGCGACAAAATGTACTCATTGGGCAATCCCAAAGATTGAATTTTTCTATCCAATCAGTTCCAAATAAGTTGTCTGAAGTTTTTAATACGTAGGCTTTGAGCTTTTTGGTAACTCCATTTAGTGTTACTGTAAGTATTACCTCGCCTAAAATGTTAATATTTTCGCCAGTAACGGATTTTGCTGTTTTATCCGTTTTTAATAAGGTCGGCTTGTTCAATTTTCGCCAAGTACGCCAGTTAATGGTTGAAATATCAGAACCCGAGTCAAGCTGGAATTTAATGGACTTATTGAAAATATCCACAGTTACATATTTTCTTAAATTCCTATCAACAATATTGTCAGATTGAGCTTGCCTGATTTTATTTTTGGGTTTTCTTGTTCTGTTGGCGTACCAGCACGAAGTTAAAGTATGACCACTTTTATTGCAATTTTTGCAATATTTTTTCTTCTTAACCGGACAGAATTTCATCCAATGCTATTTACCACAATGGTAACATGGTCCGGGCGGTTTCTTTAACCTATTTGGGTTTTGGTTACTGCGTAATTTAGGACATGAGATTTGCCTTTTGTCTTTTTGAGGGGAATAGGAGGTAGACTTACTTCTGATTTTATTAATCTGAGTCACACCTGATTCCACGATAGTGTTTGAGTCACGCTTTACAGATATTACTCTTTGACAGTCCTCTGCCAGTTTTTGGAGAGTCAATCCTTGTTCGTTCTCAAGCTTAGTCAGTACCCGTCATCTGACTTCGGCGTCTTCTGCAGATACTAGACCTTGTGCGAAAATTAAGCACTTAAAATTATCGGCAGTCAGTTCGGCTAGTTTAAAATAATTACATAGCTTGTTCACCGATGCTGCAAACGTTAGAAAATCTTGCTGGTTGTCTTTGTGGAACAAGGTTGTGTTAGGCCCGAATAATTCCGATAGGAGCTTAATCGTCTCTGAAAAATCCAAGTCAGTCGTTTTCTTGGATAGTATGAAGTCTACGAACCTACTATGTTCTGTAGTTCTCAGTTTTCTCAATAGAAGACGTACCTTTTTTTTTACTGGGCCATTGTTCACAGTCTACGTTGAAAATATCTTCGTAGCGCCTGTAAAAAGCCTGGAACGTTTTGTCTTCCTCTGGTACGTATTCAAAGGTTTCCATTGAATTGTAAATTGTACTCTGGGAGAATATTGTATCTTTTTCTGAGTTTGAGCCTTTTAATGCATTTACGAGTAATTCTTTAAGTTGTTTCTGTTGTAGTTCAGCATTCTGAAGCGTAATTTTTTGGAATTCCATTTGCTGTTTATGTAAATCCAAAAATAATTGTTGTTGTCTTTCTTCTGATTTTTGTTGCTGGTCCAAATTTAGTTTTAACATTTGGGCAACTACTTTTTGCAAATCTTCCATATTTAAAAATGACAGCGCTTTTTTGTTGCTTTGAAACACGTGTACTAAGAGAAGGTACACAAAAAAAATCTTGATAGATTTTTGTTCCTTTTTTTTTTCTTTTACAGAAAAAAAATATGGACAGACAACAGTTAAACTTAACTACTTATGTGTTTAGCTTTTTATTCCCGTGGTTCCGTTAATTTTAACGTAATTGAATAATTTTTCACCACACTTATGTATTTTTTTTTTTTTTATAGAGATACAAAAAAAAGAAAACTCACCTCAGTGAATTTAAGGGGAGAATAATTTTATGCCCGAGTTCAACTCAGTTACATAAAAAAATTTTCGATAGTTTTTTCCGAAAACTTGAGTATAATGGTAGTACTTGATCTTGTGTTGTTAGTTGTTTTTTTTACGAACACTTTTTTTTTTCTGTGTGTGTGGGTGTGTAGAAATCGTTCTCGTATTGGACAGACTTTAATATTCCGTAGATGTCGAATCGCTAGTTTGTCAATGGCGTTTGGTATTGGAATATATATAGACGCTGGGTGGTTAGCTTTTAAATCGCTAATGTATTAATACCAGCTTAATTTCACGTTCAACACTGCTGTGAGAACGCGTGGAGTTTGTGTATTTTTCGAGTACTGTCGCTATTGATACGGTGAGAACGAAATTCTCGAATCTTCTCTGTCGCCACTGTTGTGGGACTGGCAAGGTATTGCGATTTTTTGACGTGAATGCGTTTCTAGAATTCTTCGTCGACCCAGATGTGGGATTGGTAAGGTATTTAGGTTTCGCCGTGAGTGCGTTTCTAGAATTCTCGTCGCCACTGATGTGGGTGCCAAAGTTGGGCCCACAGAAGTAAAACACGGAGCACGGATTAGATGTAAGAAAGATATATTAACAACAAGTTACAGAGAGAGTGTAAGCAGAGCTTACTATAAGTTAGTGTCCAACACTGGTAGTCGTACAAGACTCTCACTGTCTCTCTGTGTCACTCTCTATCACTCTCCTTAGAGTGCTATGTCGCCTACTTAATATAGGCCTGGAAGAGTCTATTGTGTAGGTAGTTTCCGGTCTCACAATAGTTACTAAAAACGGTAGTCGTTGAAGCAAGTTCATTGATGTCGTACGATTTTGTCAAATGAATAGCTATAAAAAAATGTCAGATGTACACGCTACATTGTTTAATTATTCTAGGTAATGCCTTTGTTATGCAAGACTAGAAAAGAGCACACCATTTAGTAAAACTGGATATTACAGGTGCTGAACGTTAAAAATTGGGAAGTAAAGATCACAAAGAGACTTACTTGTCTGTTAATAGATCCGAAGGTCGAATTTTAATAAAGTCTCATGAAAATATTCGATAAACCAAACCTCTAGGTTTGGGTGTGGGAACCAGTCAGACTTGAAATAAATTAGGGATTATTTATAGATGTAGTAATGTTTCGGTAACATGGAAACCCCCTGTAATTGTAAAATTAAGGACTACAGAGGGCAAGTGCAGGATCCACTAGGGTAGTATACCAGGCAACCATTACTTCTAAAGAAAATACAACAAACCATATCTATATTGGCATTTCTGCAGGAGAATTTAAGAATACACAGAGACACTCATTCACTAATCTAAAATTAAAACACCAAACAGCTCTTTCGGAAAAGTTTTGGGAATTGAAAGAAAAGGCTCTGGATCCTCAAATAAATTGGAAAATTCTAGGTTTCACCCCCAATAATTTTAGGAATAGGTGCAAACTATGTTTAGAAGAAAAAAATCAGGATAATAAAGTATAAAGATCAATGCAAACTATTAAATCAACGGATAGAACTAATCACGAAATGTAGACATAGAAATAAATTCCAAATTACATAAGAATGCATGTGTATATATGTGGGAGTGTATGTGAGCGTATCCTGTCATATACGTATGGATATGTAAATGTATATATATGTACGTATGAAGATATGTACGCATATAAGTGTGTTGCACAGCATGATTAATTCCATTGGGTGCTCTGGTATTACCGACAATCTATAAATCTATAATTAAACTAATTTACATTCATCTTAACGGGTTTAAGTTTATCGCTTATTAATAATATTGGACACCTGTAGTACAAAAACTTTTTACTGTAAATCCCAGAAAAAAACACTTAGGAGTCGTATAAGAAACGCCACATAGTAGGAACTAATATTAAAATACACACAACAAAAGGTCCTGGCCATAAATAAACCTCAGACCGCTTCCCCCGCGATAAGATTCTTTACGCCCCCACCAGTCGCTAACACAAACACATTCCCATTAACAAGGCGTTTACTATAGAAGGACTGATATTGAAAAATATTTAAAACAAAATTCCGAGACAGACACTTAGGGGCTGATGATAGCCGCGTACAGAACGGCATGAAATAGACTATATTATGTTGAGGTATTTTTTTTGCTGTAATATATATATATATATATATATATATATATATATATATATGAAAATATATTTTGAGGCATAAAAAATGTCTGACTGGTTATACTTGTCTAAGAATAATTTCTAAACACAACACTCTTTCTCTCTCTATTTCTCAATATATATATATATATATATATATAATAAAAAGGCTTAAACATTATATCCTTACTCTGTCCTGGACATTGAGTTCTACCTGGATTCTATCCTCTTGGAATTTTTTATTCAAAAAACATATATGTATGTGTATGCATGTATGTATATATATTTATATATTTTGCATATGTATGTGTATATTTACCACTAATATTATATATATATATATATATATATATATGTGTGTGTGTGTGTGTGTGTGTGTGTGGTGATACTGAGCGGAAGACTAAACCAAAAACAAAGAAGTCAAATTAATGTAGGAAAGCATCGAAAAGAAATGACAAGCTCATTCATAATTACAATACGGAATAAGTAGTAAATCCATGTTTTAACTCAGGTTAATTTGATAATATTTTTTATTTATTTTCCCGTTAAACTTATTTATTCAAAATGTGAAGGGATGACAAGAAAAATAGTGCGCCAAATTGATAGTTACAGGGTTAGATGTGTTGCTTGAGTGAAGGATAATTGATTTTTTCTGATTAAAAGATGAATCGTTCGTAAATGTTTCACAGCTGTTGCACGTAATTGAAGCAACCGATATAATGAAACGCTCTACTTTGCTTAAAATTGATCAAATATTGCCGGACACCAGATAAGACTAACGAATAATGAGCAACGAACATTGTTATATGATTTCTAACGGTTTTCAACAAGTTTATTCAGAAAATTAAATAGAAAAATTCACATGTACATTTCATTCTTTTTAACGAACAACGGCATCATAATGAAATATATTTTACATTGTCTGAATTTATCGGTTCAGCCCTTGATAAGAGTGAAGGGTTGGGTTTAGTGTCGCACTAAAGTCGGTATTTAAATAACATGGAGTTGCCAATTATTATAGATATTTACATGGCTAAGTTCGGCATAGGTTTGAATGAAAAGTAAGAAATGGAGGGATGGGAAGGTTAGATTGCGCCATTTTTCAAGTAGGGCAACCCTCCTTTTCTTGAAACTCAGCCGTCTAAATCTTGACTTTTATCTGGACATAAACACTAACCACTATAGTGAATTTCTTCTACCCTCAGGATGGCCCTAAAATATATATGACAAAATGGAGAAAGCTTTCGTGTGACGCGTTTCCTCCTTCAGGACTTTTATCGAAACGCATCACACAAAAACATTTTCCACATCTTTCCTCCAAAACTGCTCTTGACATATAAATATATATATCACATACACACATATATATATATATATATATATATAAATATATATATATATATATATATATATATAGATAGATAGATAGATAGATAGATAGATAGATTTTTTCTTTTTTTATTAATAATACTTCCATTATTTTTGCCCTTTTTGTACATGCGGATGATGCTATTATATTTGTATTATCAACGAATATTTTACGGATATAGTTCTGTAGGTCTCCATATGTATTTAAATAAGACTTAATTGAGATATGATCAGAAATATGTAACGTGTGTCTCCTTGTTAAACATGTAGTAATAAAAAAGAAAAAGCCAACACTCAATAATATCAACTATGAACACGGCCACGATGTGCTGACCGTGTTTTGAAGACAAAACATTCCTATAACTCTAGATAGATACATAAAACAATGCATATATTCAGTTTAAAGCATAATAAAATTCATCCTTGATAATGGCTAAAGGTATGGCTGAGCGCGTTTGGAAAACATTCGGCCAATTTTTATATAATTTAAGTCCTGAAAAGAAAAAAATATTCGAACACATGAAAAATTGTATTAAAAAAAAACTCAACCACTGCAACTTGTCAGTCATTTTCAACGAAACTTGCACACACACACACACACACACACACACACACACACACACACACACACATATATATATATATATATATATATATATATATATATATATATATATATAAAGAAAGAACAGTAAGATATATAATCCGGTGTTCTTATTGATATTCTTTTTTTTTAATTTTTGCAAAATAGTGCTCAATGTAAATTTACAGAGCATTAATATTATAAATTAACTGATTTAAAAAATGTTTTTTTCGCTACACAGTAATAATCATGTTTCAATACACATACACACATATATATTAGATTGGTGCAAAAATAATGACGTAATAATGTCGTTTTTTGACGTTAAAAATACGTCAAAAAACGTCATTATTTTTGCACCAACCTAATATATATATATATATATATATATATATATATATATATATATATATATATATATATAAAGAGTTTAATGGAAATATATACAATTCTCCGTGCCAGAATTGGAAATGTCGATATTCAAGTAATGAAGAAGTAACTATTTGTCCATATTTTTTAAATGGAGCATTGTAGCTATTTACACTATTTACATTATTCGAACTGATATCCTCATTTCTATTGTCATATCCACCACGTTTCGGCCGTGGTACGCCCCGGCTTTCTTCAGATGATTTACTTTGTAATTTCGAACCGAACACTTCAGTCTAATCTCCTGTGTTCTTTTTATCTTCCCAACAATGGGTTAAATAACAGGATAAACTGAGCAATCAAGTGTTGGATAGCATTCAGTTAAGAGTCTCTTAATTCGATACCGTGAAGAAAACAGCAGGAAACCACTGCACTTCTCTTCTCAAAAATACATGGCAGAGATAATATAGTAAAAGGAATATATAAAGAGCCATGAGCACTCACGACCTGAAAGGACACGGCATTGATTAATTATTATCATAACTTTCTTATTATTGCTATAATTATTTCCAGTTGTATAAACATTTTGTTCTAAGCATATCACTCCATTAATATGATCATCTCATTTTCATTATTAAAATGATTTTTCGTAATGACGTCGGAATTTTGTGGTGACTATCAATGAAAGGTGATACAAAGTTTCCACTAAGTATCCTTAAATAGATAGATAGATAGATAGATAGATAGATAATAAACTTAATGCAGATTTCACATGTATACAAGTGTACTGAATTCTAAAAATGATTGCGTTCTGTCAATCTTTCATGTGAAAGGATCTGTGGGTTTTAAAAATCAGAATTCGAATTGCTGGATTTTCCTCGTTTTAATTTTCTTTTGTTTCTACTTATTATGTACTTACTGTGAGATGAAATTTACAATTGCTTCTGATACTCCGGGGATGACAGTCATTTCAGTTCTGTCTTTCCGTGGAAAGCTTTATAATTTTCTTTAGTAACTTCGTTGCTGCTTTACTTCATAAACTACTGGACATTTTATTTGTAACTTAATATTTCACTTGATTATTACAGAAGATTGTGCAGCGTCATCAGTTCCTAGACTTCTTATCCTTTACCTAAACTTGTAGTGTTTCAATCATTTTAAATCTCTATTTCTTTCTTATCCCTGAGCCAATCCTTAAGTGTGATTCATTCTCATAATTTATGCTGTTACAAACAAGTTCATTTAGCAGTTCTTTAAAAAGATTCACGAATTCTTTGATAAATAATTAATAGAGAATTTAAAAAAAAAAACTTGTTTTTTTATTGCAACTTATGTTATTTGGTGACAATACATTAGATATTTTTCTTAATTAAGATGCGATTACACATTCATTGCATTCTTATCACTATAAACTGTAATTATTACACTAAAAGCCATTTTCTTTCTGAAATAAAATCGCCCATGATATAATTCCTTAAGAATTTAAAGAGTGGGCGTGTAGACCATGCAAATACATGGACACTGAAAATAATATCTTATGTACTGGGAAATGTGGGGAAAAACTGCTGACATAAATATTCGTTTTAGTTTTGTTATCCTTGGAGAGACTGAGTAGCAAAAGAAACGAAAGAAGAGTTAAACCTAAAAATTCTGTATGTATTTATATTGTATCAATATGATTAATATACACGTACACATAGATACAGTACATCTGTGGTAAGTGTAGTCCTTATTAAAGACTCCTTCATGTAGAGACATATACATTCATATAGTCACGCACAAAAACATGTATATTGAGCATTTACAAACATAAATTAGATAGATAGATAGATAGATAGATAGATAGATAGATAGATAGATAGATAGATAGATTCGAAAACCCTGAGATAGATAGATAGATAAAAATCACTGAGATAGATAGATAGATAGATAGATAGATAGATAGATAGATAGATAGATAGATAGATAGATAGAAAAAATTAATGCAAATTTCACATGTACACAAGTGTACTGAATTCTAAAAAAATGATTACGTTCTGTCAATCTTTCAAGTGAAAAAAGGGTGTGTGGGCTTTGAAAATCAGAATTCGAATTGGTGGATTTTATTTGATTTCTTACACCGAATTCTCGTACCAAAAGAAAATACACAACTCTTTCTATCACTACGTGTGGCCCTTTAAAAAAGTAAGACATATCTTACTGAAATATTTCTCTAAATGAATTAAGCATCTATCTATCTATCTATCTGAATCTGTTTGCTGTTGTACATGTGTTTATGTGTAATTTTTGTTGCTTGGAAATTATTACTTTTTAATAACACAAATCCTTAATTGTTAATAATAATAATGTTCGTCACCAGAGACAAATTATTGACCTACAAATATACCGAGAACTCCATAAATGTCAATCTGATTTCAAGTTGATATTCATTTTAATTTTGTCTCAAAAATTCCATATCCTGTCCGATAATGATTTATCAATATATTAAATAAGACTAATGCGGGTAGTAGGTGATGACCAGTCATTAAAATGGATTTATTTAAAATCTAATATGAAATATGAATACATAGAATTATTTACGCAAAGCAAGTACACACATTATTGCGATTCAAGTACAAATTAAGAATATCTTTTCAAGAAAGTGTATAGATCTATTCCTTTTCTTTGCCATAAAATTCAGTATTCAGATCATTGTCCAGTAAATTCTGTCGACTTATTAATAAAAGTTTGACCTTTACCGAAAAAGTCAGTAATCATTAATTTGTGAATTGTCAGTATCGAAAAAGTAGTTATCGAGTGTTTATCCCAAAATAAAGCACACATGTTCTAAAATTTACCTGAATTTACTATAAAAACAACTAAAAACAGAAATAAAAGTCTTCATCACATGTATTCCAACAGCGCGCGTGTTTCTGTTGCAACTCTACAACATTCAGTCAAAATGGACAAATGTATTCTGCTTGTCATGTTTTATTTGAATTCTACAAAATCAAAATGAGAGCATAATGAATGGTTGTAATTTCAATGAGGCTTCTCGTCTCAAACGTCTATTGGGACACAGGCTCACTCTAGACCCTCAAGTGGAACTCCTACATTTGATCCCTCGCTAAAGATGCTGAAAAAATGGTCGATTACTAAAAGTTTGACCTTTACCGAAATAGTCAGTAATCATCAGTTTGTGACTTACATTAAGCAAATGAACACTTGTTGTAGTCTTTTACCGTGACTGCATTGCATTGTTTTTGAAATTAGATTTTACTAATTTCAACTCAGTTTTTTTTTTTTTTTTTTTTTTTTGTTATAAAATTTTTGAATCCCACATTGTTACAACACCATTTTAGTAAGAATCGGTGATAAAATTGAATAGCCTGCTCGTATATTAACTACAGGGAACTTGTAGAGCATGACACTTTCAATGCATCTTCGTCTGAGTAAACTATTTTTAATTTATTGTTTGTTTGTTTTTTAATAAAACAGCATTTTCCAGGTTAAAATTGTGATCATGATGTTTTCAGTAGCATAGCAGTGCATTAAGAAAGTTGTTTAATTTCAAGTCCTTTTTATGTTCATATACTATTTCGGATTATTTCACCGATGTATTTTGGTGTCAGATTAAGTAAATTAACCCATGTACAAGTTTTCATGAAAGAATGTTTAATAAAAAGCGCATCAAAAAGTAGATAGGTTCGCCTATCGCCCGGTTCACATACATTTTGAAAAGGATTAGTGGTTTAGTCCTTGTTTCCTGTTTAGGATTGGGTTTCCTGTTCATTCTAAAGTCTACTTCAGCTCTATATTTGTAACGTCCCCCCCCTAAACTCTAAAATGTTATTTACTTATTATTTTTTCTCCTCAATAGGAGTAGGTTGGTTCGTCTATCGTCCAGTTCACACTTCTCACCTGTCTTTTCAATAGGAGTAGCCGTTTATCCCTTCTTCCCTGTTTAGCATTGGGTTCCCTGTTCCTTCTAAAAAATTTTCACCCTTTACGAAAACAGCGGCCAATATCAATAATTGGTAGATAAATTGTAAACCAAATAAAAGCCACAAATATTTTCAACTTGCAACTAAATGTTTCACACTGTGAAGCAATCGTCAGACAATTGAAATAAGAAGCCATGTTTGTTGTTCGTCTGTAAACACAGATTGTTCCCCGAGGAAGCACAAAAATTATCTCGTTCTAGCCATGATGGCATTAAAAAATATTTTGATGTTTGTGAAATGGGTCAGGCCGATAAAAATTCCAGCACCCACCTATATATATTCTTCTTTCGTATAAATTTTATTTTTTTCTATTATTACCTATGTCGAATTTTTACACAGGTAAGAATATGTATATGTACGAGACGTTACCCAAAATTTTAGGGAATTGTTTAATTAATTTAATTAATTGACCAGTTCGTTCCTCTGTTGAACTACTCGGCACTTTTCGTGTTTCGTCGGACATTGCGCCCAACGTTAGAAATCTTTCCCTCAGAAAACAAAAATCTTGTTTTTCTATTATTTTTTATTTATTTGAGGAAACAGCTTTATGACATAAATTCCTCAAACCTTTAGTCGAATATAGTATGTACTTGTTTTTCAATGTCTTTTTCTCACATTATTTAATTATGTTCTTACACGTTGCAATCTCTTTGTCCATTTTTTGTCTTAAATCTATCAGACATTTTTGTTTTTTTCTTTTACGTAATTTGTCCTTCTCTTTCTCCTGCATTTATTCGCCCCGCGTTGTTTCGTACGTTCTTCTGCACCAATTTCCAGAGCAGTGGAATAGTTCAAATGTAAAGCTGCTGCGTCTCGAAATGCAACCACTCTTTTTATATGACGTCGTTGAATGGGCGTGGTTTCAGTCTTCAGTTAACCGACACAACCAAAGTTGGTAAGTCATCATCATAAACACTACTGTCAACATCATCGTTAACATAAGCAGCCGTAAAGGAAGTTGTAATATCGATGTTAGATTCGACCTGTCTTCTTATGAATGAAACAGACAATCGATTTTTTCGTATGTATGACGTAATAGCGATGATAGTAAAGTACCAGTAGCCACCTGTAGTCTATGATACATCAAGACCAAAATTCACTTTTATGCATTGGATTTCAGTTGTTTTCTTATAGTTTAAAACCTTGCCAATAAATTTTGTGTAGTAATTGTCAAAGGAGTAAGATACTGAATGATAATCGTTAATATCACTGTTATATTTTATCATCAGTGTAATAGACTGAATGTAAAACTCTCACATGTAAAATGATTTTATTCAAGTACATGTCAAAACGCCTAAACAAATAAATGAACCATCGTTTTTTGATAAACAATGTCACTTTTAGGAAATTGGCTTATATGGAAATAAAATAATGATGTCATTCACTAAAAATGAGTTGTTTTTTTTTTTTCTTCCTTTCTTTTCTCTCCCCTCACTTCGCTGCTCTTGTTATTCTCTCATTCTTATCTTTCTCTGCGTACATTTCATTTTTGATTGCATTAAAGAAATATATAAATATACAAGACTGCTGATTTTCAAAGATAGACAAAGTAGACTTGGAAAACTGACGCAACGCTGTGCTGTAATATTTCTTGTGCTAAAC
>OZ010572.1:88166499-88181499 GCA_963932145.1 Acanthosepion lycidas | reverse complement strand
ACACAAGGCTTACACAATATTTGTTCAACCGTCAATCTCTAATGAGAATCAATACCGAATCAGTTAACAGGAAGCTATTGTTTCTGTTTTCACACTAACAGAATATGACAATAGAGGTTTAAAACTCTGAAGTTCATGATACCGCTTTGTACGCTCAATGAAGAGCCAACTTTTATTTTTATATCAACAGCCAAATAATTAAACATATAGTTATTCATAATAGGACAGCGAAGAAGTTAATATTTCCCCATCAATGACCGGTCTGTGAAGTTTCTCTCTTTTGCATATATACAAAAGACAAATCAGCATATCAATTGTGAATTTATACCTTTGTGTGCTTCTGTGTGTTTATCAAAGATGCACCTGTAATCTTTATGACATTTTTTATATATTTTCAGTTTGTTATTGTATCTGCTAAAATTTCTTATTTGCATAATTTCGTTGAAAAGCCGCCGAAAGTGCACCTTAAGTTTACTGTCAACTCACTTCTTATTTATAGAATTTATATTATAATTACTTGCAAATAATTATGGGCAGATTACTCTGTAACTGAGAAAAGTCCAACTACATTTCAAATTAGCTTTACTTCTACTCCTACTCATTACTAATCAGGATTTTTTTTTTCATTAACAAGCTACCTAAGTTTACTATATAAAGGTTTAGTTTGAAGATCCGTTGAAGATTTGTTGCCGGTGGGAAACAATAGGCCTGATAATAGTTACCAGTCGAAATGTTGCATTAAAACCGAAAAGACTTGTTCGTATTGCAACACCACTTTCAAATATTCAGTTCGTAAAATCTATTCCGCTTTCTTTACAAATTCTATTTCTCTCCTAAATATATTAGTTTCTATTCACGAAAATTTAGTGAATGACCAAAATATCAACCGTCCTTACGACGACGTCTGACTGCTTAGAATGTTAATTTGGCCTGGCTCCTGATGATATGTGCGTACTAGAAGTTTTTAGCTGATTCCTAACCTTAAAGACGACAACGTCGAGTCTCTTTCAAATGGCTGGCTACTTCCGAGTTGCTATGGTGAGTGCTATGTACCTTTTTATTACCTTTGCCCTGAAAGATAGCAGATTAAAGCCTTCGATACATCAGAAAAATTAATGAGTAGACTAAAATTGGATGCAAGATTTGATTTGTCTACCATTTATGACCTGCTAAATGTGTGTTTTCAAATACCTTGCGTACTATATATATATATATATATATATATATATATATATATATATATATATATATATATATATATGAATAAATCCAGAGTGTTATTACATGAAACTCTGAGTAGTGGACTTTGATCTATCTATCTATCTATCCATCTATATATATATATATATATATATATATATATATATATATATAATAAAATACATTTTATAGTTTTTGCTATATATATATGGGTTAAAGTGCTATATTCCTGATATAGCATATGTAAGTAAATATAAAAGAGGACATTGAATTCAACACCCAGAGGTGACAGCCTGTTTCATGCTTAAACGCAATCGTCAGACCATATACTGAATTCCAAACTGGAAACGACAACGAGAAACCACTTCACTATCTTTGCCAAATCGAATCTGTGGAGAGCCATAATCGTCTGATGGGAAATAGCATTTAAAAAATAAGAACGGGAGATTGCGTATTTGGATATTTCATTTTAAATGCTTAACTTACACCGCGATAACTTAAGAACAAACACTTTTAATCAGAACAAAGGTTGCTGAGTTCGGCAGAGAGTCTAGAAGGAGAATACGTGAAAATACAGTAGTATGCGATATGATATAAAAAATAAATTCAGCCTGTTTTATTTCTCAGTGCTTGTTCTAAAAAGCTTTATAGCCACACTGGTTATTGCTAGTTCGTTTCATTCTCAACGAACACACTCGATATCTACGATCTTGTGTTAGACTATGAACAGATATATACTAGTGATAACATTTTATCTAAATTCCTTAATTAGTAATATACTGTTTACAATAATGGTTAGAATGTATTTCCCTCTACTCGTCTAGAAAAGAAAATCTTCAAGTCTCGTCTTCTTCGGGAAAACTTTTGGATAAAAAAGAATCTACAGTCAAGAAATCCACTATTCTAAACCTGCTTTATGGTTAGAATTGAACATCAAATAACGAAATTCATTCGCAAACAATGTATCCATCAACACTAGCTATAATTATAACAGTAGTTTCTAAATGCTTCATGAAAAGTTGATGGAACTTCACGTGTTACCAAACGATTTTTTTCTTGAATAAATAGACTGGTGCATTTCAGATCTAACAAACAGGGAAGCGAGAACGAAAACAAAAATCTATATTTTAATATTTATATTGTCTTATTGCATTATCATAAAGCTATATTAGTGTGACTTAACATAAATAGTATCTCCTCTATATGCATTACAATCTTTTTCGGTACATCTGCTCTTCCATAAAAATAACATTGTAATAGTTATTTCCCTTATACAAATTCTAGCCCATGAGATTTTCTAAGCTTAGCTGTTGCACAAGATCGAAAGTATGGGGTACCCAGTATGGATCGAACTCACTATTCAGGTGTAATTGATCTAGCGAGAAAGCTTGCTAATCATTACACCACGTCGAAGTACCCAATCATAAAATATGTATCGAAAAATCCATTGATATCATTGGCTCGCTCATCTTAAAATTTTATAGTAATATGTTGAAAATGAATTTCCATGAATTTATTAATAAAATACTTTTAATTCATTATTCTTCCTTGAATCTTCTGATGTAACTTATTACTGATTTTGAATTACACGACGTGATTTTAGATTTTAGACTTTGAAAACCTCAAATGTGATATGCTTTTTTTTCATAAATAGTTGCATAAAAGTTTCTCTTATATTTTCTAGCATAAACTACAAACGAAAAAAATCTTCCATTTTCTGTTTTCTATAAAGAAAGAGAAATTAGTTTAAAACAGAGATAATAAAAGACGGAAGTTACTGAAGGGATTCTCTGTATTCAAACATCTGTCACGCTTAAAATTGTTCTGAGTATGGCGTCTTGTTTGCTCTTGCGACTCAAACTTTCAGCTACGTTGTTCGATCATTTTTCTCTCATCTTGAATTTAAAAATATCACACACTGGTAACTGAAAACAGCTGTCTATAAGAATGTCTCTAAGTTCGATTAGTATTACTTATAAATCTAGAATAATGAAGGGATTCATTGAAAAGATTACAATAATTACGTGTCAATGCTATCATAATTTTTTGTGATATGTTGCAGAACAATTTATCAGGTTTAAATGTTTGATTTTATAATGGATGTAATAAGACTAGGGCTACGCATCTTTCTGGACACCTGATCATAGGTTATTGGTTAGCAATCTATCCTCGCAAACCATTACAACAAAGAAGTGAGTTCGATCCTCTTTGGGTGCACCATACCTTGTATCAAATTTAAGATAAACTTAGTGAATAAATATGCCGGTGTTCTCCAAGACTCTCTTCTCGGTCCTACCCTCTTTCTTAACGCTCTTTTGTGAATATCTATGTATAGGCTACAACAGTGGCAGCTAATCTCTCTTCTCCTGGTGGATCAAAGGAGGAAGGACTACCTTGTAATATTCAATGCCTACAAACAGTGATGTGCAGAGTTTTGGTGATGTTTGGTGATGCCCGGGGCCAAGTCCTTGAATGTATGCCCCTGGAAAATGACCGATTCCTTGTACCACTCCTGTAAGTATCTGATTCCTCCTAATATGCCCTACCTTTCAGACCAAAAATGGCATATTTCTACCAGTCCCCACTCACAAGTCTTGATAGAGTTCAAAAGCTTCTACACGAGTTTGTGGGTGATAATTTATTTTCCACCCTACAAACCCTTCCCCACAGACGACTAGTCACAACCCTGTTGTTATTCTATCGCTATTTCCATGGCAAATGTTCTGGCGAGCTACATTCCTTAGTTCTACCCTCATTCTCTTCGTATTTCATTAGTGACAAGGAAGTTCCACTCAGCTACTTCTCATGAACTTCTATTTTGCGGAACATCCCGAGAGGATGTTTTACCGATCACTGCAATATTAAACTCTTCAAGTCTAAGGCTAACTGTTATCACCCCGACATAACCTCATAAGCTGCACTTCTTAGCTCCTTCTCTTACACTCATACATCATTCAGTAACCCTCTACCATGAGTGGCTCTTCGGCCTTGTATTGGGTAAACATTAGTAAAAATAAATCATAATTATTATATACAAGCCCTTTCATCATTGAAAACTATGTAGTTATTTACTAAGAAAAGATTGAATTAATTCAAAACTATGGAGCACTCAGTGAAGGTTGAACTCACTTCTCAATAGTAATTGATCTGTAAAAGCACCTTCCTAACCATTGAGAGGTGCCTGTTATTAATCGTGTAATAGCAAGGATACCCGGCGTTGATCCGGGAAAACACTGGGCAAATATGATCCTTTAATATTTTTCTTCTTACGCAACACAACAAATTAAAAAAGGAATATTTATAATATTTACACATGAAAAATTAAGTGTTACTGAAAATAAAACAATGCAGTCTTTTAATATGACAGGGCTTTTGAATAAACAATATGAATGCTTCTCCCACTTAGTGACAATAGGAAAAGGTTTCTTGGGGATCTAAACCTAAAAAAAAAAATAAAGTTGGACATGGTAAAAGTAAAGAAAAGTCAAACAAGACAGAGTTATTGGGTAATTGTTCTTGTAAATGTTAATGGCCGTGGCTCTAAGTTGAGTCTGGGATTTGAAGTTGTTTGATTTCCAAGGATAAGTGGATTGAAATTAAGGTGATCCTGAGAATGAACACACCATACTTTTTGCTTGTCTTTTGAGAAAGAGGATAGGTGCCCCAACTTGAAATTGAAGACTATGGAGAGAAACACGGGGTAACTCAAAAGATTTGAAGAATTCAGTTGAATTCAGAAAAGCCTCATACTGTGTCAGTTGGATTGTAAAACTAAACTTGCCCAGGAATCTGTTTCAACATATTTGAGTTTATTTCTTCAATTGTATTATTCTATGGAGTAGAAATGTCTGACTCACAGAACCACTGACGGTTTCTCCAGTTTGCGATAACGTTTCTTTTTTCTTTTTACATTTAAAATAAGTGAAAACTTAAGTTCAATAGAATTCTTGTTTGAAAACGTTATTCAGAATTCCACAATGTCAGAATCCCATTAGATTCTTTAATTTGAGTGATAAAACGAAAATTTTAATCTAAAATTCTCTTCTTAAGATTTGGAATGACCTTGGAGATCCTTTTCTGTCTAAGTTACTCCCATGTATGAATTAACCTCTAAGAATGTATTTGTCTTCAATACAAATCAAAAGAGCCACATACTAATTCTACCTTCAATGACCTTAGGTGACCTTGGAGGACAATTTTGGCTATCGGTTCCATCATATACGAGGGCTAAAAACATTTTTGATCTTAGATAGAAAACTTTGTATGACGCTCACTTTTGCGATAAATTGCTTAATTCAATTAAAAATGGTATGCTCTATTTGTTGATATCGATTAACATCTGAAGATAATGTTGCATATTCTGTCATAACTAGATGAATTGTGAGTCTTGATGCTCAATGCAACTGGCCTTGTCATTTGAGCATGATTATAACCTTATGTACCACAGATGCAATAAGCATAATAAGTGTCTCTGGATACAAAATTATTTTTACTGCATCTTTTTTATGCATGTGCCTGTAATCGTAAGTTAAGTTTTAAGAGTAGTTGGGTTATTTTATATACATTTATATTCGTTTCTCATGGATTAACGACGGTAGGTGAATATATCATAATATTCTGTGTGGAACAGAAATGCGCGCCAAGCAGCCGCCAGTTTAATAATATAATATTTAACCAAATGATCACGTGTGGATACGTAAGTGCCTCACTTAATAGTGTATACTTTTATGGTTCTGTGTTTATGCGTGTTGGTCGAAGAGTGTAAGTGTGCAGGTGCCCTTTGATGCTTTAAATTACTTTTCTCATGAAATTTATCGTTTTGCTAAAAGACTCCAACCATAAGTGTCCACTTTAACTTAATTCAACCCTCTTATCAGACCTGCTTTTTATTATTCTTTTCTGACTTGGCTCGCTCAAAAACCGAACCCGTCTCTTTCATCTTCATTTGACTTTCCATCTCTCTCTCTCTCTTTCTCTCTCTCTCTCTCTTTCTCTCTCTCTCTCTCTCTCTCTCTCTCTCTCTCTCTCTCTCTCTCTCAAATGATCTTGCACTTTCTGTTTCTTTTATGCTTTTCTGTAATACTGTTACGTGTCTATTTTTCGGTTTTTGCTCCCTTAGTAGTTACTTCTCTCTCTCTCCTTTATCTCTCTCTTTCTCTCTCTCTCTCTTTCTCCGTATATTTCTCTCTCTCTCTCTCTCTCTCTCTCTCTCTCTCACACACACACACGATTGCTGGTTTTGAAAATCAAAAACCAATTTTTCCAAATATTGTGAATTTCAACAATACAGCATGGTTTTTATAATTTTCTTGTCTAAATTTTTGAGATGTGTAGTTATCATTATTTAAATTAATTATCACTAATGTCCTCAAAATTATTATTATTATAAAGTTTCGACTGTTAGAGAATTTCAACCAGGAACCTTCATTTAACCTACGGCGATAGATTGTTCTCGTTCTGCTATTCATGTCTATCTCGTCTTGTTCTTTTTTTTTAGTTATATTCCACGAACATAGAGGATTAAATCGTCGATTCGTGAATTTATTGTCATCATAATTATGAGTTAGATCCCTGAGCCGAGCAGTTCAAACTCAATGGAAACATAACTATCAATAACTGAACAGTACTTTAAATAGTGAAAGATCAATATTTGCGGGGAGAATACTTTCTTGGTAGACCTGAGAACCTTTTGGTATCCCCTTGTACACCTCGAAGCATAAGGAATTTTGCACGCTTAAAGTCATCAGAGAGAAGAGTAATTTTTCTTTTATTGATATTGACTGCTATTGCTGATTTAACTTACCTGCAATTGACTAATATCGTTTTAATTCTGCCACCTACACAGACCTTCGGTATAGCATTAAACCTAATTTTGCCGTAAACCGTATTTAGGAAATACTCACTGGCAAAGTAATTAAGAATCGAAAATTAATGCAATAAGGTACGTTAAGTCTTATTATAGTGCCTAATATTGTCTCTTGTCATGACATTTCTTATTTTTTCTTGCCGAACCAGAGTAAATTATTTCAATATGTTTGTGATTCTGTAGCGCCAGTCTATGAGATCTGACGAAGACCTATATGAAGACCAAGTAAGAATTATGTAAATGTTCTGACTGATCATTTATTTGTAGGTTGGTCGGTTGGGAACTTTTCAACGCCCTCTCATATATAAGAAAGTAAGTTTATTTTATATATACATATCCCACACAGGTAAAAGTATATCGGAAAAAGAAGATGAAAATGAAACTAGAGCCTTTAAGAATATTTATTTAGAGTAATTTCACAGTTCTATGATTTTCAAAAGTTAAATTGAGACGGAGAGACTTATGGCTATGACATGATCTGTTTTGCATCCAATCTATAGATGGAGAGACATGTGGCTATATCATGATCTGTTTCGCATATATATATATATATATATATGTGTGTGTGTGTGTGTGTGTGTGTGTGTGTGTGTGTGTGTGTGTGTGTGTTCCTCTGTGTGAGTGTGTGTATAAGAAATATTAATAAAGAAAAACTAGGAAAAATGCCGAAGGCTGCATGTGTGTGTGTGTGTGTGTGTGTGTGTGTGTGTGTGTGTGTGTGTGTGTGTGTGTGTGCAATAATGATGAAAGCAGAGACTTTAGAAATCCATGGTAATAATTTATTTCACGGGATCAGACCCTGTCTCTTCAGACCAAACAAATTTACAATTTTATTTTATTATAAAATTGTTTGGTGTGAAGAGATGGAGTCTGATCCCGTGAAATAAATTATTACCATTATTCTAAAGTCTCCGCTTTCATCATTATAATATTTGCTCTGTTTGAGCTCTTTTTGGATTTATATCCTCTTTAGAGTTATCCCTACTAATTATCAAAAAATAAAATTTCATTGTCTAATAAAAGGTTTAAAAGCTTAATTCAATCATAAGATAGAAAAACCCTTTATGAAGTCATCAAAAAAACAAATTGTAGTTCAGTGCGACGCGTTTATGTACGAAACGGCCTTTTTGAAAAAAAAAAATTAAATAAATAATAAATAAAATAAAATTCTTTAGACACTTAACGGCGTATTTATGGTGCCAGCAGCTATCTGTTGCTGTGACTGACCAAACAATGTGCGTACATGAATGCCATCATTCGCTTTGAAATATACAACCTCTTTCTTTCTTTTGACCTGTTTCAGAAGGTGACTGATATGTGGATACAAATTAACTCTTATGCCCCTTATCAAAATAGTCGCTCCAGCCGTTTCCATAGTAATTAATTTTGCGAATGAACGTGCTTATAAAGATGCGTAAATTTCAAAATTAGTTATTCCTAAATTTTCGCTTGAGGATGAAACAGGGCTTGACACTTTAATTCAATTTAATTTCAATAATTATATTGAGGTTTTTGGCTCTTGTTTTTGAAACATGAGAACTCTTATGTAGCGAAGGAATCATATTTTTTTTTTTTAATTATAATTTAAGCTCTACTTCTGTATGGAGCACTGTTTTTTTGAAAATAAAAACAAATATACTAAAGAACCCCGGATTACTTACCTAACGTATTCTTTCCTATTCTTCTACATATTTGCATATATATATATATATATATATATATATATATATATATATATATATATATATAGGATTATACAAATAATATATAATTATTTGTATATGCTTTTCCTTACGTATATAAGAATGCTGTATTTTAAGTTCCTTTAAAAAGACCCTGTAAATAGTCATAAAAATAACGTGTGTGTTTGTTTGAAAATAATATGACATACAAAAGCATTCATACACACACAACAGTGGATCAATAAATCTGTGGCATGACATGAAAGTTGTTAGCTTAATTTTTATCTAAAATATTTAAATATTTCATTTCTGGGATTAATAATCGTGAATCAAGTGCATTGATAAAGAAGATATTATGTTGCTTCTGTAACTTTAAACATATCTGCATTTATATTGCCGTTTGTCCTAATTTATTGGCACTCAATACAAATGTAATAACATACTTTGTACACGCAACAAATATTCACTAGTTTATACATCCGCTTCGCTTTTAATGTTACCGACATTCTGTTGAGATACTGGATTAACAAATTCACAGAATTTAGTTTATTGTTCAAATTATCTGCAGACATTTTTGTTCATGTCCTCCACCTGTTTGTTAACCTTGTCAAGTTGTGTCCATGTTTGTTTGGTTTGGCCAAAAAGTGCAAATAAGTGGCTGGTCATGAAGAAAAATGAGGAAAGCAAAAAAAGGTAAAAATGATGCAAAAAAGGTTTTAAAAACCAGACAGAAGAATTTAACGAGAGAAGCGTATCAGAATTCAATGAAAACGGTGAAATAGAATGATAAAATGATGAAGAGGGTTCTATTGAGAGGGAGTAAATTAGTCGATAGCGAAATGAAGAAATAAACTAAACAAAATTGGAGAAAAGGAAAAGTCGAAGATTTTTCAAACATATGACATAAGTATTGAAGTTGAAAAACTTCAGCCTTTAGTTTGTCTTTTTAGTAAAAATACTGGGCTCTACTACTAAGAGAATACTATGATATTGTTAGATATTTAGTGAAACAGAAATGAAAAGAGAGCGAATAATGGGGAAAAAACACTGAATTAAAACATAAGACTTATCTCCGCCTGCGGTAGATTGCACAACTCACGTGACTTATTAAATTTTATCATTGCGCGTTTATTCGTTATGAACATCTCAATGAATGACCTAGGATACTTTATAGAAGGCAAGCTTTTAACCTTAAAAAATCCCCTCACACCCAAAAATAGGGAGCCGTCTTATACTCCAAATATAAAATGTGAACCTTAAATCATGTGGCATAGGAAAATCGTATTAGCACTACCGGATAACAGAAAGTGTACCGGGTAGATTAGGGTAGGGGTAAAGTGTAGATTGTGGTAGTTAATTAACAATATCTCTCGTCTCCTTTTTTCGATGATGTTGAACAAAAACTGGATGTGTGTTTCAACAAGCCGTTTAAAGATCGCATTCGGGAACAGTGGAAGGGGTGGATGGTTAGCGGGTAAAAGTCATTCAGGCTACATATTAGTCTACCGAAAACACAGCACACACTCATGATGTGTTGTAGATAATGGTAGTGAATTGACAATATCTCCCCAACGTTTTTTTTTTTTTTTTTTCATTATAATTTTAGTGAAAAGTGGGTATATGCTTACAGAGTTTATTTTACAAATTCAGTACAATACATTTTAAAATACAATTTCAGGGGTTGTCTTGTACGACAAATATAGCCTGAAACGTACCTTTTAACTTGAAAATATGGTGGTCGTCTTATACGCACAGTCGCCTTGTACGCCAGCATATACGGTAGATAGATTGCTAACCAAAGCAGAAAACCCTCTATCTGATGATTAGCACAACCACTGTTTTTTAAATTAGAGTTTCCAATCAAAGCAAAAGATCCTAGTCTGCAATGCTATTCGAACACGGCCCGTCGCTTTTCCTCTACGAGACGCTAACCGTTCGCACATCCTATGGAAAAAAAGAGAAAGTAAAGTCAGTCGAGGAGAATTTATGTACAACAATAGAGAATCGTATGAAAAAAAAAGATTGAAAACATACAGGTTCCTAGTCTTGTGTTTAAAGGACAAGCATTCTATATTAATTAAATATAGCCCCCGCATTTACCCAGAAAATGTGTCCGAGGGTGCGTGTGCATGCGTGTTTAAAAAGCAAGGTGGTCAAATGTAATATATGATAATCTCTTCCAATATCTCGTGCAGATTCCTGGAGATAAATTGTCGTTTCCTATTGCAAATGGAATATGAAAATTATGGTTTAGAATTTTACTCTGTAAATATATATATATATATATATATATATATATATATATATATATATATATATATATATATATATATATATAGATAGATAGATAGATAGATATAGATATAGATATAGATATAGATATATATAGATAGATATATATATATAGTGGCATGAGGAAGAAGCAATACAATAAACGCCGAAAACTATAAAGGTACAGGGACGCTTAGCTTTAAATTTCATTTTAAAATTTAAACAACTGTATCTTTAGCGTTTTCAATGACAAATTGTAGCCGGCACTTCCTCACTCGCCACCCATTTATAGAAGACTGACTCCATCAGTAAAACCATTATTAGTGTGAAAAAGTTCATCCTATAAACTTATCGTGTTACTTAGGAATTTGTCTTTGTCATTCGATTCTCCATATATATATATATATATATATATATATATATATATATATATTTGTATATACAAGGTGGCCACTGAAAGACTGATATAAAACAAAAATAACTTTTACAAACACATGACTATCTTGGGGTAATAAACCATTTGAATTTTGTATGGAAACATTTTTAAATCCATTTTCAGAATCTTCTGAAGCGATGTTCCGGCGATGCCTGGTTGAGCAGAGCGACAACGAGTAGAAGATGATGAATCCTAAAGGACACCACCGCTGCGTCAGTGTGTACACTTCGTTTAGGACCTCTTCCCGAAAGATTGCCGACTCATCCAGTTCTTTCAAACTGGATGATTAGGTTCAGAATCATGTTATCGCTACGAGATACTCTGACATTAAAATGTAACCGGTATTTTCTCTAAATTCGAATTGATCTTTCAATGGAATAGAAAGACTCAATGATATTTCTCCTTGCTAGACATCATACATAGCCATTTTAATCTCCACGGGATGCTCTATAACTTACAAAAAATAAAGTAAAATGATTGAAAACGAACAAGTTATGACATTTTCATAGCTTTTAGCTTTTCAGTAGCCACCCTCTATAAACTATGTTGTGCGTTTTTACGAGGTGACATATCCCCACGATGAGGGGTATTTTCTTATTGAGCCATTATCTCTGTCTTGTCCGCCCAAATTCATTAACAAGTTTGGGATTACTTCCCAATGTTGACCGCTGAGATAATGTCCTCTGGCCGGTATCATCAAGGAATCTTGGCGAGATTTGTGTATGTGTTTAAAAATGTTCTATCAGACAAAAATAAACTGCTCGTGAAGCAAAACTTACGGATGTAATTTTTTTAATCGAATTTGCCCCAAGCACGGCACTAAAACACAAAAGTTTACTGTGTGTGAAAGTATTAAAAAACAGAAACTTTATTAAGGAACGAGAACAATAGAAAAGTAATCAGGAAGACAGTAGATAGCTATTGACATTATATTTAAATTTCTAAAGATCAAATTTAGCCGGAAAGCATGGAGCCGAAAGAAACCGTTATCATAGAACTTACGGTTACATCTAGCCATTTTAACTATAAATTGTTCAGATTTTGTTGCTAATCTAGTAATGCGCTTAAATTCATAAAGTCTAGGTACCATAGCGAAGAATTCTTCCGAACAATTTTCTTGAAGGTATTTATAGAAAAGGCACAGGATAGCAACTTTACGGAGAAAGTGACTGAAGCCGAAACGCCAGGTCAGAACCTATAATATTGCTGATTCTTCTTTGGATTTTATCAAGGATCCCTAAATATTGCTCCTCCGTAGCAGGAGCACTAAACCATACGTGGCAGCAATATACAAAGCATAGATGAATGGTAGACTTATAAATATGTAAGATAGATGCTGGCGAGAAAAATTGTCTTGCACAACACAGTGAAGCAACTATTTTAAGGAAAATATCTTTAAAACAAAACAGAAAGGGAAATATACTACGAATAGATTTTTAAAATAACCTAGTTGTGAGTCATATGTATTTTTTAACTAAATTCAGAGGATAACTAAATACACGGTGACGAATCAATAATTCCATGGAATAATACAGCTGAATTCTAATCTGAAATGTTCTTCTGCCTATTTTATCTGAGTAAAACAGTTAAATGTATTGACAAGAAAGATTTTCCGGAAAAATAAATGTGTTGGGTAAAATAATTTTTTTTTTTTTATTATTATTTTGCTTATTGACATGCCACATATTTGTTATATAAACACACGCACACTCACAAATACTCACGCACACAAATACTCACGCACACACAAGCACACAAACACTCTCTCTCACACGCACACACACATACTCACACACACATACATACACATATATATATATATATATATATATATATATATATATATATTGGTGATTAAATGGCACATTTTTACGATTTTATGTGTAGGGATAGGTAATTTTGATTTTGTTTTAGTTAAGTGTGTCGTTAGTAAATTTAGACATTTCTTTACAGAAACATTTCTATAAAAGATGTTATATCCAAACTAATCATATATATGTTTTTTAATTTATTTCAAAGATCACCAGAGTTTTTATTTGCAAGGAGCTAATCGTACCAATAAGTGAGATTAAAAGTCTGGTTATACAGACATACTCGATCTGATATTTTTACATTTTGTGGACATACAAAACAAATATACACATATACTTAGCTAGAAAATACATATGTATATGTATATATGTATGCATGTATGTGTGTGTACGTAATTTGATATTAACAAATATATGCGTGTGTGTATGTACTCGTGGGGAAAATTGGACCAAACCCCAAATGGCAAAATATTAATTATTTAATTACTCAGGACATCATGCATGAATTAAACAAATGAATTAAACTTACGAGAATGCGCTGAAAAGTTACACTTTAGATCTGGCGAAATGAGCAAACATCAGAATTTGTAGGGTAACAGCTTCTGGGTGAGGTCAGGAATTTCCCTGCACATTACCTACTTTGGAATATTTTACCCTTTGATTTTCTTAAAATTGTTAAGCCTTTAGGTTAATTTGCGGTCAGTTTTTGACAGAAAATATCCATGTTGTTAAATATCATATTGATGGATTCAAAACGTTAAAAATTTGTCCCTGTTAGTTTATGCCTTATGTAAGATTAATTATTCATATCTGGAATCTGAAATCGAACTAGGTCCGATCATAATCCTAATGAGTTTCTTCTCGAGCCACTTTTAGTGGTCATTGCAGTGTGGGCAGAAGCAGTGTCGTATTCAGTTGTGGAAAATGAGTGTCTACAATACTCTCTTGTATTCCAAAGCATTGACTTTTCACGTTGAAGCATATCATTAATAAAAAGGCTGTCCACATTATGACACATATTCTTCCATGCTTTACTGTGGTAGAGATGCATTCACTGTTGTATTTAACATCAGATCTTCAAAGACATTTCTTTGGAACTGGAATTTTGATTTATCCCCCCACGCAATTCTAATAATCCATTCTGAATAAAACTTTCCATATTCTGCCAAGAACTTCATTCTACTTTTCATGCTTATCTGAGAAAAGCCATGACATTTTAATATCTACTAAACTCAAAATCGGAACCTTCTCGTTATTGTTCTTACCAAATTTCTAGTAAATTCTTATAAGCCTTTTCTAGTAAATTCTAGCAGGTGGTCTTCCCGTATGATATGGTTTTGGGACTTGTAGATCCTTTCTGACAACAAAAAAACTTGTTTTAAAATATCGACCTATTTTCTTAGTAACTGAGATATAAACAGGACTTGATCTACCTGGTGGCCCTTGTAAATTTCAGTATATCTACAGTTGTCCCGTCAAAGTCTAGCAATGCGGTTCCAGCAAACCCTTCCTTTATAGTGAAACACGAAACACTACCGACAGCAATTCCTTGATTTATTAATTCTTATTCCATTTATATGCTGCAATAATTCAACATTTTATATTAGATTTGGCCTGTTGCTTAATTATTTTTAGATACTTATTGTTACTTTTTTCCCATTTGGGAGTTTACTCATTGTTTTGTCTAAGTGCGCGCACGCATACAGTCACTGATACACACGCGCACGCACAGAC
>OZ010572.1:88116499-88161499 GCA_963932145.1 Acanthosepion lycidas | reverse complement strand
GTTTCTCCAGGTCAACTTCTGATGGACTGATGATATTTGCGGAAAGAGTTTATCATGCTCTAAATAAAAACAGTGAAGCCCAGGCTGCCATTCAGATCTTCTCCACAAGCTGATCCCGTCTTTCCTATCAAATCGTGAAATGAGAGTTATCTTGGACGGCTTTTCGTCTAGATCCTTCATACTAACAAGGCTCCATCCAAAACGACCTCAAGTCCGTAGTTAACTGGGGGAAAAGATAGCCTGTTAATTTTAACGCCTTAAAACTACACTTTTCTCCATTAATCATCTGAGAGAGCTCTTGCTACCTTCCATTGGCATGGCTGATGCTATCCTCAAGGAAAGTGACGTGTTGCGCCTTCTCGGGCTCACGTTCTCTGATGAAATGAAATGGAAAGACTATATTGAATCCATTTCTAAGTCAAATGATAAGAAAGTTGGTTCACTATGTCTGGTGAGACAATTTTTCTCTCCGGAATCTATCTTACATATCTATAAGTCTACCATTCATCCATGTTTAAAATATTGCTGCCATATATGGTGCGGTATCCCTGCTATTTAACTTGAGCTCCTTGATAAGACCCAAAGAAGAATCAGTAATTTTATTGGTCCTGATCTGGTGTCTCATCTTCAGTCACTTTCCCGCCGCCGTAAAGTTGCCTCTCTCTGTCTTTTCTATAAATGATTTCATGTTAATTGTTCAAATGATCTCTTCGCTATGCTACCTAGACTTTTTGAATTTAAGCTCAGCACTAGACTGGTATTGAGATCTCATCAATTTCCAGTTGAGCAGACTAGATATGACCGTAAATTCTTCTCTTGCACTTCTCGCTTGTGGAACTCTCCTCCAGCTCCTTGCTTTCCAGCCAAGTTTAATCCTCAAAAATGTAAATGCAATGTTAATCGTTATCTACTGTCCACCTAATTACTCTCTTCTCTTTCTACTCATCATTAATGTTTCTGTTCCTAATTCTTCCACACACTGTAACCCCTCGTGTTTTAGTGGCATTACTGCCTTGAGTGTGATTGTGTACTGCATGACCGCTGTATTCATCATGACGATGCGCCTACCACTTCTTGATGTCTTGTGCAGATACTTTTCAGCAAAAATATAACCCATGTACATCTCCTCACCTCCGGTTCAGTTTTGGCTCTCTGCGTTATCCTTATAACATCAGGATGAAAACGTGGACCTTTTTCATTGGTCATTTACTCCTGCTATTTTTCATAATAATTTGTCAAATTTCTCTTTCGGAATAGGCTTCAACTACCAGTTACGTTATAAATCCCGTTAAAAAAAAATAAATAATACAGGGAGTCAAAACTCTATGAGTTGTTTGCCTTTCAGCTGTGCCTCACTCAGCAATTCTAAGTTCTTCTCAGTATCAGCCTCACTTTCTAAAACTGTATAACAGACGTTTTTCTTCGGATCCAATCGAATACGTTTTCGAAATCGGACAATTCGTATATCTTTAGACAATTTCGTAAGAGCCGTTTCTCTGGTATGTTCTTAAGATATAGTGTATATCCCTCTATCCCTCTGATAGATTGGCCTTATGTGGCCTTATGTGTTGTTCTTTGTCAAATGGTACCTTGATAGCAACAGAAGTCTCTTATTTATCTCTTTTAAGGGACAGGTTTTGGCTGCTTTAACTTCTTTCTTGGATGTATTTTTTTAGTCTCTTTTTGAATTTCTTTCTTGAATGCATGAGTCACAGATTTAGCAACAAGCGTTTCTTTATTTTTCTTTGTTCCCTTTGTGGCTTATTCCTTGACAGTTGTACAAGGATTAGTTACATTCTTTGATATCACATAGCATGTAGAATTATCTACAATGCTCCAACTTAGATCAATTCTAACAGAGTAGGGTTCATGATTTTCTCCACTGAGGACGTTTCACTGTAGTAGTGTTCGTGAACAGACGTATCCAATCAAAAATCCAAATTCTTGCGCAATTTTTTCAAGATGCTTCCATTTCTTGGCCGTTCAGTAGGGATTTGTGAACGTCCCAGAGGGAAAGAAATCTCTTCCATAGACGGGGGGGCAGATCGATGGAAATATCTGAAGAGAAACCCAAAAACATTTATGACATTCTCTCGTCCATTTTTATTTCCTGCTGGTTTTTGCTGCTTTTAATCACGTCTGTTTTTAGTCTTTCTAGTTAACTCATGCTTTTCGAAGTGTAAAAATTGTTACAACACAAACTTATTGCATGTAATGTTGATTTATTCTTTAACATCTATTAAAAACGTAAGAAAAATTATTTTAAATTAAAGCAAAGCAAATATGATTAAAGGAATAGGAAGTGATCAACACAACGATGGCCTCATTGGAATAAGTACAGAATGCTACTGGGACAATTTCTGTTCACTTCGAATTAATTCTCTTGGGAAAAGCGTGAATCCATTACTTTTCACCCCCACCTAAGGCTAACAGGTAGTGTACATGGAACCATTTACACCTGTAAATGTAGTTTATCTTGGGTTTTCAAGAAAAATAAGGAACTGTTACTCGCTGTTGACAAGCCAGTGCCTGTTGTATAATAAACAGGCGAAGGTAACTACCAAGTAACCTTTATTGTTATGAGAGATATCAAGTAGAATTGGTCACCTACAATCGAACAGGCCAAGGAAGATTAAAGAAAATATATTTTAAGCTGAGATAAAAACAGAAATCCAATGGAATTAATAGTGGAATTGAAATAATTACGTTTACAATTTAATAAATTTATCACCAAGTAGAAATATTATTTTTATCTATAATTATTTCTCTTTTCTTTTTTTATTTTATTATGAATTTTTTTTACTGTAAATTTCGAAGATTTTCTTATTTTCCAATTCTTCTTATGTTTATTTGTGTCAGATGGCTGTTCTGCGATAGTTTTTATACAATTTCTTTGCATTCTTTCCGTTATCAGCAACACTTTTTTCTTCTTTTTATGCCTTTATGGTTATTACCTATGTAACCGAACCTACTGAATTAATGGGATTAAAGTCAGATTCATAATTATCCAAAGCACTCGAATAATTTGTGTTATTCTCTCTCCCCCCTCCTCCTTCTTTCTCTTTCTCTCTTTCTCTCTTTCTCTCTCTCCTCCTCTTCTTCCTTCTTCTTTCTTATTCTCTCTCTCTCCGCCCTTTGTTGGCGTGTTACTTTGTTGCTACACCGATCCTTACTATTTTTCATATCTTGTTCATTGTTAACAATGATTTAGTTCTGCTTTTATATTAATTTGTAGTCAATGATTTTTTTACACTAGTTGCATGTCGGGATGAAGAAACAGCAAATCTCTTGAACGACTCCAGCGCTCATTTCGTTATGCATTCATTCTCGCATTTCCAATTCTTTCAAACTCTTTACAAGGTTCTTCGAGTGTTCCAAGAATCTACTTGTCATCTTTGTCTTTCACAAGATTTCATTTCTCCCGCAACATTTAAATATATTTTTATCTTTTCACTTTTCTTTCTCTTCTTATTCTACGGCCTGCTGAAATTGGCTGGTATTTCTTTGTTAAACTTGGATGTTGAGTCGGTTGAATTTTAAAATCCTTGAAAATGTTTCCTTTTTTAAAATTTTAAAGACACGCTTTTTGCAATATTTATGACAAAAAATGTTTTTTGTTTTTTTCTCATATATATATATATATATATATATATATATATATATATATATATATATATATATATATATATATATATAACAATGGTTTATATGGTTAAATCTTAATGCCATTATCATTAAAAATAAAAAATCAATATTTTGACAATAATTGCAAATTATCGTCGATACGCATTTTAATAATACCAAGAATTACATTACTTAAAAAGATTTTGAATATACGTGCCCAACACTCATTGTGTTGTTGATTATGTAGCGGGGATATGTAGATTTTGAAATAGTGGACTATCTTGGATTTTACAAATTTACCAATGAACTAACTGCAAAAGGACTTTGCTATATGTTTTTTAAATATTACACTGTTACAATGGCAGTATTTTCAAAAACTTTAGAAAAGTCAAGAATATTCCTGGAACTTAGCCTAAATATAAGTCGTCTCTGAGACCGGAAATACCATTTGTTATATTATCTTTTGAAACTCAGAGCCAAAAGATAAAGAAAGGAAAGAAAAGATATTTAAGAAAAAAAATAAGGAGGCAAGAAAATTATGAAATGAAGAAGTAACCACACATATACACCTGTACAGGCGTACGCGCACACACACTGACACACACACAAAGAATAAAAATCAATCTAACACCAATAAAAATATGCATAAATTATTTTTTTTAAAACTTAATATAAAAATATCGAAAATGAGAAAACTGACAGACATTTTCTGATACCTCCGAACAATTACACAAGGTTCCTCTACGAAACTCTGAAGTAGAGGTGCTGGATATAACATCAATCACCTAAGTGACAATATATATATATATGTGTGTGTAAGTAAGTAAGTAAGATGAGAACGAACAGAGTACAAGTCCAACGTTCGTAACATTTAATTTAAAACAGAACTCAATAAAAAGTAGATCAATATTATTTATTTTAGGATATTACATTAAAAACATGTTAAAATCGCAACACAATTGCAGTCATGTTACGATGCGTATCAATGCATCTCATCAGGGGGTTGCAAATTATTGGCGAGTGAACGATTTATTTAGATTTAAAATCAAATTCAATCTCTTTTTAAGAAATAAAGAAAAAAGGTGGGTTATAAGGTTTGTGGGGTTTACTCTGATCAACCAATCAAATAAGACCTACATTAAATTTAAACTAAGCGAAGAAGCAAAAATTAAAAAAAATATTTTCCGTAAATGGGTCATGGCCCGTAGATTGGTAGTCAATGTCAGCACAGACTTTAAACAGGATACATATACACACTAGACAATGTCATTTCGATGTAATATCCTAATATATATACATACATACATATATATATAATGTAATATGCAAATATATAGATATAGATATATATATAATGTAATATCCTAATATATATATATATATATATATCAAATACGGATATCCACTAACGATAACGTTTAAACTCACACACACACACTCGCACACATACACACACACACACACATACATATATATATATATATATATATATATATATATATATATATATATAGTTTGGTGATCCGTATGGATAATCCTAAGGAGGATGTAATCCAGAGAGCTCAATATCAAACCAGAGCAATTATTAATTCAGTTTAAATAGAAAACACACAACCTTAAGGGTTCATTGATGATAATTTATTTCCCCAGATATGTGGTTTTTACCTGGTTCATCAGATCACACTTCCAAGGGTGAAAAAATGTTTTAAATTTACTATTTATTATTTTTATACACTTTTGAGGGTAGTTTTAAGTTGATGTAAGGTGATAGAGAGAGGGGGAGGAGGCGCATGACAGATATGGTAGAAATTAGAGAGGGAAGGTAGAGATAGAAATAATTTGCAATTTTAAATCTATTTTTATTAAGATACTTAAGAGTAAAGGAGAGGGTCAAGACCAGACATTGACCTATTTAATAAGTCATATCACAAAAAACGAGATAGTAAGAAAAAGAAAAGTAAGGATATAAGAAAGTAGATGTGGAAGCAGGGATGTGAGGAAAGAAAGGGGAATAGAAAGTGTTGAAAGAATAAAAGGAAGAATAAATTAACATATATGGTCATATTGTTGTTAATTTAAAAAAACACAGATTAATATGTTTGGCAATTAACGTTTGACATTAATTTAAGCATTTCAAATTTTTCAACAAAATAAACTAGGAAATAAATATAATGTGAATATAAGATAACTAAACAATATTACTATTATTGACATTATTAATATTATGAATAACAATTAAAGAGTAAAAGGTTTTTTAATTAGAATCTAAAGTTTCAAATTCTAAATTTTGAATCTTTATATATAAATATATATATATATATATATATATATATATATATATATATATATATATATATATATATATCGATAGAGAGAGAAAGAGAGAGAGATGGAGATGAGTTATGAAAAATAAATGAATTTACTTTTAACACTAACAGTATACCAGATGTTTAGATTTTATTATGCAAGTCAATGTTTACACAATGAAATCGATAGTAACCAACTGATGGTGACAAACGTTTTAGATTATGTTTCGTATTTATATGATAAATATAGCATTATGCATTTTAACTTGTAATATCTACTATATTATAATACCCTGTTTGCTTGAAATATTTACAATAATTTATTTGTGCTGTGTGATTTTATTACTCTCGCTCCCGGCTTTTTGAATTCTCTTTTTTTCCCAACATACCAACTGTTATTCCAGAATCCACTTTATTTTACTTTCCACCTTTTCTAAACATGTCTGTTTATTTCTCCTTTTTGTTCCCAAAACAAATTAATTTTGAATTAAATTTCCAACTTGCCCTATTATTCCAAAGTCTACTATTCCGGGCTTAAGAGTATGTAATACAAGGTCTGTTTATTATTGTGTGTGTGTGTGTGTATCTATCTATCTATCTATCTATCTATCTATATATATATATATATATATATATATATATATATATATATATATATATATATATAAGAGAGAGAGAGATGGTGAACTTTCTCGTCACGGTCGACAAATGAGCAATCTTGTAGTGGTTGACCCATTTCATTCGAGTGGTTGACGATCAATTGCCACGTGTTTCCACGAGTGGACAGCAAGGCCTGCTTGATTGCGTGCGGCAAACCCACAGTGGCAGATAAGGCTATCATTGAGAGGAGCAGCATGTTGCAAACTTGCTTTAATATTTGCAAGCAGCTAATCCCGATGTTCAAGTCGGCCTCGCTCAAACCTTTGTATAGATAGGAGCTATCCCCTTCGCTCCGATGCTTTGTTTTTCCAAGAAGAAAATGGGATGATGTATCGTTTCAGATATATATATATATATTATTGTGATAAGAGAAACTACATATTCAGTGATAAGGAACACAACAATGGAAAATGCGAAAGAGTTAAATAAAGTCTACTGAACAAGCGAAAATAAATTAAAACGTTGGCTTTAGGAATGTTACAAAAACAATTTGATAGAAATCAAAAGAGTAATAAACAAGAAAAATGGATTGACCAGCATGAAAATATTTGATGAAGATGGAGATCCGCTGTAAATAAAAAGTTACAATGCAGCGTATTAAGAAAATTGGCCAAAGACATGATAGTAACGAAAACGTGTAAGTTGGGCGAAGAAGTACATGAAAACTGATTTCTCAACAGCGATTTTATTAATGAACCTATAGGTACACTAGATGGTCTATGACTGGACTAGAGGTTACTCCCTTCATGGAAATTGTCAATTAACACAGACTAGAAAACAAAATTGGTAGGATATAAGATATTCTATCGTAAAAGTTACAGTCAAAATATTTAAACTAATGAGCAAATTCTTACAAAACAACGTTCTTCCACATTCTCCAAAGATGACAGTTACTCATCTTGGCAAAAATATTTTCAATGACACCAAATTGATAGAATGGCCATCAGTTTCTCGAGCTATTAATCTGGTTGAAAACATGTGGTCCATTCTAGAATATTGTTATATGTGAGATGGAAAACAATATTTAAGCAAAGACAGCCTAGGAAGTAATTTAAAAAATGTTGCGTTTTAAAAGAATGTCTTGAAGGTAACATTACTTATAACAATTTTGATTGTTATTTCTAATATAAAAAAGATAACAAAACCAGTGCCTGAAAGAGTGTTGAAGATTATAAAGTATCACTGATATTAACATAAAATAATAATTTACGAGAATAAATCAGAAAGTTTGAAATTACACGGTCAAATCAACAGAGATGCGCTGACGCACGACACCATGCGGGCGCACGGAATGAACCGATGGCTAGACACTCACAGCATTTTATCGTTTCGACGCGTATCAGGGAGCAACCTATGGACGCGCCACTCAATGATAGCACCATTGATGTGACAACATTAGTTGGTCAATACCAATTTTATTGAGAAAACATTGACTTGCAGTGTAAAAACTAGCATAGATACAATTATATAAAGTATTTATATGTACTGAAACCAAATCTATTTCTTATATTTTATTTTTTACAAAACATTAAAATAATAGTTCAAATATTTTCACTCGAGAGAAAAAAGCTATATGAATCAATAATTATATTTGAGTGTATACAAATGAATATACATTCTTGCCTGAGTGTATGTTTTCAAATGTGTTTGCTGCAGTTTTGTTTTTTATTTTGGGGTTTTTTTTTTCAAAAATGTTTATTTTATGCATCCATTCAAACATGTTTATTTTATGCATCCATTCAAAAATGTTTATTTTATGCATCCATTATTATATTTTATTTGTTCATTTACCGTCTAATCTGACTAATGTGGAAATGAAAGTAAAATGATGATAAAAATGAATGTTATACAAATATGAAAATCTTTATAACAAAAATATAAGAAAGAATTATGTGCCTCTAGAAAATGAACAAGTTTTATTAAGCGATGTTTGTGTGTTGATGAGACATTAATGACAAAAGGCTAAATTAATCACCTACAACTCAATAGTCCGAATACCCCTGAAACCATTTTTATAAATACAGATATCTCGCTCTTTTCTTACGGATTGTACAGCTGAGAAGTCTCTAAAATGCATCAGTTGAAACGTGATAATACCACGAAGTGTGGGTTCTCTAGTCCGAAATGATAATAATATTTCTCAAAATTATTAAAACTAAATCAAGTTTACCTAATATTATATTTCAAAAGACTACAATACTAATTTTCGGATTCGAAAGTTCAGTCCTGTTACGAATTTGTCATGTCTATCTTCTGGAATTGAACACTGAGTGTTACTGCCGGAAACAATTAGCAATTGATTTGTTTTCGTGTGTGTGTGTGTGCTTTAACTTTTGCCGGGTCTAAATCAAACCCATACTCAAGATCCGATCTGTTTTTGGAACGCAAAAGAAATATTTTATTGCTCGAATAAAATTATTACTTCGCTAAATAAACATGTCGTTTAGGTAATAAAAACAGTTCAACTTGAGAATTTGAAGATATTTTTCTAACAAACTAAAAACTATGTCATATCAGAATTATCTTGGCGCTTCCTAAATTCATAACAAATAAAATATTGAATCAAAAAGGTTGACATTCAAGGCGTATGCATCTTTGTGCGACTACGTAACAACTTCCTTTACAGACAAATATTGTTATATTGATATTGTATTTTATTCTAAGTAAACCTAAATTAGTACTACAGATCACAGACTGTTAACAATTGTGCTATTTTTTATATTTAAAAATAAAAGTCACATTAATCGTCAGCACATTCTCGATATAATAGAAAAAATATGTTATTAAAAACTACGTTTAGTTTTGGTATAAGACCACAATTATAGGGCACCCAGTGAGGATTGAATTCACAACTAAAGATCTATAAACCCAGCTTTCTAATTATTACATCACAATGAGGCACCCATGTTGTTAAGACATATGATGGTACATGAATATATCTACAAATAGATGGTAGTAGCTATATGTCGATATTTCGACTATGTAGGTGTATTTGCATTAATATTAGTATGTTAAAAGTCCATAACAGTTGTGACATATACATTTCGCAAACAAAAATGCTATGCAAATCCAAATATTTGTTAGAGTGTACGATGCTTGTAATATTCATTCTGCACACTTTTACATTTCACCTGAAAAAAAAAAAATGAAAAACAGACAAGCACGTCTGTTTTTTCATTTTTTTTTTTTTTTTTTTTTTTTTTTACAAAATGGATATCCGGGTTTAAGTGCTAATTATTGTAATTGTTTGACTACGCCAGTAATTGTAAGTATGAATGAATATGTCTGTATGTAAGACAAATTCTGTCTGAGAATTTGTTTCATTTACAAGGACGAATTATGTAGAAACGTATTATGCATATGTATCTATAAATCAGTATATGGTGATTTTCCAAGCGTAGCTTAGATGTGTCACAAGGCCAAAAGTATGGGGAACCGAGTGAGGAACGAACGCACTACTCATTCGTAATTGTTTTAGCGAGACAAGCTTACTAGCCATTACACCACGTCGAGGTGCCCCATAATTTTCTATGTGTAGCTTAGACGTGGCACAAGGGTGAAAATGTGGAGCACCCAGTGAGGATCGAATTCCCTATTTAGTTGTAATTGATCTAGCGGGACAAGCTTTCTACCCATTACAAACTATGAATATGATGAGAGTAGAAATTTTTAAATGTGATTTAGTACGACACTGCCAAAAGAAGGAAATAAATATAAGATTGGCGAAGCACAATCTTCCAAGTGGTGGAGTCTGCCTATCTTGAAAATCAGTATTCCAAATCATGGCGTTTAGTTGGGCTCAAATATCGACCCTCTGATAATGGTGGTACATATTAAAGAAGGTCCATAAATTTATTTATGAAGGATATCCGAACTTGTTTTGTAGTGCTAAATGACTGCATTGTTTGGCACCAGGTATTTGAGAACACATCTTCAATTAGTCATTAGTGGAAGACAATCTAATGTAATATTACGCGTCACGGCACCAAATATTAACTCTCATTTCTCTTTCAGAGTCTAAACATGGTAGCTTCATAACCGATACAGGAAATGAAAACGCACGCCGTGCTCGTGGCATTAGCCGGCAACTACAACGACTCAGAGATAGCGAGCTTCTTGAAATTATCCATGTGAAGAGAAGGAATGACAAGTGTCTGTGTGAAGACAACATGGAGGTGCTCACTGTGATGCACATAAAGTTTATATCGTCTGTGATGATCCTGAGGGTCCTGAGCCACGACGGCTATTTCTAGGGCGCCATCGTGAGGGAGACCAAACAGCTGCCATACAATATAAAAGGATCGTTGAAATCCGCCATTTAGTACAATGACCAACATGAACGAGATCAACTTGATTTTCTAAGTTGAATATTTTTAAAAGAAATATTTTGAAAATAAACTGATAATTTTCTACTGAATATCTTTCTTTTTCTTTATACAATTTTTTTATCACTTAACATGTACAGTTTGTATATTTAGCAGCTGTGGATATTTTATTTGTGAGTGTGGCATATATTTCATATATGTATATATATATTTGTGTATATTGAGAGAAGGCGAGACAGAGAAATAAACTTCTACAAGCGTATGAATATTTCCGGGAAAGCAACTTTATTGCTTTTATACCTACGCTTGCGTGCGTAAGCATGCAATTATTTGCACTATGACTGTATTTGAAGTTAAATGCGCATCGGTATATAGTTCCATTGCGCCGGTTCCAAATATGATCCGGAAGTGCCCAGCATCCATCAATATTCATATATCAAAGGAGCTCTAAGCACTGACACACGAAATGGCTAGATATTACATTTTCGCTGTATTATGTTAGCGCATTGTTTGACTACAATTCCCTATTTCTTTACCAAAAACTGGAAATTTCTCTTATGTTAGTATCAACAAGTCCGTTGCAGCAGAATAAAATCACTCGAACAAGCTGGTTCCAAGGTTTTCAAGCGTAACCCAGTTGGATGATAAACTTGTGCGTTACTACTTGGCCGTATATCAGCCTGGTGGCTATAATATAAAAACGTTAATTTTAGAAAGAAGCAACAAGTATATAATTTTATCACTTATGAAAAGAAAAATATATATTTTATTATTGAAAACCATCAAATTGTTTGTGTCTAGGCATACTTAGTGTATATATTTAAATTAACAAATTTTACAGACATTACTACTATCGTTTAGTGAATGCCTCATCAACGCATTATCGAAGAATAATCACTATTCATAATGTGGCTATTATCTAGAGTTATCTAGAAACTGCTAAACTTGACATCAAAGATGTCTACATTTACCAAGTTTAGAGGCACAGAATTAGATCATTACTTTCTTTGATTATCAAGGAAATCAAGAAAAAAACAGAGTGATATATTTTGCAATCAAGATGTCTACTCATAGGCTAAATCGCTAACCAACTGTTGTAAATTTTACAAGCATATGAAAATATTGGTTGAATAACTTATCTATGAGCAGGCATGTATGGCTCTTTATAATGTTCTTTTTTTCTATTTATCTTTAAATTTTGAATTTTCTCTTATTTTTCTTTTTTCTTTTCCCCTTTTTTGTTTTTGTTTTTACTTTTTTCTTTTCCTCGTTTTCTTCTTCTATTCCCTGTTGTCATTCTTTGCGTACATATATGTTTAGTTTTATTCACGTATCTGTGTCTTAGGATGCAAATGTGTTGTCGTGCCATCAGCTGACGTCCTGTTGCTTGAGATCTGTAGTGTTCACGTATACTTTTCACATCAGCGTTGATTTTAACGGATATATTGTCCTTTAAATAAGTATAATGATAATACATATATATATATTTTTCTTTTCCTCCGTTCCAGTTTTGAATAACTTTATAATATTTTAAACCTAATGCTCGATTTAATTTGAAATTTAAACTTTCTGATTTTTAATTTGCAATTTTATCGTAAATTAAAGGTTAATTATTTCATATTGATTTTTGTTTGATCTAGCGTTAGCTTTAATCAATTAACGGTTTGTATTTAGAATATATTATACCATCATGTTTTTTTGAATTTTCATATACTTGTATTCTGATTGCTCATCATAGATTACGTATTGAAGGGGTGTGAGTTGGTTTTGAATTTTCAAATAAAAACTCTTTATTTCGCAATCAGCACCCTCACTTGTCGCTAGAAGTGTTGAAACAAAATGGCTATTTTTGTAGTGATGTTATAACATATCTAAGTTATAATTTTTGAATAAATACTATTTGCTCTACTCTGTATTGAGCACTTTTTAAGAATAGTGTTTTTGGTTATTGGAATTTTATTCCGTCTACACCAATCCTATATATATATATATATATATATATATATATAGTTTATGAAAAACTAGGTAATTCGTATGGGTAAACCTAACGAGGATGAAATCGAGAGAGCTCAATATAAATCCAGAGCAAATACTTTAAATAAAAACAGACCACTTTAAGGTTCCATGTAATAAATTATTTCACCACAGACCTTTTAAAAGCACTGCGGATCATCAGACTTTATATATATATGAAGATTGCGTTCAAGCATGAAACAGACTGTTGCCATTCGCTGTTGACCTCAGTGTCCATATATGTGTGTGTGTGTGTGTACGTGTATGTGTGTGTTGAGAGAAAGAAAGAAAGAAAGAAAGAAAGAAAGAAAGAGGGTTCCTGTGCAGCTCTCTATCCCAACAGCAAACATCATTGTTTTTTGAAGTTTTTTTTTTAACACTCCTCATAAATACCCTGATCGGTCATTATATTCAACATACTCTCTTCTAATACTGGACTTGATCCTTGTTTTGCTCAATTAATTCTTATCCTTTATTATTGCTTGGCTACCATCAATTATGGAGTTCAGTGGTTCACTAAACTCAATGTAACTATTTTTCTCCTTTATCTTTTACTACTTGTTCACTTTTTAGATGTTAAGATTTGACTTTGATGCAAGGAACAAAATACGTCAAGCTTGTCACTTTCATTTATGCGGTCATTGAAAATTACGTCGTTGCTATGACGAAATGACCAGTTCAAGGCAAATACACCAAGTTAAAATCTGTGACGTAATACACAAAGGCGCTTACTCATTTAGGAAGAAGAAAATTCTCATTTGACATGAAACATTAAATAACTAATGAGAATATATATTTGTTGTTTTAATTAAAACACTTGTGGCACAAGGCCAAAGGGGAAATGGGGAAAGGCTAGTCAACACTTTCATCCTAGACCTAGCTAATCTGATTCTCGACTCATTCATTCATTACAGTTTACTCATTCACCAAAAAAACTCATCCCTCCCCATTCAATACTAGATATACCACAAGACCACAAATTCCCAGGGAACCCCCCAAAAAAATCCCATGACATAAAATTTCAATGTATACAAATAGTTCAAATGTGTTTTTTACCATTTGTTTAACTAATGAGAATATGTCGATAATTTATCGTTATTCCGACGCTTGATATAATATAGACATTCTGAATAGACTTATTTTTAATAGGTATAATATTTGACTCTTGTATTCGAGGAGTACACTGAGTCCAAAAATTACAGCTAAAATCTTTTATTCCATGATTAATTGTCAAATAAGTTCAATTTAGTAATTAACGTTCATTTCTTGGTGTCTAGCAAATATAAAATCATTTGTGAATTTGATGCTTTTTTCCGTAATTCTAACGCTGAAGAATTCTCTGGAAATATTGAAACATTCCAAGGTGACGTTAGAAAAAATATTCTCACTTAGAACAAAATCGGGTGATAGTACTCTAAGATCGCTTTGTATGTTGCAAAGTCTTATTTTACAAAATTTAAGAAAATCTCTATCACTAATTCGAAACGACTTGGCAAGAAAATGAAATATTCTTGGCAAACTAGACGACGATTTGTAAGAGTGACTATAGTAACTCTTACAAATCGTTGTCTAGTCTGCCAAGGATCTTCTATAGAAGATCCATCAAAAATGGTGCGACAAGTATCGAATTAACTCTCATGTAATATTGTTGCGAACACAAAGTAGCTAGATAAAGAATGGATAGAGATGATTCTCAAAAAGCAAATTGATCTGGATAGACGAAATCCGCTTTTAAACATATTCCACTGAAAATGTTAAAAGTTCGAGTTTTAAAATTATTGTATATAATAGTATTCGATTTTCAAATAGACAACTGTCATTTAGTAATATTTTTACTTCTGTTTATTTATCATATTTATCGCAACTTCAGACACATTATTCCATGGTCCTTAATAAACAGTGTGGAGAAGAAATAAAGAATACACCTCCGGCGAAAGTTAAACTTGCATTCTTCATATTACAAAATAAGTTGTTTCAGAATGTTATTCTACGTTACCTTGTCAAATGCCAACCAAACACATGTGACACGATAACTAGGCGTATATTAAGGTGGATTTCTAAAATATGTATTTTATTTTAATAAATTAAGAATAGAAAACGGTCAAGAATAGAAAAATAGTTTAAAAACATGTGTTTCGTTTAACAAAAGTACTAAGGGAAAAAGAAAAGGAAAAAAATAAATAAATAAACGCTTTTTCTTTTATAAATAAATTTGTGGAAGAGAAAAGGGCATCAGATTACTGTTAAATCCCACCAGTCTTCCAATAAAATATTTGACTAAGTGATTTGATGTGATAAAAGATAAACGTTTAGGAAATAGATTTTAGATGACCAGGTCAAAAACTGTCTTTACTGTATCTCGACAACACATTAAGGAAATAAAGAAAAGATAATAGAATTTTCCCTTTCTCCAGGCAATAAAAAAAGAAAAGAAAAAAAAACCGCCTGACTACTGAGAAAGTACCAGGGCTATAAAAAACATCCGACGGCCTTCACACGAAGATTTGTTAAGATAAAAAGATAAAAAAAAATCCTGGAAAATACATCGTTGGAGGCCGAGTGCAGACGGGATGTCCGCGGGTTGTCTACACATCAAAGGAAGCAAAATTTAAGTACCTTGAAATTTTGAACTTACAGTCGCCAATGCTTATCTTTTGTTTTCACCCGGTGGTCTAGTGGACTTCCGATTATTTCAATATAAATACAAGTGATTTTTCCGAGCCGAGCAGTTCAGCCGGGCGTGTGCTTGAAGTAGCCACATGTGTCAGGAACACTGAAGAAGTGAAACTCCGTTCGTCTGAGTCGGTCGGTTCGGCATTTGATCTCCATTAGTTAGAGTTAGAGCTGAGTGTCACATCGCCTACCCCAACGGCAAGACTAAGTCTGAACGAAATAAAACGTCGATTAAACTCATCTAAGTTGTGGAAGTTCGTTCCTTCAATGGTTTATCTTGTGCCCACAGATTGAGACTTCGACTTTTTCAACCAACCCCCGGCAACATCACAGCGTGGAGAACGACCGCCGGAGAAATTGCACGGACCTCAACAAGGGGTGTCACACACACTCACAGACGCACATACACTTTTTAAAGCGAGGAGTAGCCTTCCACATGACCAGTCTCTCTCAACGGTAATAATAAGATAACACTTTACCCTTCCTTGATGTTCTAGTTCGTAGAACACCTTCCTTATATACTACTACAGTTTATAGGAAGCCTACTTTCACGGGTCTTTACACTCGTTGGGATTCCTTTTGTCCCAAACAGCAAAAGATCAATTTAATTAAGTCTTTGACCCATAGGGCATTGAGGATTTGCTCAGATGACACTTTGAAAGATGAGATTAAGTTTTTAACCAACATCTTTACTAGTAACGGTTATCCTTATGATATCGTTCGAATGGTTATTCGTCAAAAGTTGGTGGACTTTAATAAAGTAAAACCAGTTCTTGTTAAAAAATGTCCCGTGTATTTACGAGTTCCATATTTTGGTGGGGATAGCGAAATGTTGGCTAAGCAAATTTCATCGAGTTCTAATCAATGCTATTTTGCAGCGAATGTACGTGTTGTGTTTAAAACAAGATCTATTCTTCCATCCATGAGTAAGGATGTTCTACCTCCTCATCATATTAATTCTGTAATTTATAAATTTAAATGTAGTTGCGGTGCCGACTACATAGGTAGAACTACACAACGCTTGGATGTTAGAATCAAGCAACACGTGCCTGCTAAAATTTATAATAAAAATTTTTCGATTGGTGATTCCGTTCGAAACACATACGGGTCATCTATAGCGGATCATCTCATAAATAGTCCTGGGTGTGCGGTGGACTTCAGTGTGAATTGGTTTTCTGTGGTGTCCACTTCACACTCGTTGTTCCATCTGAAGGTGTTGGAGACGCTGTTTATCAAGTCTGGGCGACCTTCTCTTTGTAAACAGAGAGATTGTTTGCTTGGGCTTGCTCTTCTGGGTCTCTAGCATCTTTAGGTGTAACAACTTCCCTTCCGTTCATTCACGTCACCCATATATATAAATTATTTTTTTTTTTTTTTTTTTTTTTTTTTTCTCCTTGTTCATAATTTTCCCCCGTTTACAGCTCTGAAGAGAGGGGGCGAAACCGGTCGGCTGGTATTTTATTTTAATAACATCATGGTCCAATGTAAAAATATTTATGTTTTTAACGCCGTAATATATATATATATATATATATACTGTCAGTAAATTAATAAAGGTTCAAATGTCTTTCGACCGACTTCAAAGTTTCGCGGTCTCATCAGGAGTATTATGACAAGCGTTTCTAATGTAAAGTATAAATATAATATCTCAATAATATTTATCTGATTTTCTAACCCTGATCACAAAACTTTGAACTCAATCGAAAGATAAGTCAGTTGAACCTTTATTAATTTATTGATTATTGTCGCTCGATTTCTCTGTTGTGCTATGAATTCCAAACGCTAGAGAAATAACGGGAAAACAGTAAACTATCTTTTGCAAGAGTGTTTGACAAGTCATAGATAATAAAGAAAATATGTGGAGAGTCATGATCACTTACGTCTTGGAAGAGTATGGCATTTTTTTAAAGTGAATATAGTAATAAATCCTGTTGCTAGATTATGAGAGGCATCATTCTGCTTATATTATTCACGATAAAATAACAGCCTCTTTTTTGTTAAGGGTTGTTTCTTTCGATCATGACAAACCCATACGACTATCATTTCTATTGCGTGCAATACTCAAGTGGTTGCCGTTAAGTGCTTCCTTAGGATGGGTGCTTACAGATACAGTGTCTGCGGTTAGTAAAAACGACCAATCCCTGCTTGGTTGTATTTAGAGAATTCGACAACTGGCCCTCCATACCGCTTAGGTTGTTATTGTGTCCGCACAGGTTGCTATGACCGGAGGAAACCTAATGAGACAAAGTTTTTGAAACCTTACTATTTTTTATCTCTTGAAGTGCTTAAAATATTCAAAAACTTCTATATTCCTTTTAATAATTGATGACGAATAAATTTTAACTTGTGTTTTAACAATCGATATTGGAAAGATTTTAAATTCTCTTAATAACAATTGATCGTGAAAATAAATAAACTTCTCTGTTAAATCTGTATGATGTTATTTTTTAACATTACCTGCCTTCATACTAATAAAAATATTTAGCGGTAAAAGAGCCTCTTCCGAGGCCGGTAAAATAAGCTTAAAATCATGTTTGTCTATTTTTACCAGGACCGGCAAAATCCTTTTCTCCACGTTGACAGGATGGAACAAATGGTTGGTTTAACGTTGAGTGCCCATATGCATAATAATATATGAACCACGGACTACAATTACCCAGTCTGGCTTTCCGTATCACGTTGGTGTTGCTATCACAAATGAGGAAGGTGTTACCGTAAGGCTGAAATCTTCTGTACACAACATCTAAGGCGTGACAATAGTTTTTCTAACTTTTCTTTTTTGCAAATCTCATTTAATTTTCCAACAATTTCTCTCGTGGATTAGTAATATAAACGATTTCTATGATACCGATAGTTTGTATATAATCATTTTTCTGGTGACATTTGAGAATCTTATCATATCTAGGTGAAGAGTTGTTTTGATAATATGGCCTAAAAACTTCAGTTGTTTTCCCAGACCGAAGTTGCCAATCAAGGTGCAGTGTTTAGTATATTTAATTTCTTTTCGTTATTCTCTTCCCTCCCTTTGCATCTTACGTTCTCAAATATTTCATCTTTTTTTTTCTTCTTTGATATCTTGTGTATCTTTTTCTACTGCTATTGAAATCGATCTTCATACCTCGTTATGGCATCATCTGTAACGCCCTACTTGTAGTGATCTCGGACAGCTAGAGGGACCCTCTTCCTTTACACAATGGACACGCTGGTTTTTCCTTTTCGACTCATTTATGCAGGTTTGCATGACTAGGAAGTAAGTTATTAACGGCTTGCTCTATAAACTTGATACGGGTGTGTTTGGTACCGCCACCAATCCAACTAAGTTAGTTAATTTCCCGTCACACGACATATTCCAGTCTTGTATATACTCCCTGTTGGCTCATCTGTATTAATTTTCTTCTATTTTCTTCGTTTACTGAACATACTTCTTTCTGGGGGAGGTGTTGCTCGTTCCTTGAGTCATTTTACGGGTTAATTGATGAATTAAAAATTATCAAATGTATTTAGATATTTAAGTTTTAGCTATTGAGGTGAGCTATGCAGTAAAAACGGCTAGAAGCTACTGAGTTAATGTTATAGATAGATAGATAGATAGATAGATAGATAGATAGATAGATAGATAATGAACAGACTGAGATAGATAGATAGATAGATAGATAGATAGATAGATAGATAGATAGATAGATAGATAGATAGATAGATAGATAGATAGATGAAGAATGCATGCAGATGATGATAAATATGTATGTATTTGCCTTATATATATACACACACAGACACAATCGACATTGGCTTCAACCACAGCCTCCAGACAACTTGGAAATCTTCTGCAGTCTTCTGGATATTTTGCTTGTTTAATGAATGCTGCCATAATCCTTGCCTTCAGCTCATCTTTGACGTTACAAGGAGTTTTTTGGGGGGTCTCTCGGTTCAACTAGAGGGCCAGATGTAAGTGGTGAAATGGTCGCAGAAATTGTCTCACAGTCATGACTGGGATCTTCTGCATATGTGGCATAGTTCAGAGTCTTGTTGCCAAACATAGGGTCTTCCAGCAGTCACCTTCTTGGCCCAGCGCAGCACTACCTCCTCTAGACACTTGATGTAGGTCTCCGTGTTGAGTTTGAGGCTCTGTAGGAAAATTACTGGCGGCAAAACGTCGCGATCACTACTGATCACTCAAAACACCTTCGTAATCACCATTAGACTCATCCGACTCTTTCTGAATCCTCTGCATATTCTCAGATTGAGACCTAAACGCTATGAAATGTTCGTATGGATCTTCCGATGCGAATGACAAGCAGTACAGCAAACCGTTTCCAAATTTCTAGCAAAATGAATTGTATCATGGTCCTTTTTTTCTCACAGATACTGTACAATAGACAAAATCAAAAACAAACCAAGAGCATACACGAAATTAAAATGACGAACTGACAATTTACCCACTGCTCCCTATATATATATATATATATATATATATATATATATATATATATATATATATAGAGAGAGAGAGAGAGAGAGAGAGAAAGAAAGAGAGAGACAGAGAGAGAGAGAGAGAGGATGCCAGGTGCGGTTTATACGTCTCTTTATGTATCCTGATATATGAACAATGTGTGTAGATGTTGATAACTATTTGCGTTTAGATAGATAGATAGATAGATAGATAGATAGATAGATAGATAGATATGCATACATACATACAAAACTGTCCTCTTGTAATTGAATATGGCTACTGCACGACAATAATCAAAACTTATTTAATACTGTTGCGATCGAATCTGTCTTTTTACCAATCACATAGTTTGCTGTACATGCATGAGTCGCATATTCATCGGCTGCAGAAGCCAATAATTGATCTGAAACATTTCCAGATGTTTACCATTTGTATCAATAACATTGTCAGTCACCATTGAGTTGGTTATCCTTTTAAGCTACAACCATCTTGTTCATCACCAAATTCAAATCTCACAATATTGGGAATGCTTATGTATGACTTTTTTTTCCTCTTTTTTTTATCATGGAGAAAGACGGTGCATTGGATCAGACCCAAGTCTTTGAACATTAAATGTAACAATCCGAAAAGAAGAGTTCTTCGGTTTCTAATGATAAGCTGCTACATCCGGGTATTCCTTCTAGTTGAAAACTTTAACGAAAGCTAAAGAATCCAGTACTTCGGCCGGACTTTGTGCTAGATGAACTTTGACCCCATAAAAAAGATCATACGCCCTTTTACAACTCTTGTTTTAATCTTGCTGAGTGGCTGGCCACCCTCCTCATTTGAAAAGCCTGATTAGGGAACCGGTTTAATCACGGATAATACGATCATATGGTAGGTCGTAATGGGTTATATGGTACCACTAACACTACTGATATTAATATATGCAAGATACACGCGCGAACGCTCGCAGACATACATACACACATTATAAGAATGTGTTAGGCAATTATACTTTTACAAAAAAATATAAATATACCAACATTCCCTAAGTATATTAAAGTGCTAATATCATCTACAAAAGCTACAACAAAACAATGCATCTTAAAGATGGATCAATAATTCAGTAGCCTGACACAGTTATTAGTGAATTTTCATGTGAAATGTTCACTTTATAATGTTCGATGTATATGATTTATGAGAAGACGTTGGGTTAAGTTGGGACGAAATTATGTGGTAGTGAGTTTTAGATGTAATACAAATATTTCTCGTATACGCCCATTCCTAGTTGCTGGGCAATTTTAAATTTCGCAACACACGCAGGGAACATCTTAATAGTTGCCTCCCTTGTCGCCTGTATTAAGCTGGCGACAACAAACTGTTTACCGACTTCATTGGCACCTCTTTTTTTTCCTTCCCTTCTCTATTTTCGCCGTTGCATTTAAATATTCGGTTGACCTTAATAAATTCGAAAACTCAAACTGATTTTTCACCAAGAAAATTTGAAGCTAAGAAAAATATTTTCTGTTTTATTTTGCAGTTGTTATAAGTATATATTCTCTTGTTTTATTTACATTTTTCCTCTCTCTCCCTCTCTCTCTGTCTCTCTCTCCTCTGTCTTTTTCTCTGTCTCTCTCTGGCTTTTAATCCTTTTTCTTTCATATTATTTTATCGTTTTTTTTTGTTTTTTTTGTTTAATTCCTTTTATTCTCAGTTTTTTCTTTCACCCTTTCTTTTTAAATCATGTTTATATATACAGTGTAACCCGGATATAAGAGAGTTTTTATCTGGTCCCAAATTAGAGCCATACTTACCTAAACAAAATAGACCAAACCCGGATAAAAGAGAAACTCGGATATAAGAGACTTCTTCTCCGGTCCCGACAACTCTCTTATATCCGGGTCACACTGTATACACACACAATACTATTGCATATGAAGGAAGCAAGAAAAATACAAGTCAAAATCAACTAAAATGTTTGAGCAACAAGCAATTTTAATAGAGGTGGTTATAATTCTAACTTAGGACCTTTAGTGATTTCCTAGCACAACAGCCAGAAATGTAACGGCTATTCTGTTTTTCAGTTTATTCTTTGGTTTTCTTTTTCCATCTTATTTCTCTTTTTACCATGGGTTTTTATTCGGATTTTTTTTTTTTTCCATCTTAATAAACTTTTTGTGTGTCTCTTTTGTCTTTCTTTCTGCTTCCATTTCTTACTTTTCTTTTCATTCCCTCTCTCTTCATTTCTTACTTTTCTTTTCATTCCCTCTCTCTTCATTTCTTACTTTTCTTTTCATTCCCTCTCTCTTCATTTCTTACTTTTCTTTTCATTCCCTCTCTCTTCATTTCTTACTTTTCTTTTCATTCCCTCTCTCTTCATTTCTTACTTTTCTTTTCATTCCCTCTCTCTTCATTTCTTACTTTTCTTTTCATTCCCTCTCTCTTCATTTCTTACTTTTCTTTTCATTCCCTCTCTCTTCATTTTTTAATTTTCTTTTCATTCCCTCTCTCTTCATTTCTTACTTTTCTTTTCATTCCCTCTCTCTTCATTTCTTACTTTTCTTTTCATTCCCTCTCTCTTCATTTCTTACTTTTCTTTTCATTCCCTCTCTCTTCATTTCTTACTTTTCTTTTCATTCCCTCTCTCTTCATTTCTTACTTTTCTTTTCATTCCCTCTCTCTTCATTTTTTAATTTTCTTTTCATTCCCTCTCTCTTCATTTCTTACTTTTCTTTTCATTCCCTCTCTCTTCATTTCTTACTTTTCTTTTCATTCCCTCTCTCTTCATTTCTTACTTTTCTTTTCATTCCCTCTCTCTTCATTTATACTCTTCTTTTTTTATTCATTTTCTGTTATTTCCCTACCACTTCTTGTCTTTTATTTCGTTTTTTCTTTTTTTTTTTTCTTTTTTTTGACTTTCTATGCTGATTTTTTTTATCTTTCTTTTCTCACTTTCTTGTTTTTTCTTTTTTCCAATGGTCGCTTTTTTCTCTCACGTTTTCTCATTCTGTTCTTTAAATTCTGCTATTCACTCTTTATGTCATTCTCGTCGCCATGACTGTTTCTTGTTATCTATATTTACTCAACTTAGAATAATACGTTACAAGACCAGATGAGAAGAATTCAGTGAGACATTATCTGAGCTCCATCATTATCCCGTCTCTATCACAGATAGGAAATATTAATATTTCAACTACGAGTCGTCCAATACTTATTCTTCTACTTTATGGGCCGTGTAAGCGAACATGGCACTCCACAGTTTCCTGTCCCTTGTAGCACTTGATAAGTTTTGTCTTTCTGTTATTTCTCTTAGCCCTTGCCCTGTCATCCATTTATTCAAGCTCACTATGTTATGCGTTGTTTTCCTCTGTCTGTCTTGCCTTCAATCGGTCCTGTGAGTGTCATATCTTCCAAGCCCTCTTTTCTCATTATGTACACTAGTAACCTCAAATGACTCTTCCTGGTGTTAAGTATAAGTTTCTTTTTTGTTACTTAAGGCAATAGAAATGTGATCCTAAAGAAGGATGATGAGAATCACATGGACTGGACATGTGAGCAACAAGGAAGCATTAAGGAAAAATGGAAAACAAAAAAAGGACACATATTTAGAATTGAAGAGACATTCGAAATTTCTAGGACATACAATTCAGTAAGAGGGTCTGGAGTATCTGACACTAACAGGACATATTGAAGGGAAGAACAGAAGAAAATAACGAGTAACCTACCTAACGAGCTTGTGTAATTGGATGGTAGAAAATGGATTGGAATAGATAAAGAAAATACAAACCTTATTAAGAGCTACAAAGAATAGGAAGTTGTGGAGGGCTATGATCGCCCACATTCTGAAGGGACACAACATATAGACGAAGTCTATAGCAAGGTGCCAATTGTGGGGTACCCAATGAGGATGGAACACATTACTGTAGCAATCCTCTGTAAAACTACTTTGCCAGCCACAACACTACATCGAAGCATGTAGTCGGCCAGTTCCTTTCTTTCACTTTAACGACTTCTGTCCATTCTTTCTCTGTTTGTATCCGCCTCTTTTTGTTATATCTACCTTCTTTTTTGCTCTTCCTTCTTCTTCTTCTTCTTCTTCTTCTTCTTCTTTCTCCTTCGCCTCTTGTACTTTTTTTTTCTTCTGCTTTTTTCGTTTCATCTGCCTTTCTACTCTTTCTCCGATTTCCTTATTTATTTTTTTCTTTTGCTATCTTTCAGCATTTCCATCCTTCTCTTTTTGCGTGTCTGTTCTTTTTTTTTCTATTTCATCTTTCTGCTTGGAAACCTCGGTTCTCATATTGCTAAAATTAATTTCATTCTGTCCTTTGTTCCTTTCTATATTACTTTTTTCTTTTACTTATGCCCTTCTTTTTCATAGCTGAAGGTCAGCCTCTTTTGATTGTTATTTCGTTAGAAAGTGTTTCAATGACGTCATTTAAGGACCCTCGTTCTTTGACGCACTAATACACACACATGTGTGCAATACGTGGACATATGCATCAATAAATGCTAACACTTAAGTTAATATTTTAAACATACTTTTACGAAAATTATGTCAACTCAAAGGAGACGCCCTTAACACTAGCAACGACATCAATAAAACAGACTCAAAAGTACTTGGCCCGATCCACTACCCTAAAGATGATCAAATTACACACACACACACACATATATATATATATATATATATATATATATATATATATATATATATATATATATATGAATGTATGTATGTGTGTATATATATATATATATATATATATATATATATGAGAAAGTTTCTTGGTAAGACCGAAAAGTAATTGACTAAAATATTTCCAATGTATTTAATAAGTTGGTTTCGGCAAGAACTTTTCAACAATCGATCCCGTATAAAACATAAAATAATCAGCATTATACTTTCCTCTTGTGGATTTTATATATATATATATATATATATATATATATATATATATATATATATATATTGTTGACACTGTGGGTATTAAAGAAAATATGCCTGACGTCTTTAACAAGAATTCACTTACTATCAAAATTGGAATGGAGTAGCTAGATATCACACACGCACTCTCTCTCTCTCTCTCTCTCTCTCTCTCTCTCTCTCTGTATATATATATATATATATATATATATATATATATATATATATAGAGAGAGAGAGAGAGAAAGAGAGAGAGATAGAGAGAGATGCCCTACACACACACTTATACACAATAAAAATGTAAATTCTATTTCTCTAATATCTGTGTGTGTGTGACACACAATTTTCTGCACAAAGGGTAGACTGTTGACATGTATGATGCATTAAACATTTTACAATCTAACTTCGCCACATTTAAATTTAGGTAAACAAATTTATGGACGTGTATATATATATATATATATATATATATATATATATATATATATATATATATATATATATATATATATATATAATAAAAAGACAAAACGCCAGAAATGTCAGTATTAACGCGCTGCAAAACATTAACAGTAATATTTGTAATTGTAGAAATAAAAACAGATATCTATTTTAGATGGCGTTTGCAAAACTGAAACAGTAATTTACAAAGCAGAAGTAACAGATACAAATGACCAGAAAAATGTACATAGGATGTACTGAGGGTAACTTTTAAAAGATGTAGCACAATGATAAGTCATCTTTTAAGCAAGAAAGTCTTAGAAATTTTACTAAAATAGCCAAACATGTGTGGAAATTAAAGAAGAAAAAAATCCGATTGTAAACTGGAAAATTTTAATAAAAACTAATCTTTACAATAATCATAGCAACATCTTCAATCTTTGTTAACAAGAGAAATTATCTATAATAATATTTCCAAACCAAAAAAAACTTTTAAACCAGAGAGTCGGAAATTATGTCTCGTTGTACTCATACTAAAAATATTTTTTTGAGTTCATTTGAAGTGTGATAAAAAGAACGTATGTATATTTGTGCGATTATTGTCTGATTATTCATTTATTTATTTTAAAAAATTATAGCATTCATAAATTTTTATTTTTAAAAAATAAAGCGTTAGGAAATCAATTGACCAAAATGACCTGAAGATACGGAAAGGTTGGAACCAGTGTAAGCGGAATTGGCTGACATCCTAATTTTCTATACTTAAAAGCACTACATGTTAAATTTTTATCTTCTCATGTGTGTATTGTGTACTTTTTTACTACTAATTCAACTCTGACCATTAACTTTATTATTATTATTATTATTATTATTATTATTATTATTATTATTATTATTATATAGTGCAAGATATTTGGGAAAAGGTTTATTAGACCATAAATGAAAGTCAACGTAACGTAATCTTACGCAGCTTACAACAAATTTTAACATTCATTCCAAGAGTATCGAGTGCAATAACATGCTACCTTACAATCTGACACAGTATATGAAATGATATACTTTTTGTGTCACTGGTTGTCAACCAGGACAACTCAGATTTAGCAAGCTTCTTAAAAGTTGTCAGGCAAATAGTCAAGCGACAACAATACTCTAAGTGGTCAAACATCGTAATGATGGCCGAATTCGTCTAACAAACCCGGGGCATTTTCAGCCACAACACCATCATGTAGATGAGGACCCACGCCGAGCAGCACAAGATGGCAGGGCATCGTGTATAAATCATACATGATGAAGAGAGGGTAGTTCATGCCCAACAAAACTCGGGAGAACGATCAAAGATTAAGCACTTAAGGAGCCCAACATTCTCCTGGTTTTTACCCCCGAAAATGAGTAGCGTCAGGTGTGACTCTGCATGGACCCCACTAATGTGCTCACGGTGATGCGCAAACAAATTCACTTCATTTGTAACGGTCCTGGAGAGGTCATGAATGACGAGAGTTCCAGTGTTAAAACTATGTTCGACACCAAGCTACTGGAGAAGACCTGACCGTACGTGTTACAGCAAGGCCCTGCCTCTTATCGCTTGACTCATATGACCCAGGAATGACTGGTAGAGAATCTACATTCATGCACCCCCACACACACACTTCCGCAACATGTAAGCGAGCTTTCCTTGGGGCGTCGAAGAAAGAGTAACTAACCAGCGATTCCACAATACCAAGGATTCCATGAAGGCCGCCATTGTAAATATAATACCGCTCAGACAGACGATATTCTGAAGCCCGTCTCCCAATTGAGACGGATTTTATTGGAGGATATTTTTTCAGTTTCTTTTTTTAAGATGAATCTGTGAACATTTTTTAAATTTTTATCCTAATGTTCACCCAATACAAGGCCCAAGAGCCACTCAACATAAACGGTTACTTTGTGGCGTAGGAAAGAACAAGTCTTAAGAGGATAGAGTTGAAAAAAAAGTAGAAGAAATCGGAAGCCAAATCCTAAGCATGAAACAAGCGATAGACCTTGACACCTTTTCGAAAGACCGGGAAGAACCTGACGACAGGCGAAACTTTGTACTGAATATATTTATTTTTACTTATATTATTATTATTGTTCTCAATTACTTCGTGCACTATATATATATATATATATATATATATATATATATATATATAGATAGATAGATAGATAGATAGATAGATAGATAGATAGATAGATATGGATATTATGGAGAGTTACGTTTGTACATATAAGTAGATTAAATGATTTCTATAATCATTAATGGTTAGGGGAGGCGAGAGAGAGAGAGAAATGGAGAGAAAATATTTTGCTGTGTGGAATACTCCAGAGACATTTCTCTAACAGTGAAGGGGAGGAACGGAATGAGAATTTGCCTAGCGACAAGGAATTACTTCTGCAAGTTTCTTGAAACCCGATACCAAACCTTTATGCAAATACACTGTTCTCCTCAGAGAGAAAGTCACAAAATGTTCTTCCCGTTGTTATAGCCTCTAAATTTTTAATGGATGGCGGCAACAAAAGTTGTTGAATACCAAGAGAGACTTGATACCTCAGCTTCCAAGTTTCTCTCCAGTAAGGCCTCATAAGTTTCGAAGTACCATAGATTCAAAGTAGTGAGATGCAATTTTACTTTCGAACGACAATTTCAAGCAAGGTTTGACAAACAAATCTACTTTTTCATTCTTAGTATTTATTTGATAAGTTTCATGATTGTCTGTTAAGAAACTATTTTATAAACCAAGATACAACAGTATTTTCTAGCAGTCAAAAGGCTTATAAAATAATGAACTAATCTAAAGATAAAACGTGATCATAAAAATTGAAAAACTTTTCTTTAGTACTGTGTACACATTTAACCGAAAGTCCACCGAAAAAGAATATACCATAATGATAGTATTAGGCATTTCTTTATTTGGAAGCTTTTAGCATTCATTGATCAAGCAGCCAGGATTATTGCCGGTTGAAATTTGTAAAATCTTAGGAGAAAAGGTGCTAAATGTCCCTCCATATTTCTCCTTCAGGGACAGTAACAGTTAACCCTAGCGTTCAACCATGGGAGAGATAGTGCTTGGGAAGATTGTTCACTTCAGTCTGTTATCTTTCATTTAATCTTGATAGCTACTACATTCTCTACAAGATACTTAACTTGCGAAAGGTCAACGTCTAAGGGCGATTACATTCTTTCACAATAATGAATGGAACAGACTGTCACACACGTGTGCACACACAAACGCACGCGCGCACACACACACAGACACACATATACAGGGTGATTGAAAAAAAATTCACTATTTTATGTATGATGGACTCTTCCGTCTTGTAAAAATTTTAGTTAGACGGGAGAGTCCATCATACATAAAATAGGGAGTCACTTTTTAATCCCGCCAACCTGTATTATATTATAAGATTATTATTTTGATGTTTTCGTCGATGTTCCTGACAATATTGCTATAATCTGGATAGTTTTTCTTTTAAAAGCAGTGACACCAACAAAAACAACAACAACAGCAACAACAACAGCAATGATTTCCGTTTTTAATTGTAACCGGTTTATTTTTTTATTTTTTTCTATATAGGATTGATTCTATTAATAAAACCGTCATTTTGTCTGGTGGCGTTCTTTTCAGAACAAAACGCACCACTGCAAATTTATTCAGTTAAATCATTTATGAACACATAGCTGGTGGAAAAGAGGTGGATTCATGCCTTTATTTGTGCATAGTTAATATAACGAATGCGCCTGTAACTGGAAGTCGGCTCTCCGATTTCCAATTCCGAGCCCTTATTCATTACACCACCCGCACATCCAAGCTGGCAGCATCTAGAACTCTTACCCATCTAGTTACTAGTTGGTTAACTTCGACGATTGGAGTTTCAATCAACGTGATATGGCCGTATCATTTATGGTCCTGACAAGGCATCTCGACTTCAGTCAATTTCCCACCACCGTAACATAGCTTCCATGTGCCTTTCCTCTTATAACTTTTCTCAATCGAACCTAGATTCTATGCATTTAAGCGCAGTCCTAGGTTGGTGGAAAGGTATCATCATTTTACACTTAAAATGGCTGGATGTAACCGTAAGTTATATGCTAACAGTCTATTTTCTCCTAATTCTTGTTTGTGGAACTTTCTTCCGGCTTCTTGCTTTCCAGTCAAGTTTGATCTTCAAAATTTAAATACAGTGTCAATCGTTATCTTTTGTGTTAATTCCACTTCTTTTATTATTCTCGCTCCTTAATAATTTTTTCTCTTTCCTATATTCTTTCACATTCATGTAACATTTTGCATCTTAGTGGCTTTATTGCTTTGGTGGAATGATAAAAAAATGAAATGGACTGCGCAGTATCCAGAATAGCATTCGAATGTTCATCTTTTCTGCCAATATAAACCTTCCTCTTCAGAATGTTTCATCAGCTTTTATTCATGTTAAGATCGATCGAATATGACCACTTTATCAAATGAACGTCTTTGAAATCCATTTTTTTAAAATATAATTAGTCTTCTTCATCGAATTCGATGGAGTATTGTCATACATAAAAATATTCTTTCTGAAAGCATTTGGTTTCTTCTTGAGTCATAACTCCATGTGTATCTTTAAAAAGTTAGTGTATGTCTAAGCTGTCAATGTAAGACTCTGTAGAACTCACCATAGATCATCAATTTATTACCTATTTTACCAAACCAAAACATTATACCATCTCCGCTTTGTTAACATCTCAAACTGTGAGAGTAGTTTCTGTTAGTAGCTTTCCAGCCAATACCAATGCTATTGAAACTAGTATGATATCAGTAAATGAAAAGAACGGCTAAAAATGAACTTTCATATATTCTGTTATTTATTTTACAAGATTTTCTTTATGGATGTATTTTAAAGGAAGTCTCGTGATCGCTCTAACACGAGACCTTCTGCTTTTGGCCACTTCTCGCTGTCTTCAAATCCCATATCTTCATAAAGACTGGTGTTTATGACTTTTCTATTAGCTACAACACACAGATTTACGAAATGTAAAGTTCTCAGCTTTACCCTATCAGAGTCGTCCAGGATTTTGTTTTCACCTGCCGATTATTTTTTCAATTTTCAGCAATATGAGATGACTGATATTTCATAACAGTTTAATATTCTTTTCTTCATTTCTAATGAAGTTTTCATATTTCTTAATATTTTGATTAGTTTTTAAAAGGCATCTTTCGATATTTAAATTATTGTACTTGCTTGATTTTGATATCTTCAATTTGTAATTTGCATGTTGGATTGTTCTCTTTGCTAACAACCATCCGTTCTGTATTCTTGTAATTAATGTTTAGTCCTTTTTTTCTCACTTTCCTTTACTACCTTTTATAGGAGATTTTGTAGTTTCCTTTTCTGTGTCTGCTATCAACACTGTGTCCGCGAATACTATTGCTTAAGTCAGAGTAAAAATAAAAATCTACTGTGGAATAGCATAAATGCATCCGAAGACAAGTTTTTCGAATTCACACAAATATACGCAACTGGTATCTTGATAACTAGCATTTAATAATCTGACTATTTTACTATTATTGATCAAACTAATACATAAAATAGAACACGTTATCACGCATATCTTTTCTAATTTTTATGTCTTTACAGATTTTACTTTGAAACTGCACAACCTAATAAATCTTGACATGTGTAAAACTTGCCCAAGGCTTTGCTTGAAACAATTGAAACAGCGTTGTCGATGTTCACTTTCCCGTAAGCGTCTGAGGAAAATTAAAATATTACTACTTCGCTATTTCATTATAAAAAAAAGATAAAATGGCAAACAGGATTGTTCTAGCATCAAATTGGGGAAGTATTTTTATATTATAGTATTTCATGTGAAATCAAATATTCGGACGACAAAATTAATATTTTCTACTAACTTATATCTTGCCAAACTTATGCCGAATTAAGATTTTCATTTCTGTTATATATTTTAAGACTGTTCTTATAAACATGTTATATACAAAACATTACATCTTTGACAGTTCATTGTTTCATATTTCATTATCAAAAACATCGAAGGATTTTGCTGTATAAAGAGAAATATGCTAATTCTGAACATTAATTTTTCAAATGAAACTAAAAAATGGATTATCTTTTTACTAAATTTCATCCAAACAAGCCTTGTGAGCCACACAGTGTAGAGTGTTACAGTAGATTGGTTAATTTGTTTTTACGGTTTATCGACCCTTTGTGGGTTATTTAAACATTAAAACATATTTTAGATTGTAAGAATTATTCTTTTTGAGAGTGCATATTGCATTAGCTTTTTTTGAGAATAACAATGATTTCCCAGATATGAATTGTACTATTTAACCCATAGGTGGAAGAAGTAGATGGATTCATACTTTTGCTAAGAATATTTGCGTGTAATTGAATGTAAGGAACCCGGCTGAAATTCGAACTCAGCTCTCCGATTGCTCATTACGCGTTGCTATTCATTACATCACCTGTACATTCGGTTACAATCGAAATGTTGATGATTCCGTGTAACGTGTTCTAGCAGTAATGGTCTGAATTAGTGCAATTAAAGAATGGACCGCATCTGAACATTTGCCATGGAAATAACGGGTAGCAAAAGGCTTGTAATCCTGCATCTGTGAGAAAGAAGTTGGATAATATCATCAAGTCTGTGTAAACCATTTTAAGCTCGATCAAGACTGGAAAGTGACGATTAGGCAGCTCCAGTCCCGATAGGACAGCCATTTGGGACCTAATGTGACTCTTGCAAAAATAAATCATGACAAGACTCAGATACATTTTCGCGAATAAACATAAAATCCTCTTACAAATAAAGAAGTTGTATTCTATCGACAATAGAATATTTCAAAACTTGTTCTTCTCTGCATAGAGACGAAAAGTATACTTAATGCACAATTTGCATTGACCTTGTGTTGCTGACCAAAATAATTCATGTTATCCTAAAACCAATAATGCCAATGATTTTAATCATTATGAAGTCAGGTATTCTTTCGTTCATATCGCTTTTGGAATTAGCAAATTCTCTAAAATTCTAAATTAGATTATTTATTCTGATCTATTTTGTAGTGCATCCATCATTGGTACAAGCACGAATTTGTTTGATAAGGAGGATAAGGAAAAGTGAATGACACCACATTTGCTACGTATATCCAGACAATATAATTCTGCTAGTTTGTTTATTAGCTCAATGAGTTTCATTCCTTTATTATAGGCGCTGATTAACTATGAGTGCGTAACTTATTTTTATCCATTGCTTACAAGTCGATTTAGCTGATGGAGAAGCTTACGAGTTTCCAGATTATTAACAATTTCAACAACAGAATTTTGTCATGGTACATATATCACTGCAGTAATTATAAGCATAGTTTTCATTTTTTGTAGGTTCTTACTGATAAATTTCTTTGCTGCGTCAGACGTTCTGTTATTTCTGACTCTTCCCAGTTGCACTTTCATCAAAGCTCGGGCATTAGTTTATAGCTGGCGGGAAAAGGTTATCAAAGTTGATAGCACCTAACATTTGAACATCAACTATTTTGTTTATTACTCGTGACACTTGAGGCTGATTTCTGATAGTTTTGTTTCTTTCCTGCGTATGAGCCAAAGTGTTTTTGATAAACATTTTAGCACGATGGATGGTACCGTTAATTCAAAACTCGCAGTGGGGAATGGAAGTGTTCAAAAGAATTTCACTTAGCAAGTCATATACACTGAATTAATAAAATCATGGAGTTGGTGCCTAGTATGGAAACTGGTATCGATTCCACAAGTGGCCTAATGACCTCTGGATCATACCCTCTCGATAGCTGTTCAGAGTTCCCTGATATTTGCATGAGTGTGTTCTTGCTTGCAAATAGACCTCACCACATCCAATAAATATCTAATTTGGCTCGTGTCGGGCGAAGGTGTATGTTTCTAGCATGTTCCTCAATCCAATTCTAGGTTAACTTGAGCCCGATGATATGGTATATTATGCCGCTCGAATAACCTATTGTTGTTAGAGTGCATGAAGGCCATGAACAGATATAAATGGCTACGAAAATAACGAACGTTGAATTGACCGGCGAGATATTCACCTGGTAACCCCCTACATTGAATGTGGATGGGATTTCAGTCGCTGTCACATGTTTATTGCGGCAAACAATGCTAGCCAGACTCTTTCGTCATGATCGTTAAGGACTCGTGCTTGCCCACTGCGCTATCCCCGATACACATGTGATTGTAGATCGATTATCCCCACAATTTCAGTAAGTAAATGTGACTACCATCCACTATCCTGTCCCTGTTCCAACTCCGATATTTCATGTTGCGTTGCTATGATCAACCAAGCCGGTGTCCGCAATAACTGAACTGGTGTTCGCCTTGAATATAATTGATATAGGGCTTGACATTTCCATGGCGTGATGGCATGGTTATGTCACCAACCATTACTGTTATACAGTTCTTTGCTCATTTTATAACCTAATCAACAATGAATTATCTTCTAATTTCAAAGTACTTAATCCCAATCACTGTATTATGAACAATAAACCAAATCAACTGGTTGTGTTTTTCTCATTTCCTGAAAAAAGAAAAATTCTTCAAATTTTCGAATGTTATTTTCTGAAACTGTAATTTGTATTTTTATTTCGATTAGTATAAAAATTGCTTTAAAGAATATATTTTCCAACAATTTTCAAAGTAAATACTTTCTTCCAAGTTACATAGGATGATTTTCATTTAAGTTTCATTTGTTTTGTGAGTGGAGAAATTAGTTTTATTTTGCAATATTTCAGCAAAAACAGAACTTTGTCCACTTTATATTATTCACGTGGCGCTTTTGTTAATTTACTTCTTTTTTTTTCTTTTTCATTTATTTATCCATTGACGAGATACAATGTCAATGTCAAAATCAGTTTCAATCTCTGTTTTTTTTCTTTCTTCGGATGAGATTCAACGTTATTGTCAAAATCGCTTTCAATCTTTTTTTTTCTTCCCCTACTTTTGTATTTATTTTTTTTATTTTTTGAGGTGGGGATGGGATTGAATGGGAAAATGAAAAATTTTTATCGGTCTCTTCTTTTTGTCCCTTTTTTTTTTCTTTTTTTACAGACCTGAATAACAATAGGAAAATTTTTTTTTCTTTGAACGAGTGGGAATATGAATATCGCTTGGAATCACTTCTCCAAAATCGCCAGCCGTTCATACTAATCGCCTGCGTCTTCAGCAACAGCTTTGCCATCGCAATCTAATTCTCCCACATCACTAGTATCAGGTGACAGGATTTTGCGAATGTTCTAGATTCATCCCCTGAAAAAGAAAATGATATTACGTGTTATTAAAATGTTAGAAAAAAATCTGTTAAAAATTATGATTCTTATGAAAATGTACAATGACTGTTTATAAAGATTCTGTGATACAAATAGAACATTTTGTCTTAATGCTCGATAATGTCCAGATGCTAAAATGAATTCATTTTGGAATGCATAAATACGTTTATTGATTGGCTAATATTTATTACTCAGCAAAGAATCTAAGACTTTAGTAACGGTTTCTTTTTTAAGTTGTCGATATGAAACTGAGAAAATTATCATTTTAGTTTATTTTATTGCTTAGACATATAAATGCGAATTTAGATAAAATTTTAAACACTTTCCTGAAAGTAAGCGAAACATATGTTAGTATAAATATGTTGAAAATGAAATAATTACAAAATAATTATTTCTCGACCACTTAAACTTTACCTTCCGTTCAAAGATGCTTGGAAGAAAATATTTTAAACATTAAATTCTTTGCCAGAGAGATGACACCAATTCAGTGTGTACGTTCGCTTGAGAAACTAAAATGTACACATACTACATATAAAATCTATTTGCGTGTTATCGTTTAAGCCAGTCATGAGCAAACTGTGGTTTGGCCTTTCTGATTAGCCTTCTAAATTTTATAAGGAAAATAACGTTTCTTAAAATTTTATTTTGATCCTTCTCACCCGTTCTCTGACACACTCTCTTACACATAGCCTCATACATAAACAATGTTTAAATAGGGGCATGGCTGGAAGATAGACAACAATAGGGAGCAGGCCATTGGCTGAATGACTTGCCTGTCTACACCAGATGGCGTAATGGGGATAGCTAACTGCACTGTCAGCTGCTAGAGAAGTGGATGCAAATAGACCAGTATATGTACCTAATGAACTGTACTAAAGCTGGCGGTCAACATGGTATAAAGGATGATGAAGATGAATGGGTGGAGTTTGGTGTTAAAGAGGACTAAACATAAGGAAGCCTAATTCAGGACAAGTTCTGGTTTGTCATCTTAACTTTTTATGCAGTCACAAAATATAAACTTTGAGCTGGAACCGAAAGAGCAAAAGTTTATCCAATTACACCAATTTTGGTCACATCAACAAATTTCGTTTGTTGACAGGAATTTTGAAAGGAAAGTAAGCATTAAGACCTTCTAATTAGCAGTACATTGAATAAGCGAATAATTCCGCTATAATAATTTATAATAGATATAATTGCCAATAGACATAATTGATAGTCTTCTATAATAATTTATAATAGATATAATTGCCAATAGACATAATTGATAGTCTTCTATAATAATTTATAATAGATATAATTGCCAATAGACATAATTGATAGTCTTCTATAATAATTTATAATAGATATAATTGCCAATAGACATAATTGATAGTCTTCTATAATAATTTATAATGGATATAATTGCCAATAGACATAATTGATAGTCTTCTATAATAATTTATAATAGATATAATTGAATAATTTTAAATCGTTTTCTTACATACAAATTAGAATTATTTCTGATTTTTTATTAATGTCTAAGATATTTTCATTTATTTTCGATGACAGTTTTGTCTGAAACGGTTTTTGCTTAAACAAAATGAGTAAAAAAAATTGGTGTTGCTAAATTGAAGAAATTTTTTTCAAATATCCTAACCCAAGAAGAAATAGATCATAGATTTTAATTATTATTATTTTAATGCTGTGTCCTTTCACGGTGTAAGTGATGATCACTAAATTACTTATTATTATTATTATTATTATTATTAATATTTCTTTGGATTTCTGTTGTCTACACATTTCCTTCCAACCAGAGTCCTAAGATTAGAAATGGCTTCATGACATTTTCAATTGATCATTTTTGTAGAAAAAAAAAATAAGATTTTTTACATTTTACGTAAATAAAGCTGTTCGTAATGTGTGAGCTGTGGTACTTGAAAGTACAATTTCTGTATTTCTTTAAGGCTTGGCCTACCAGGAATCCATTCACTAAAGTCTATCAGAACCTTTTCCAATCAATCCGAGGGATCCAACCACAACTGGAATTATTGATGTCCTTATGTGCCACATTCCTGAGATTTCCACTTGTATTTTGATAGTCTTTTTTGTTTTTTTTAAGATCATCAGATACATTAGAATCTACAGTAACTGCTATGTGAATATGAAAGGGTATTCTGTTCTTATGGACTTTGATCTTGAACTGTGAATTGCCTTGACTTCTTGGGAAATATAGTGAAGTAGTTTCCCATTGACTTCTCGGTAGATTTTGAATTCAAAGCTTCCTTCTAAACTGGTTGTCACATAAAATACAAGTTTCAAGTCAACCAATGCTATTTAACTGTAGCTCGAGTAGAAGAAATGGGTTCCTACCTTTCCCAAGGACGTTTGTACGAAAGTGAACGCAACAAAGTAGGCGGTAGTTTGAACTCAACTCCGTGATTCTACTTTCTGCAAAAGATAACCGTTGAGTTACCTTCTTAATATATGTGTGGGAGGGAGAGAATATGATATATAAACTCTATATATTAGACTAATGATGGGTAATTGAATGACAAAAAGAAAAACTCCTATGTAACATTTTTAAACGTTTCTTTTGAAGGACGAAACGCGTAACATACGATTTTTACCGTTTTTGTCATTCAGTTACTTACCATATATATATATATATATATATATATATATATATATATATATATATATATATATATATATATATATATATATGTATGTATGTATGTATGTATGTATATGTATATATATATATTACAATTTAAACTTAAAATTCGGTGATCAAACAGATTTTTTGTCACGCGATTTGATTTGAAATCATACCAATGTTATTAGAGAAATTCCTTTTTTCCCTTCATTTTTTAACTGTCATTTCCTTTTTCAATTTTCTTTTTTTTTAATTTTCTTTTTTTTCAATTTTCTTCTTTTTAATTTTATGTGTAGTTTTGTCTTCTTTTCAAATTTGCTGATTGTATGCTAGACTCAAATACATAACAAATTAGCTTCCAACTTGAAAATATACTGAAAAGTTAGATAAAACTAGTTTATTTACCCTTAATCTGTCCAGTTTTTTAGTGGGGTTTTAATGCATTATTTAGGAAACAAAGTTTACTTGGAGTCAGTTCTCTAAAAAATCCTCCAGGAGTCACTCCTCGGACCAACCCTCTTTTTGAGAATATGCTCAGATCATTTGTAAACATCTATTCCAATGATAAGACTATATACTGGCGCACCTCTAAAAATCTTGACGATCAGAGACTGGCAGCTGAATTCTCTTTCGATCTTGCCTAAACTACGCACTGGAGTAAAAATTGGCTGGTTACATTCAATGTCTCGAAGACCAAGCTAGTTATATTCCATCATAACCGACCTGAATCCAAACTACCACAGAAGTCCCTTCGGGGAAGCATCGTGCCTTGAAGGACTGCTGAACTTCAAAACTCGACCTCAAGTGGAACTCGTACGTACGATCCATTGCTAAGGATGCAGGTAAAATGATCAGCTCCCTGTACTGCGCCAAAAATATCTCTTCCTGATATCCTCTACCTTTACAAGAGCCAGACTAGGCCAAAAATGGAATACTGTTGACATATTTGGGCGGGAGCTGGCCAGACCTCACTCTCCAGCTTTGATAGAATCCAAAAGCGCTTCCAAGCCCTTGTGGATGACGAATTGTTCCCTACCCTTCAACTTCTCTCCCACAGGGAAGATGTGCCAAGCTTCTCGCTACTCTATCGTTACTTCCACGGAAAGTGCTCAGACGAACTACATTCCTTGGTTCCACCAAATCAAACTTTCACGACAAGAACACGTCATACCACTTACATAGTAGCAAACCACCAACATTCTCTCCGTATTCCATCGGTGAGAAATAAGGTCCACTCGAACAGCTTCTTCCCGCTAACTACTGCTCTATGGAACTGTCTCCCAACAAGATGTTTTCCCAGTCATTACAATCTTAACCTGTTCAAGGCTATGGTTAACAGTTATCTTCCACTCCGCTACACACAAATGTTCTCCAAACGTAACCCTCTATCTCGAGTGGTACCGGGGCCTTGTAAAGTATGTCACTGTATGTATATATATATATATATATATATATATATATATATATACTGATTTGCATTTAATTCTACCAAGTCGTTATATATGGATAGGAATCTTGCAATATGTAAAAATATTTCTCCTTTTTATGAATCATTTTCCCGGTTTACAGTTTTATTATTTTTATCGTATTTTTGTTTCGTTTTTTGTTTTTTCATTTTTGATTTTTTATGTTTTCTTTTTATTTACTGACGATTAAAGAAGAAACGGATGGTAACAATAAAAGCGTGTTACATAAGAGAGGGACTATAAAGAGAAGTGCGGCTTATAGAAATGGAAACGAATTGGGAGGGACAGAAACAGACGAACGAAACAAAAAGAAAATATATAAAAAAGAAAAAGTGGGAAGAGGTAAATGTAAATTAATCCAAAATAATCTAAGTTAAAATATTTCAAAATAATGTTTTGAAGGCAACTAATATCAGACTTATCAACCACTCCCAAAATGCTACTTGTGTCGCTTGGCTGTTGAAAATGACAACAGTCAGCAGTTTCTTTAGTGTCGACGTTATTTTCACTTTCTTTTTGTCATCCTTTTTTTTTTCCTTTTTTTTTTTTCTGTCTTCAATATCTGTTCTTCCTGTTTATTCCATTACTCTTTATTTTACTATATATATTTCTGTTTTTATCCTTCCTTCCTTCCTTCCTTCCTTCCTTCCTTCCTTCCTTCCTTTCGTGTTGCTTTGCTCTTTCTTTTATTTCCTAAAATGTTGTATTTTTTTTATTTATTTTTTTTGTTGTTGTTAATTTTTCAGGACTGGGACTTATAGTACAGGGGCAAACATTGCTTCGAGCTACAAACAGAGAGGAAGTTGTAAAGAGCCGTGATCTTCCTGTAGGGATACGGCACAAAAGAAGAATATACATCTTGGATTTTCTTCAACATTTCTCTACTTTCTATGTACGAAAAGTCAAGTGCCATACTCTTCCGATTCATGATTAACGCAGCAGAAGATTTTCCCGCAGTAGGTTGCCATTTCTTTCAGTAGTAGAATGGTTACCAATTCACCTCCACATAGCTTTGTGGGAAGAGATAAATTCCTACCGTTCCCAAGAGTATTTGCATGTAAGTGAATTCAACGAAGACGACTGGAATTTATAGCGCGACACTGATCAACTAAATCTTTAAGTAAAATTTTTCTGAGTTTCTATCTATCTATCTATGACTGGGTTTCTGTCTGTCTATCTATCTATCTATCTATCTAGGTCTGGGTTTCTCCTTATCTACTTCTGTTTCTAAAGAAATATGTGTAGGTAGGCATGAATGTATACACACGCATCTATAAAGCAATGTGGATACAAGCAGAAAAGAATAATATTAACAAAGGAAATATGAAAGCAGCATTTAAAAAGATATAAACTAGGTTATGTCTGTTGTTGCGACACTTTGTAACTCTGCCTATTAAGTTACAAAATTAAAAGTCATCAGCGGGTGCAAGAGCCGTGGGTGTTTTTTGGTAGATTCCGAGCTTGTTGACCTAAAAAGTTATTCTTTGTCAATTGGCAAAAAAGAGAACGTTTATGACTCAATGGAAACGATGTGCAATACAAAAACACTAAAATTCCAATGTCTTTTTTTTTTTTTTCTTTAATTTTTCATTCGTGAATAAAGACAACGAAATTAAAGCAATTTGAAACGCTTATGCTTGCTTACTTGTGTCAATATTTTCGTATGAATAAGCCAGCGGACGTGTATGTTGTGTGGCTGTGGGAAATGCGATATTATTCAATTTAGTTTATATATTTTTTTGATGGTGTGTGCGTGCTTGAGAAACAGAGAAAATATCCTGTGAACGAGAGCGAAAATATCCTGTGAGCGAAAATATCCTGTGAGCGAAAATATCCTGTGAGCGAAAATATCCTGTGAGCGAGAGCGAAAGTAAATAAATATCTTGTATGTATCTGTGTGTGTATGTGTATGCGAAAGCGAGAAAAAGAGAAAGTGTCTTATACGACTTGTGTGTGTTGAGAGAGAGAAAAAAATGTATTTTGAGAGAGAGAGAATATTTTTACAAACGTGAGTGAGAGAGAAAGTAAATGCCTTGAATGAACCTGTGTATATGAAAGTGAGAGAAAGAAAAAGAGAAAATGTCTTCTATGAACGTGTCTGAGAGAGAGAAGGAGAGAAAATGTCTTACATAAACGTGTGTGTGTCTGCGTCAGAGAGAAAGAGAGAAAATGTTTTATATAAACGTGTGTGTATGTGCGTGTGTGTATGTTTAAGAGAGTGAGAAAAATATCTTGTATGAAAGTATGTGACTGTGTGTGAGAGAGTAGATGTAGATTTATTAAATATTCATACGTATAAACGTGTACAAATATTATTTTTAAACAGTCTTGTTTACAATACATAAGTAAGTTTAAGAAGCAGTTTCTTAGCTACAAATGGATATATACAATGTATGTCAGAGGGTATGAGTGCTCAAAGTTCAGTTGTAGATGTATGCAAGTAGCCTTTGCTGTTTTGAAGATCCTCACTATCTACTCACACATACTTTTGTGGTCTTGTGTCAGACTATGCTATGCTTAGTAAAACGTTTAGGACGTTCGTCGTAGATTGATGATTAGAAAGCTAATCTTGCAGACCACTTGCTAGTTTAGTGAATTCGATCCTCACAAGGTGATGATTTAGCTTTGTATCATACACAAAATATTGATGCCTGTTTTTGATAGTTGCACTAGTCTGTGTGCATGAGAGGACACCGGAGAAACTGACAAAATAAGGGAGGAAAGACATAAAATATTAATGCCTCTCTGCTTTGTTATTTTTATTTTCTATTATACACTGATTTATTCGAAAAGGTGTTGTGAAATTTGTTTTTATAGTCACAACATTTCAATGGTCAATATGTTTGTCTTATTTGAGGATTAGACAGAAACACATATTTGGCTCTCAAACTATGGAACAACAGTGGATCCTCCGGCAAAACTCATTATTGGATATGCAGTTGCATGATCATCCTTGGCTTAAATATTAAAATATATATCCTCTACTTTAGGGGAAGCTGCATCAGGAGGAGAAATCTAATACGAGTTATCTCCCCTATTGGATTGAATAAAGAGTTTGATTCCCTACATGTGACAAATACGGAATAGACATGTTCTTCTACAGCAGCCATAGAGAAAGGTTTGAAAAGCACGATGAGAATGAATTTCTCGTGAAACTCACATCAGTGCAAATAAAGTCTTAAAGTGAACTGCAACATGAACCTCTTTATGAATGATGTGTGAGCTTATACATCAGAATAATCGGAATTTTTAGAAATTAAGTCGTCAGTTTTTAAGCAGTTGCTAAAAGTATTATTAATCGGATGATAAATAGATATAATAATAAAATTGTGGATTTTAAATGAGACTCTTCTCCTAGAGTGGCTGCCAACCAAGGTTTAAGACCCAAGTCTGTTCTACTATTTAACCCATAGCGGGAGATTCATACCTATCCCAAGAGTATTTTGGCATGTATGGAAGTAAATAGGTTCCCCGATTTCTTATTCCGAGTCGCTATCCATTACATAATCCACGTATGCATATATATATATATATATATATATATATATATATATATATATATATATATATATATATACGCACACGCACACACTTACATGCATACAAATATATACATGCATAGAATAATGGCCAGCTACTCATTTGAAGGTATACTCGTCTACTGAGGCGGTTAGCCAGTCCCTGTTTGCAGACTTCTGCTTAGGAAGACATGTGTTTATTCATGACCCACAGAGACCATCAGGTATTTATACTGCAACTATGCTGAGCGGACCTAAGTTTCTAGGAGAAAGCCTATCATCTGGCATAATCAAAGTTTTTTTTGTTTTGTTTTGTTTTTTTTACAAGACCCTCCTTGATCACGATAATTTGTGACTTCGTGTTCGCACAACTGCTGCTGATGCTAAATCTGATGCTATGAAGTCGCTGAACTCACGGGAGTCACAGTGTCCCTGTAGCTCTCACGGTCTTGGCATTAATAGACCGGAGGTCATGGCAGACGACGTCCATCCAGTTTGCAGATGGCGGGTCGAACTGGTAGATGACTCTGGTAGAGTGGACATTAGGTCATGGCAGGACGAGACCTAGCTAGAGAATATGGAGCTGAGCTATGGTGCGAGGATGTTCGGTTGACCGATCCTCCGGCAAAACTCATTATTGGACACAAGATTGAACCAGTACTCGCCCACGGGATTCGAAGCCATAGACGCGGGAGGTAAGGGTCTTGCTGTGAAGCCTGATTTTGGCGCCGTATGGTCGTACGGACACACGCATATATGCATGCTCACATACAGTATGAAAAAAACTTGTACCAATGAAAAGCGCATATAGAAAAATCGAGTAGTATAAACAGTCAATTGCTGATGCCCCTGACGAGTGGACAGAATGGTTTCCGGAGGGTCCGTCTTCGAAACTCTGGAGTCGGGATGCTGAAGGTAACATCAATCAGCTAAGTGACAAACCTTTTACTTGAATTAATTTTGTATATATATATATATATATATATATATATATATATATATACAAACCTTTTACTTTAATTAATTTTGTGTATATATATATATATATATGTGTGTGTGTGTGTATATATATATATATATATACACACACACACACGAAGCATATATGCGTGTGTCCGTACGACCATACGGCGCCAAAATCAGGCTTCGCAGCAAGACCCTTACCTCCCGCGTCTATGGCTTCATGTATATGTATGTCCGTGTATATATATATATATATATATATATATATATATATATATATATATATATATATATATATATATATACACGGACATACATATATATGTGCACGTATATACTTATGGAACCTCGATTCACGAATTTAATTCGTTCCAGAGAACTGTTCGTCATCCAAAATATGCGTAAGCTCTATTTTCCCCATAGGAATCAATGTAAAATGGATTGATTAGTTCCTGGACCCCAGATGATTGTTTTTATAACAGAAATTTGTTCATACGTTTATATACAAAACCAATCAAAATCATTAAATCTAACAAAAAACAAAAAAGATAATCTCCAATTTAGCAATAATTTCCCACTTCTTCAATCGTCTATGATTTCTGTTTAGTAAGAACTTTTACTCCTCCTGCGACTTTTATCGTCTCTTTATTTTTCAGTATTATTAAGAAACCCAGTAACAAGATCAGAGACACGAACACCATTTTCATGTTTGGCTATGATTTCTTTCTTCACCTCTATCGTGATTCTGGTCAATTTTCTTTTCACTTTATTGTCATCATTATCTTCTTTTTCTTTCTTAATAATTTATATAAAAAAAAAACCACAATGAAATTCAAAAGAAGCTACGACAAATTCGAACAGGAATGTGTACAGAGTGAACGCTACACCGCAACTGAGGCTCTCCCACCGATACTTCCGGTTTGTTGTCTCACGTAGTCGTCAGTTTGCATGTTCGTCGCGCGAATCAGCGTTTGTCACCCGACACGGTCTTTGTTCAGATAATGTTGTCGTGGAGCGATTTGTTCATGACGAGAGGCGTTCGTGACCCGAGGTTCTAATATATATATATATATATATATATATATATATATATATATATATATATATATATATATATACAAGTATATGATTGGTGTATATGGAATGAATTCCAATAACCAACAATTACTATTCTTAAAAGAGTGCTCAATACAAAGTAGAGCAGATATAATTATTTATTTTTAAAGAAAAAAAAAAATTTATAACATAAATATGTTATAAAATCACTACAAAAATAGCCATTTTGTTTCAACACCTACGGTGTCTTATCAAGTGATGACGTTGAATGTAAAATAAATGGTTTTAAAAGTTTCAAATTAATTAATATTCTACGTAAGGGGAAAACGTTATTACAGAGGCTAGGTAGACCAATCAGAACACAATTACAGGAAAATTCAAAAAGCTCGATAACGAAGTCATGTTATAATATCTATTCAGATGTTTAGTATTAAAAAATAATTTATTCCAACGAATAATTACTAAATTATATGATAAAATTTAATATTAAAATTTAAAACTGCTAATTACAAAACCAAAATTTAACATTTATTCGCTATCAAGTTTACAACTATAAAATTACTGAGGAGAAAAGAAGAAATATATATGTTATTCAATTTATTTTTTCATTGAAGTTACTTTAGCTATATTTAATATCCGGTCTTTTTACA
>OZ010572.1:88053999-88113999 GCA_963932145.1 Acanthosepion lycidas | reverse complement strand
GGTAACACGGGGAATATAGGGATTTACATGTCCGGGATTTCTTAATCAATGTCCAATTAACCGTAGGTGTTTTGTTCTTTTCTTTTAGGTTCCAAAAGTACTTGGACAATGAAGTCATGTACCTATAGTCACAGTTATTGAAAGATTGCATATGCCCCCGCCAGCGTTCTTTGAATGTATTCATTGTGCTACCAATGTAAAACTTCTTTATATTTGGATTCTCAATAGTTGAGATAGTACTAAGATAGACTACAGAACGTATTCCACAGTTATTTTGTAGTGGACAATTACTAGGATACCTACAATTACATGAATTATTATTTGTGTCATTATATTTAGTATTACTGTCAGTAACCTTTTGAGTAATCGAGCTTTTTGAATCCCTATACTTGTTAAAGACTATGTTGTTATGTTTTTTAATGATTTTCTCTAGGTTATCTGCACAACTATAGCTTAATTTAAGTGTATTAGAATTAAATATTTTACTAAGTGGGTTAGTTTCAGTGTTAGGGAAATGTTTCTTGATTAGGTTTAGAAACATACGTCCTAATTTAGATTTAATCATTAAATTGAAAGGGGGAGTGAACCAGATGATCTTTCTAGATCTATTCTTATTATGGTTGTAGTTAACAGGGTTTTTATACTGAATATTGATATCTTTGTATCCACTATTTTTAAGTGCAGAATTATAAAAGTCACTATGTTTATTAAAAACATCTTTGTTAGAAGAGTTAGTGCTAATTCTAAATCCAATGGAAGAGGGTATATGTTTGATAACTGAAGGGGGATGGTTGGAATTTGGATGAACGTAAATTTGGATGAACGTAAATCTTTTTCCCCCCCCCTTTTTTTTTTTTTTTTTTTCATGACAGACGGTGGAGATGTTCTCTGTCTTGTCCCCTTTTTTGTGTGTGTATATGTCTTGGTGCTTATGTATTAGAATCTGACTGCGTTTGTTTTACGCGTGAGTTTGGGACCCCATTTACACATCATGAGGATTAAAATGTATACATTGTAAAAAGACCGGATATTAAATATAGCTAAAGTAACTTCAATGAAAAAATAAATTGAATAACATATATATTTCTTCTTTTCTCCTCAGTAATTTTATAGTTGTAAACTTGATAGCGAATAAATGTTAAATTTTGGTTTTGTAATTAGCAGTTTTAAATTTTAATATTAAATTTTATCATATAATTTAGTAATTATTCGTTGGAATAAATTATTTTTTAATACTAAACATCTGAATAGATATTATAACATGACTTCGTTATCGAGCTTTTTGAATTTTCCTGTAATTGTGTTCTGATTGGTCTACCTAGCCTCTGTAATAACGTTTTCCCCTTACGTAGAATATTAATTAATTTGAAACTTTTAAAACCATTTATTTTACATTCAACGTCATCACTTGATAAGACACCGTAGGTGTTGAAACAAAATGGCTATTTTTGTAGTGATTTTATAACATATTTATGTTATAAATTTTTTTTTTCTTTAAAAATAAATAATTATATATATATATATATATAGAGATATAGAGTGAGATGCTGTACACTCACTTATATAATAATAATGAATACACCCTCTTGCTAAAAGAATGCGATCTCTACATTGTGCATGTATACGACAATGTGCACGTATATGATTTTTCAGCCCAGCCTCAGTCTTGAATGATAGCCTCTCACGTGTAGCTCGGTGATTATATACTCCCAACTCGTGAGATCTCTGTACGTCGTCACATCTCCATTTACGCAGGACATGCGCTTGTACTAAACACATAGTACCTCATAAGTATCGACAACCAGAATCCAATGACAAATAGGAGCAAGATGATCGGCAGTGGTATCAATTTCAGGTTTTTTTCAGATTGTTCTTCTCACCAAAAGATGCTAGGTGGACGTTTAACCTGTAAAAAGCTTTATCCGCCTTTTTGATAGAATTTGCTCTTAATCCTACAGGGTATCTAGCAACTCACATCACTCAGGTTTTCGTCGCTGGTCATCCGACCATGCAACAGGTTGTACTGGATTAGATAGGACCTGTAGCCCTCAAAGATCGATCTATGTATATAGGAGAATATATATACTATATGTATAAAGATCTCATATACAAATCGATCTAGTCCCTAAGCGTTTACACGGTCTTGTGGCTGATGAATTATTTTTCAATATACAACCACTTTCCCACAGTGCAAGCCTCTCGCTAATGTATTGTTATTTCCATGGAAAGTGTTCAGACGAACAATAATTCCATCAAATCTAACCTTCACAGTTAAGAGCCACCATGCCACCTACATTGTAGCGAACGATCCTAATTCCATTCGAATCTCATTCAATGTTTTCCCGCGAACCGTTACTTTGTGAAACCGATTCCCAAGTGGATACGGCCTTGTGACTCATCTAAGCTACGCTTAGTAAATCTCTCTCTCTATCTATCTATCTTTCTCTCTCGACAGATAGATAGATAGATAGATAGATAGATAGATAGATAGATAGATAGATAGATAGATAGAATCATAACTAAGAATTCTTTTGTAAAGTAATTATCAAAAATTAAACTTGTTTTAATTTCGGTTTTATTTTAAAAAGGAAATACCTGCTGCGAGTTGAAACCATATGAAATACAAATGTATACAATTCCTATATATTATCAATTAATAACAATATAAATGTTTCTCTGTCTTTATGTATAAGGGAGTGCTGAAAAGTTATCGACCGCAGAACCCACTTTTAAAAACATTATTCTAATGTTATATATATATATATATATATATATATATATATATATATATATAAAAGTGAACATAGAAGTCAACACTTAGAGGCGACAGTCTGTTTCATGCTATATGCAATCGTCAAGCCACGTGCATATAGCATGAAACAGACTGTCGCCTCTAAGTGTTGACTTCTATGTTCACTTTTATATTTACACACGCTCTATCTCTGATATTGAGCACTTTATTCCATAAATATAGCACACCTTAAGACTATATTTCTTTATATATATATATATATATATATATATATATATATATATATATATATATATATGTCTATATGTATATATAATGTTTGTTTAAGACAGCGTTGCTTTAACATTATTACCCTTGCCTAACCCTTAAAATAAATTACATGTCTCAAGGAACCCTTGCTCAAAAACAAACTTATATATTATATTATTTTCATCGTAGTTCACGTGGTAAATATCATAGTATATATTTTTGAATAACTGGTTTAAGGAAAAATTAATACTTCTTTGTCAAATTTTTCGGTAATGCTGAATAAAATTCATACTGTTCGTTTATAATACTTCATCAGGAAGTTTTCATTCACGCAAAAAATTCTAAAATCGAACGTAAAAAATAAACATAAGTAACCAATATCATATACCTATAATATAAATGTAAACAGAACGAAAACAGATAATTGCTGCTTCAGGTTTGTTTTGGGGGTTTTTTTTTATTCTTTACTGGCAATATTGAAAAGACATACGGTAAAATGTTCTGTGAACCAATAAATGGGCAAAGGTAATGTTACTTTCAGAGCCATTTGAAACATGATTCTCTAATGTGAAGCTTGTACCTGTCTGGCTACACAAATACTTAATTCAAGGTTGATTTTTAGATAAACACACACGGATTTCTGTCTTTGCTCTTGATACTTGTTAAATAAGAAAAGGCTTGCTCACACATGTAAGATGTTGAAACTGTAACAATATATTAATTAAATGAAATGAAATAAAAAGTCAAACGTGCGTTACTTTTCTCAGCTGTTCTCGCGGAACCCTTGCGGACCTTTTGTGGAACCTTAATGTTCCCGGGAACCCCGGTTGAGAAACGCTGGTCTAAGACTTTTGGTTAAAGACCAACGTATATATATATACAGAGCGAGAGAAGGGAAAGGAGGCAGATATACATACATACAAGTGTGTGTGTGTGTGTGTGTGTGTGTGTGTGTGTGATAATTTGGTTAAACCTTCTTTGAATAACGACTTTCATTCGGTCGAGTGATTTTTTTTTAATATTGCCATAAGAAAGGCAAGGTAAATTTTATTTTTAACTCAAGTTGTTGAGGCAAAAGGAAAATCAAAATTATTTTCAAATGACCTTGGAAACGGCGGGTCCCCAAGAGTACAAGTGACACAACAATGTTAGAACGGCCGTAAATTAGAGGGAGAGAAAAAAGGTCGTATTACTTTCAGGTGTCGGAAGACAAAGTGGGCGAGGAAGGGAATAGTTGAAATTTAAAAATAAAAAAGGAAAGGAGAATTTGGTAAGAAATAGAAAAGCAATATAAGATTTATTAAGTGTGGCTTCGTCTTGTACTCGGACACATAAAGAGAGAAATTTGTACGGAAAATTACAAATGCAGTTATATCTGTCTTTCAAGACAGATATAACTGCAGTAATCAAAATTCTGATTTTTGACTGACATCGATTACTGGCACCAGTAGTAACTTAAACCACTATCTATGACACCAAAGAGACAGACATAGACATGTGCGTGCGTGCGTGCGTGCGTGCGTGCGTGCGTGCGTGCGTGCGTGTGTGTGTGTGTGTGTGTGTGTCTGTGTGTGTGTCACTTTAAATATTATATTTAGTAGATACTCGCAATTATAATAATATTTAATAGGACTGCTTGAACATTCAGGCCGGTAGATGAAAATAAATAAATATTCTGTTTAGTTTAATAAATAAACGGAGCGCTTACTTAAATACGAGTATAAAAATAACATAAAGTGATAAAACCTAAAAAATAAACTGTCAGATGAAAAAAATGCATTCTAATATACCACAACAATGTTAGGAAAATCAATGACAATTTTTTCCACTTTGTCATTGATTTTCCTTATATATATATATATATATATATATATATATATATATATATATATATATATATAATAAAAATATAGTTTTAAAAGTTATGCTATATTTATGAGTTAAAGTGAGCGATATCAGGGATAGAGCTTATGCAAAAAATAAATGGCCTGTTGTCACTGTCAAGAAGCAGTTTTAATTTATATTTACTAAATTTCAATTAGCTAAAATAGGGGCTACTAGACTAGCGAATTGGTTTGCAAAACCAGCTGGATAACCAATGCACTATGTCAGCACTTAAAATATTGATTCATATTGTTCTATGATATAACGTGTGTACCAAAATTTACAGAGTCCTATTTTATTTTATTTTTTTACTATAAACTGGATAAACAGTATGTGGGAGAGATCGGTCTTTAAAACGAATTTCGCATTCATCATACCATTTTCTTAGCTTAGATGAGGCACAAGGCTGAAAGTAGGGGGCAACCAATAAGGATTGAACTCACTATTTAGTCGTAATTGTTCCAGCGATACAAGTTTGTTAATCATTATAGCACGTCGAGGTGCCATTTATACCTCTATGTATGTCTGGAAGAAGCATTATAAACCAGCCAGTCTCAGCATGTTTTTATTTGTCATGTTTATACATGACAAATAAAAACATGGTCATGACTTAAAATATTTGTTTACATTCAGAAAGAAATGTTTGTTTATAATTGTCATTCACACTGTTTCGGACATACATTCGGAGAACTACCTTATATGTCTCTCCTGGAAATGCGAAGTATTTACAGAAAAAGAAGAACGAAAAAAGAAATCAAAAACAGAGAAAAAAATATTTTTAAAAAAGCAAACTTTATGGCGCTTTATTTGACATTGCAATTTGTTCAACGTTTTTTTAAAGGGTTTCTCAGTTTTCTGCACAATGGAAAGTAATAATAATGCTGATTTGATATTCAAAATAATTGATAGTCGAAAATGAAAGCCGAAAGAACGAGTATTATATTAAAATCTGAATCATAAAATTAAAAAGTTTCCTTTTAAAAAGTAAATGAACACTGAACAAAGTTACTGCCAACAGATGTGTTTTTTGTTTGTTTGTTTTTCTTTTTGTCAATGTGGCTCGACTTAAACATTAACTGACGTATTTATTTTATTTCATGACTTCATTTTCCCTTTTTTACACGACCATTTCCGCCGACAGATTTCACCCCATTTAGATCTAGAGGTGAAAAATCAAGAAAAATGGATAAAGAAAAGCAAGTTGAAGGGCAGCAAAGCGATCTCTGATCTGCCCTCTTCGTTGGCGCGTATGGAAAACGTGTTTTCCTCCTGTTAAGGATTTTTACACTTCCTATCGAGGACTTCACGCCAGTCCTCGTGAAAGAGATCAGTGTCATGAAAGCATTTCAGCATGGACCATGTGCAAAATTTATCGCGACTCCAGAAAAGTAAAATGGTAAATTCGGAAATAGACACCTAAGAAATTCGCAATTCATTTTTTTTCTGGGGTGGTTTATTTGTATATCTTGGAGCCATGGATGGAAGGAGAAAGAAAATTTACGGATGTCGTGGTAATTGTTTTATGATAGGTGAAGAAAACAGACTTCCTTTCACATCTTGCAATAATCTCGCTCGTAGCGTAAATCTTTTTTCTCTTATTTTCCTTTAATTCTCTACACTCATCTTTCTCGTGTCGTCAATATAATTCTAATAAAACTTGACCCCCGCTTTCAACCTGTCTGTCTGTCTGTCTCCATGTATAAACAGATTATGTATATGGGCACGTTCACTTTCTGGTCATGTGACCCGGGTTCGAATCTCACTATGGTTGTTTTGTTAGGGATGTGTGTGTATGTGTGTGTTTGTTTTTTTTGTTTTTGTTTTTTTGTATCTGCCTAGGGAGGCGGTCCCAGTGCGTGGCACATTTGGAAAAAGCTTGAAGGCCATACCAGAGTTTAACCCAAACCGCGTGAATAAAATTGAGTAGACAGAAACGTTCGGAGGCCATCGATGGTTGAGCTGACACGAAGTTACAAGTCATTGTGACAAAGGATTTAAATCTGATGGTCATTTTTTTAAAAAAAATGATTATGCTAGATTATGTGCTTTTTCATAAAAAACAGTATAAACCACAGTGAGCTCTTTGGTTGGAGCGAGCGTCTGTAATAACTCTGGCAGACGGGTGTTTCTCTCTCTCTCTCCCTCTCTCTCTCTCTCTCTCTTTCTCTCTCATATATATATATATATATATATATATATATATATATATATATATATATATATACCTCCTTCCATTAATTTGTATTAATTTACATCAAGTATTATCTTTCTTTTCCTTTCCTTTTTTTTCTCATATTCTCTACGTGGTCAACTGCCAATCTCCTATAATCCATGCCTAGCCCTACATAGGCAAAAGACGTGAAGAAACAGTCTACATGATGGGAGATTTCCGAAGGCCTTCTGTATGGGGAACTGCAACCGGCAAGAGTGCGCTAGGAGTGACATCGTTTTCGCTTCAAGGACGTCTGCAAAAGGAACATGGGTTGCGATGGACATGGGCATCGTGAGGTGGTAAGATGTCGCCAACGATTGCATACACTGAAGATGCGATTTCCAACGAGGGTTGAAACGAGGAGAGAGGAAACGGAGACGTACTGCCAGGGTGAAGCGTACTCGAGAGGAAGAAAACAATATCGGAAGCGAGCGTCTTCACATGCATTCGTCGCAATCGAGACTATCACTCTCGTGTAGGCCTATACAGCCATAATAGATGCTGCGCCGCCATCAGCAACTGAGGCATAACTTTTTGGTCGCAGATCTACATATATATATTCTTTGTGCTTAATAATGAAAATATTTCCTTTTATAATCTCAAGAAAAACTGAATTGGTTGTCAGATGTGCTGACAGGTTTGCGAGAAAAATATTTATACAATGTCTAATCAAAAAGTATCGGCACTGACCTTTCATTTTGTCACGATAACACACTAAGTTATAACGTTTTCGCTCACCTTCGTTTTTTGAAAAGAAATTGGGTAGAATGTGGTCGTCTCAACGCACAACAGAACCCTTTTTAAAAAACAGTCATAACAGGTTATGAAACATGAGTCTGTGGCTATGACCCCCAAAACCAAAACTCAGTCTTCGCAGTGGAAGACCCTCAACCTTTCCGAAACCGAAAAATGTACAAATGTGTTGAAGCAATGTAAAGATAGTGTTGGTAGTTTTCTTCGACTATAGGGACACTATTCATTATGAGTATGCTCCACTTGGTTTGACAATAAACAAGGAGCACTACCGTGACGTTTTGCGGCCTTTTTTGTATGCTGTTTGTCGGAAAATACAAAATTGCATGCATCCAGTGAGTGGCAACTCCACCATGTCAACGCACCTGCTCATTCATCAGTTCTGCAGCATTTTGGGTGGGGGTTTCCCCAGATTTCGCCCCATGAGATATTTTCCTCTTTCCAAAAATCAAATCACACTTAAAAGGAACAAGATTTCAAGATGTCGAGGAAATCCAAAATAATGAAACGAGGTAGCTGCTCGTTATCCTAAAAAAGGAGTTCCAGGTGTGCTTCCATCAATAGAAACAACACCGGATAAAGTGTACGGCTTGAGAAGGGGACTACTTCAAAGGAGATTAAATGCCGAAGTGATATGTCTTGTAGTGTTCTTTTTATAGAACCAGTCCCGATATATTTTAAACCAAACCTCGTATGATCGTGCTCTCACAGCTGTTTGACATGCTTTCTTGCAAGTTAAATTTGATTTCTTTAGAAAGGAATTGGTCGCTAAATTAGGAATGATGCGATGTGCTTTCACGGTTCATTGAAGGCCTTTTTTGCTATTTATAGAAATCGTCCCAGTAGCAGAAGCCGATCGGAAGTTGAACACGGCACTCGATCATCCCACTTGTTAAATATTCCACAGAGGGGAACGGGAAGTTCAATCATCATATTTCTTCTTTTTTTTTTCATTTTCTTTTTTTTTTTCATTTTTTTCTGGTCATGGGTTTTTCTGAGCTGCATACCTAGTAATGCACAGAAGAAAAATTCTGTGACAAAACGAGGGAGATAGAAATATTGGTTTTACGACTAATACCCATGTTGTAGTCAGATATTGAAGTGTCCTTCTCACTTCATCTTTGATATGTCTGATTTATCTTCGATTGATTCACGTTTGGAACAGTTACTGTATCTGTTTCCATCTGCTAATAAACCACCAAAATCTCATGATACTGTTGGGGTGCTTCCAGTTTGTGGCAATAATGCCCTGACACCATACCTGATGAGGCCTTTTTTTTTTAAGGCACCTGCTGTATTGTTGCAATAGTTGGATTTATATTTAATACCTGACACGTGACATATTTGAGAATTTAATATTCAATATATCGTCGTATGGGGTTCTGCACTAGTGTCATCTATTCTAGTTTTGTTAAAGTATATGGATACACTTTCACGTCTGCAGCTTTAGCCGATTTTTGGACGACTTTGAGTGAGAGATCGTATTGGCTTCATTCGTTATTGATGGCCAGATACGGAGCATTGCACTGGGATGACCTGGGTTATCGCCTGTCAAGAAATGTAAGAAGCAGAAGTCGCATATAATGAGTGTGTTAGGCATAAAAGAATTTTTTGGGAATGGGTGATCAACCACTGAGAATAAAATTGGCGCGCTCGTATAAAAAAAAGGAGAAAAAAAAATAGGCGGTAGGCGCAAAAATATGTATAACTATACAAGGATAGAATCGTGAGAAAAGATTTCAGCGGTTCTACAGGGTGTCCCCCCCCCACCACAAAAAAGAAAAAAAACAGGAAATTTTACATATACTATATGATGAAAAACATTACGTATCATATAAAAAGATTAACTATATATTTTACTATAGGAATGGACTAAAAAAATAATTAACATATAAACCTTTTAAGCATTTGTTGTTCCAGGATGCCGCAGTTATGAAATTTCCAATGCGAAGATATTGTTCTCTTTAAGAAAAGAACATTCAACTTTTGGACTAAAAAATGCCAAGCAATTTTGCCAGTTCTTTAGTTTCGATACCAAATCTAAAATTTGTGACTTTGTTTTATTTTAAGCTACTAAATTTCTATTCTTTGCTTTTGTTTCAAATAACTGTAACAAAAATTCCAACAATTAAATAAATTGTACCAAATTTTCATTTTTTCTTTTTTTTTCTTTTTTTTTTTTTTTGGTGGGGCTCTCTATATTACTGGTTGGGTTGATTTCAAATAAAAGCCGTTAAATAAATAAATAACTGACTGGAAATCATGGTTCGTCTCATGCCTAAACATATAAGATATCTCTCCTTAATAATGTTTTCCTTTTTTATATATTCTTTCACGCTCAGTAACCCTGTACGTCTTAGTGGATGTTGGGGGTGAAATGATTAAAAACATTGACCCACACTCGATCATGATGATATTTCTGTGCAATAATTAAAAAACATTACGCACATGTCAAATCGTTAAAGAAAGTACGGAGCATTAAAGGGTCAGTTGTTAATAAGATAATTATGACAGTAGATTCGGTGAGTTTGGTGGTCGGTAGGAAAAAGTTTATGCGCATTGTAATATGCATATCACGTCATCCATTAATCAGTATCCTAATTCAACAACAGCTGCAATATTGTGATATCTTCAAAATTGTACTGGAGCCGAGAATCAGAAGAGTGTATTTGACTTTCTGCAAGACCAACCAAGTTTCATTGAATTCTCAGTAAGTGCCACTCAAATGTATATTTTAATTGCCAAAAAGGCACGGTAGAATAATGGATTGCAGTTCGAATTGAGAAATCTGAAAGTCGAGATCGAATTCCAGTTAAGTTCATTACATTCACTTACGTACTAATACTCTTGGGAAAGGTATGAATCCCACTCTTCTCTCTCCAAATGGCTTCTATAGCCTTGAATGGCAATAGAAGGAGGAAAACTGTATGTAGCCCTGGTGAAGCATATACTATGCAGCTAAGGAAATGATCGTTCGCATTGGCTCAATGACCCTGACTACGGTCGACTACTTTATTGCTAACTATCGTTGCTTTAATTTCAGTTGGTATCTGAATTCTATTTTATAACATCTATACAGAGATTCCCCTGCACGATGATCGCTATACACATTCATATACATACATAGAGAAAGAAACCTTAACTCTCACAGACAAGCACAAATAAAGCGTATATACAAACATCTTCTTACGTATATAAGAAGGTACGGTGAAATGTTTTCATTCCGCCTAAAACCATATTACTAAATGCATTCTGATGTTTGGTCATTGGTTTAAAATTTGTCAGCCTTATATCATATAAATTCACACACACCAAAATAAATAAATAAAAACAGACACAGGCAAAAATATATATGCGCTTGTGTATGCATATATCTATATTGGCTGCTTACGTACGGGCACTTATGTATATAGCCTAGTAAGAATCAGTAAGGCAGAAAATTGAAGACCGGAAATGGCATTTAAATGAAGGATTATTAAAATGGACAACTAAGGTGATGACATAATTGTTTTCACGAATGTTGACATTTGCGATTAACTCATTCTATTGTTCTTTTCATGGGAAAACAATAAACATATCGGAGAAAACAACGATATGTTAGAATTCTAAAATTCTTGGATGAAAATGAAAATATGATGAGGGATCAATTGACTAACGTAATATTTCATTAAGATTTCATAGAGGTATGTAAATCTACACTTTTATGGCGCATATATATATATATATATATATATATATATATATATATATACGGAAAAAACAAACAAAAATCCTTATATGCAACTATGCTGTTTTAATGTTAATATAATGTCAACGTTGGACGTTTCGGTCCGATAAACCACCTTCAGGACATGTTCATAAAATATAATTAACATTATTAATTCAACATGACAAAGACAATGTCTTTGTCATGTTAAATTGATAATGTTAATTATATTTATATCCATTATTATCCACTGTGCCATGTGTCCTTGAGGACATCTGGGTATGAATTTCTGGGTATTAATAACCTATCAACCATTTTTACCAGTGCTCATATTACAATTTTGCTGTTATCATTACATGTTTTTACCAGAGCTTATATTGCAATTTTGCTGTTATCATTTTATGTTTTTACCAGAGCTCATATTGCAACTTATATATATATATATATATATATATATATATATATATATATATATATATATATATATATATATGAAGAAATATAGTCTTAAGGTGTGCTATATTTATGGGATAAAGTGCTCAATATCAGAGATAGAGCGTGTGTAAATATAAAAGTGAACATAGAAGTCAACACTTAGAGGCGACAGTCTGTTTCATGCTATATGAAATCGTCAGGCCTGACGATTGCATATAGCATGAAACAGACTGTCGCCTCTAAGTGTTGACTTCTATGTTCACTTATATATATATATATATATATATATATATATATATATATATATATATATATATATATGATTAATGAGAGTAAAAATTTGTCACTTATCTGATTGATGTTACCTTCAGTGTACCGTTTCGTAGACGGAGATGTTCGGTCATTCTCCAGGGGGTATCATCTATATATGTATATCGAGACTTTCCTCATACAGTCTCAGTTGCAGTGAATGTCTGATGACAGGATACCCAAGATCCTACAGCCCGTTAGATCAGGGTTACAAGAATGTAGGACGCCCATGGCTAAGATACAAAGACAAGCTAAAGAGCAACTTGTCAACTATCAAGATAACTCATAACACCCTCGAGCGCTTAGCCTTGGAGCGGTTAGAATGGAGATCAACGTGTTTTAGTAGACTCAGCAGTTTTCAATCTGCTAGTCTGAATCGTCTTTAAGAAGCAGGAACAAGATCTAAAAGGTCAGCCAATCTAATTGATCTCATCCCACAATCCTCACTCTTGCTCCATATGCGTCCTCCTTTGTAAATCACTAGCGGTCTTTAGTGCCACTTAAGATTATCGCACAAAATTCATAACTGAATCAAGTGGTTCTCATATATCGAAACCGACGGGAGAGTCCATTATATATATATATATATATATATATATATATATATATATATATATATATATGCACACACACACACACACACATACATACATACACAGAGTGCGATAGATAAATTTTTTTCTAAATTACGCAAAAAATGAAAATAACATCTCATTTTAACAAATATATTTACCAAAATTACACAAAAATTTCTTGAAATACTGAAGAGCAAATTTATTCTATAAAATCGCTATTCGCTTCAACCGCCTCCTCCAGACGACTTCGGATTCTCCTGAAACTTTTCTAGGCGGTCTCATTGTTTATGCTGGTGAATGCTGCCATAATCTTTGCCTTCAGTTCATCTTTGGTGTTACAAGGAGTTTTATTGGTCTCTCGCTCAACTGCGCCCCACACAATAATCAAGGGCTTTGCAGTCTGTGGAGTTAGGGGCCCAGATGTAATGCGTGATGTGGTCGCGGAAATTGTCTGACAGCCATCACTGGGTTCTCCTGCTTGTGTGGCATGGCGCAGTATCGTATTGACAAATACAGGTCTTTCAGCAGCCATCCTCTTGAGCGAGGGCAGCAACTTCTTCATGGCACTTGATGTAGACCTCCGTGTTAAGTGTGAGGCTCTGTCGGAAGATGAATGGGGGCATAGTAACCACAACAAACACAATGATGACTGGATATATCATCCAACTTTTTCCGAATCCTCTGCATTGTCCTTAGATTGATACCCAAACACTCTAAAATATTCGTATTGGAGCTTTCGGTGCGAATCCTAAGCAGTACAGCATGCCGTTTCCAAATTTCTGGCGGAGTGAATGGCGTGTCATGGTGCTCTTTTTCTCACAGACGGTGCCCAAATGAACCTACTATTGTTCAGTCCACAGAATCAAAAACATACAATGCGCTTGTGCGAAATTAAAAATATCAAATGGCGACAATTTACTCATCGCACTCTCTATATATTTACATATATTTTATAATTTAGGCCTAAGGCCTAAGATGGAGAAAGCAGTGGGCTAGTCTTGTCTGTTCTATCGTTTAGCCTAGCTTGTAACAACCAGTGGCCCAATCATTCGATACATTTTTCTTTGCATTTATGCTTCTTTATGATATTATGGCGGAATAGACACTAACACTGAAATGTCACACCAAAGGGAAGCTGAGTACAGAAGTATGTGACCTCACACCTTCATCCGGTATTGCAAGCATGAAAACGAGAATGCTGGACAGATGGATACATAAACGACAGCTCCAGACAGTCTCGAACAGTTTCCCACACAGCGCAGGTGGACAATGTAGGATCCGTGTGTCGGAATTGGGAACAGGGAACAACAGAATGAGGCCACATACCACAGACTGGCTAAGACTAACTAAGGAAATATTGGAGAGAATAAAATGGAAAGCAATGAAGCTTAAATTCTCCTGGTATCGTCGACACAGCCACTTCACTGTAATACAATAATTTCTCAATGAAGTCTTAACTAGTCCCATATGTAAAATTGTATATGAAACAATATTTAGACTGAAGTTAACAGCCAATACATAAAGTTACCCCCAATGGAATGTCCATGACCAAATCGAGCCTACAAGTTGGAAGATATCAGTTGGGGTTTGACCTGGTGAGTGATAGACTCCGCTAGGTCTGCTTAGCAATGATACACTACACATGAATGAATACCCCTCCGGCTTTCAGTTGGGATATGCGGAGGGAACTGATTAGTGCTCAACTGCGCAACGACCACACCCAGTCATGGAATTGATGATGATGATGATGATGATGATGATGATGATGATGATGATGATGATGATGATGATGATGATGAAAACTAATCGCATAACTCTCTTTCATTGGGAAATATCTGCACAGAATATTTCGTCATTGCTATGTCGTGATGTTTCGGCAAACTACTCTCCTTTAACAACCTAATCTGTCTACGAAAATGCCGTCACTCTATTATTAACCACGACAGGGGATAATCATACGAGGTCTGATTAAAAAAGTAACGGACTGTTGCTATGGCAATGAAGCTAATATATGCAGAATTAAGTCGCTTGGCACAGATTGACCTTTAACACTGTCGTGCATACACACTAATTTATAACGTGCTCGTTCATTTCTGTTCTTTATACCCGTGCTTGGAAAGAAAATGTGTAGAATGTGGTCGTCTCACCGAACCACAAAGTTTCCATCAGTGAACATGGCTTATTGTGCAGCATTATTTTGTTAAGCCCAACATTTCACAGATCCGAAAACCACCATATCCCCAGATCACGTCCCTTGCGACTTTTTTCTCTTCAAAATCCTACTTGGGTGCAGCAATATTTCAGGACGTCGTAGAAGATCCAAGAGAATGCAACGAGACAGCTATCCTAAAATTAGAATTCCAGGAATCCTTACTTCAATGGAAACGATGCTAGATAAAGTTTGCGGCTACAAAAGATTACATCGAAGGAGATTAAATGCCGAATTGATATGTATTGGAGTTTTCTTTTTCTGGTACCAGTCCTGATACAGACCTTTTGTATGTTTAGGCGTCTGTACGTCAAAGTATACAAATACTGTGATGTGGGTTTGTGAATACACTTACAATATATTTATATATATTGTAATTGAATAGATTTATATTTGAGGATACGAAGTATTTGCTTCTGTGTAAAGCCGCTTCTCTGCGTATCCTTATACGTTAATGTATCAATTGGTTTGATTTTTCTTTTTCTACAGAATGAAAATACTCGTCGGTATGTACCGATGTAATCTTGTTTGGTGATGTTGGTCAACTAACCATAATCAGTAACAATTTTGGCGCAAATGTTTACGTTGTGATAGTGTGTATTAATTGCATATTTTTTGAGGAAGGAACTGTTTCAAAATAAACAATTCATATATGGCTTTATATTTATCATGAATCTGATATGTGGGCTTGTGAATAGTGTACTTAGTGTATTTAGGTGACATCTATATACGATTATCTGATTTGCGGGTACATCGACGTGATGTAATGGTTGGTACGCTTTTCTCGTTAGATCAGTTAAGACTGAGTAGTGAGTTTGATCGTCACTAGGTGCTCCAAACTTACAGCCTTGTGTCATATCTTAACTACGCTTAGTAAATCACTATATTTATTAGGCAAGTTAATATAATGGTTATTTGCATGAAAAATGTAATCGGCTAGCCTTGTCCAAATTTCGACCTAATCTGTTTCGTTCATACTGATGCCCTTGAGAAAGGCATGAATCCAGTTTTCGCTGTGTCTCTTCTCTTCGTCTTGCGCGTCACAATGACTGGCAGATAAAAAAGATAAAAAGAATGGATGAGTGCGTATATGTACAAACCATTCTCCTATAATTACCTGGTCAGGCATCAAAAAGAAAGAAAGAAAGAAAGAAAGAAAGAAAGAAAGTTCTTAACTTATTTTGAAGCTTGATTGGTGCTAATCAATTGGGGTTATATTTATTCGTAAATACATGCGAATATGTAATAGCATATTACAAACACTTGGTGTACACTACGTCAATTGTGTATAGTATAAGTCTTTAATTGTTTATTTCTACATAAAGATGAGCATTTTTAGATTCATATGCTAATACATTGCATTTTTTGCATGCTTCTGTATAGTTATGTGTGCGGACACGTGTGTATGTATCAAGTAGCAATATATACGTATATTCGTGCGGTTAAAGTTGATTGTATAATGTGTATGTGTTCGCAATGAAAGAGTCTTGCGGGTAGTTTTCATATCATCATCATCATCATCAAAGAAAGAAAAAAATAGAAAAAAGCGGAAAGTGTACGTTACGCATATAGAAAGATTTGGGCTGTATGGGTGTCTAACAAATCATGTCCAGTTTGTACATGTGAGTACCTGAATCTATATGCATCTCGATTATTGATTTTCATTTGAGTGTGTGTCAATAGGTCTGTGCGTATGTGCGAGTATGCATGTTTCGTATATGTCTTGGTGTGTTTGTTACTTTTCTCTTACTTTCTTCAAATTCTTTTTATTCTCCTTACTTTTCACCTTTTACTCTTATTCATCCTCTGCTCTCTATGGTTTCTACGTTCTGCCAAAATAATAACTCAGAAAATCCCCCACCCAACCCCGCTTTACATTTTAAGTTTTTTAATGTTACTATTTTTTAAAACATCGTTTTTACTTCCTTATTTATTTTGTCTTTCATTCTTTCTATCTAAAAATCATGATTAACATTTCTTTATAACTATCCTATCCCACTGTGCAAGCAATTAAGAACTGCTAGCTCGTAATTAAACAATAAAACTGCTTGTCTTTGTATGTACATATCTACAAAATGTTAATTTATACGTGTGTGAGGAGGTTTAGTTATTTACTAATGTTACATTTGTCTGGTACAAGGCTACAAGTGTGGTATCTCCAGTGGGTATGGAACACACTCACGTAATAATAGTAAAAGTTTTCTACCAATATTTAAATATTAAATGTGTGTGTGTGTGTGTGTGTGTGTGTGTGTGTGTCTGTGTGTCTGTGCGTGTGTGTGTGTGCGTGCGCATGTGCGTGTGTAGCTTTTCTACTTTAGTCGTAATTAGCAAGCTTGTATGCCATTGTTGGTGAGGCTGGACTTAAATGGTGGCCTTTTACCAAAATTATATTTCCAATGATATACACCGAGAGAGCGAAAAAACGGAGGTAGAAATAGGCACAAACACAGAGAGAGAGAAATAGGCACACACAGAAAGGGACATAGATAGATAGATAGATAGATAGATAGATAGATAGATAGATAGATAGATAGATAGATAGATAGATAGATAGATAGATAGGGAGAGAGAGAGAGAGTAAAACTAGCTATATTTATACTGGAAGAGTGCCTACTATTGGAGATGGAGCATTTTTAAATGTTGACCGTGAGCATAGGAATCAACACTGTATCGTGACTGTCAGTTTCACGCCTCAATGCGATCTTTATACATATATACATAAATACATTAATGTATATTTGGGCAGCAACGAGCGGTGATTTTGATGTTTCACGTTTTATACATACATACATACATATCAACAATATATATATATATATATATATATATATATATATATATATATGTGTGTGTGTGTGTGTATATGAGAAAGAGAGGGAGAAAAAGAGACATGATGCATTTTGATGGAATATATCTATGCAACTCTATATGTTTCGCAAGCATAATTATTATTCATATGATTCCAGATGCATATATGTTACTGCATATTTTTCTGTTTCAAAAGATTTATTTACGCACACATATGATTGAATCTGAATTCGTTGCAAACCAATAAATATGGATACATGTATTCTATATTTCTATATCATAATTATAGTCACATCTATACATGTACTTGCTTATATAAATGCACATATCCTTAAATGTATTTCATGTCTGTTTATATCACATACATATCTGCATGCACTCATTAATTAAACAGAATAATGGTGCAGTAGATAGCATATAGGTACCACAGATTTTACAACACGAATGTGCTTACTAATATTAGACTGTCCTAATCTCTCATGTAATAAGAAACGTCTTTAAGAAGTAATATTCGAAATTTTGGCTTCTTCTTATATCCGAACACCGACTAATGAAACTGAAGTAACTCACTGTTGTTTAATCCAACAAGTTCAGCCTCAACAGGTGGGATTTTACATGTATGCACTTTTGTCGAAAATGTGCAAAGGTTTTCAGTGCTCCTTTTGAGAACTGAAGAATTAAGATGTTAAAACTGGTTTTCCGATGGAAACATTTACATGCAAGTAAATATATTCGTGTTTATATTTCTGAAGATATTTTCACTAGATATAAACGACCCTGAAATTGTTTTCACATGAAATTTTATAGGAACTTATGAGAAAAAGAACCAACATGTATGTAAAAAGGTCAGAAATAAATAAATGTATCTTTAAAGACAATATTTATTTTTTAAATATGACAAAAGGAACATGCGTTTTGTTTATTGAAGAACTTTATCAATTCAAATGTAGACATTTTATTTAGGGATCAGTATTTATACTAAAAATAAGTAACCGGGAGAAAAAATAACGTTTCTTTTTTTTTTTCTTTTTTTTTTTTTCAGTATAAAAATACAGGTTCCAAAATAAAATTTCTACACTTGCTTTGATAAAGTTCCTCGAGAAACAAAACGCTTTGGCATAAAATTTGTTTTTTACTTATATATATATATATATATATATATATATATATATATATATATATATATATATATATATATATATATATGGGATAACGACATATACAATTTTTATATATCAAGAACAATTTTAAGGGAAAGATGTATGACAAAGTGTAAAAAGTTTTTGTGTGACGCGTTTCGTTCTTTAGGACTTCATCAGACTAAAGTGATGTTTACGTTGATGCAACTACACATGCGCACGAAGGAGAGGGGACGCTGAAAATTTTAAATTTAAAGATAATTTTTTTTTTTATTTTATAAGTGTGTTTTGGGTATAAAATCTATCCGATGTCATTTAGATTCTTTTTTTCATTTTCTTTGTGTTTCCATCACTTTTGTTTATATATATATATATATATATATATATATATATATATATATATATATATATATATATATATATATATATCGAGAGCTCTTCAAACCAATATATATATATATATATATATATATTGTTTAGAATTAATGTTTATATATTATAATGTCTATACATATTTAACAAGAATGTTTCCAATTAACTTATGTTTCGGAAACTCTGTTCCCAAAACGCAAGACCCGTGGCATACCACCAGCGCAGTGTTCCTCTCGGCAATGTTACCACTGGCGGACCGCTAGAGGACTACCGGTGGCTCGCATCAGAGGACCGCTGGCTTTGCCTTTGGCGGTCCACCAGCGGGCCACTGAGGGCTTGCGTGTAAGGATATTCTCTTCTCCAACCTGATTTCTGTATTCGAACATTTGGATAGATACATGATTGCAACAATATGAGGTGGCATGTCTCTTCGGGGCGTTCATGACTCTCCACAATGTCCTGTCCTTTGTATCTCTGAATAAACTTTGTCTTTTTGCTCTGTCTCCTAAACCCTGTTCTACGAACCATTTACACAAGCTCGTTAAGTAGTTGATGCACTGTTTTCCTCTGTCATGTGAGAGTCATATTTTCCAAGCTCCTTTTCTCAATATGTGCCCAAAAAATTTTAACTTTCTCTTATTGTAGAGCAGTTGCTAATACAGAATGCAAAATTAGCAGATCGAGTTCAAATTTCGACTGAGTTTTCTTGTGTCTACTTCACCCTTGAAAAATATTAACTTGCCCGGCACTCTGCCCCTTCAGCCTTCATATTTTGAAAAAGATTTTGATAATTAGCATGCTGCGATGATTGACGAACAGTTAAGCCAAGGACGCTGTATCCTTTCGTTACAGGATAAAAGAAAGGAAATGGACATAGCCCAAATAATCCTCACTTACTCTCTCAAAGGCTATGATGGACAAAAGTTCAACACAGCAATCCACCGATCTCAGTGTTATAAGATTAATTAACCGATCAGCTGCGTCCTGTAACATGCGTTGTATATTTCTAGTAACTTGACTTGATCACGTCAAGTTTTGTAAGGACATGTTTTCAATAATTATTTTTTGTGGCTGGAAGGACAAGATTAAATTAAGCCTGTTAAATCGTTTCTTTACTTGAAAATTATCCAATATTATTCTGATGTTAACTTAAAACCTTCTAAATCATCTGAAATCAAGAACATACGAACGAAATAAATTGGTCGCATTTTATTTTTTAAAAATGGCGTCAGTTTAAACTGACACCAGGAAGATAAGGGCTAAACATTTAATTTGTCCATGTGTCTTTGTTTGTGTGTGTGTGTGTGCATATATTTGTGTGTGTGCGTGTGTGTGTGTTTTAATATAATAATGTAGGTAGTTTTACTGACTTTAGTCTCTGTATGTACTTAAAGCGTACGTATCACAGATATCAGCATGTTTGTTTGTTTGTGTGTGTGTGTGTGTACTGATTATTTCTGCTTATTTCTCATATGCCGTTAATACAGTTATGGTCATAGGCACCAAAAATCCCTAATTATTTTTTACCTTTTGATGGCATTTTAGTTTAAGTTGTCATTCTTGGTCAAAGTTTTTATGTACAAATGTAACATGTTTCGATTTCAGCGATTGTGTGCCTTCATTCACTCTGAACGCCTTATATGAGATTCAACTTTCAAATCCTGAACTTTGTTTAGATCTGAACTCTTGAATCTTTTTATGACAGAATTCGCATGTGTAGGGAGGGACGTGTATGCGTTTACGACACGGTTTCTACAAAAACGAGAAAGTATAGCTTTCCTGAATTCATCGTGTATGCGGGCATTAATAAATATGCAAATCTTTTCCAATTGCAGAATGTTTGACCCTAATTTATTGTCTACAATTATGGCTTATTTACTGTGAACTAAGCTTAGTAAATCGCAAGAAATAATGACAACAACAACAACAACAACAATAATAATAATGTGCGAATTTGTGCGTGCAATTCTCAGAGAATACGTGGGAGGAGTAATATTTCATATATGCAACTTCAAATGACGCTTCTTATTTCAGATCATTTATAGGAAATGTTATAATCGAGTCTAGTTTTAGGGTCTATAGCACAAAAAGAACAGTCATTTGCATTTCTCTATTGTGTGTGTGTGCGCGCGTGCGCGCGCGCGCTCGCGTGTGTGTGTGTGTGTGTGGCACTTACACCACTTCCGATTTCTGGGGGTAGTTATTGAAGTTTTGTTTGCTGAGAGGTTAAGCACCTTTGGCGCACACAAACAAGTTTGAGTAAAAAAGAACCGTCAAGGTCTATCAATTTCTTTTATTATCATTATTATTATTATTATTATTATTGGATTTTTCCAATTAAAAATTAAACAGCCAGACCTTCTCGGTTCTTTTTAATCGAACTTGATTGGAAGCAGCAAGACCTTATCCGCATGCGCATGTGCACACACACACACACACATACACACACACAGATATTCATATATGTGCGTGTGTATACGTGAATATGAGTTTTTTTATGTTAGCGTTTTGTGAGTGTGAGAGAGAAAGAGTATTTGTTACTTTATTTGTCAGTGTGTTGACGAGAATTAATGTGTTCGTCTCGGCAAGTATATATTTTTGTTCGTGTGTGTGTTTCGTTAACAAGCACCCCCACATCCACTAGAAAAAAGACACGAAGAAACGGAAGCTTATGAAGATGGAAACAGAGACCTTGTAGCAAGCAGCAAGGTGGCACTGGGACATCACTGACCCGAACACTACAAATAGTATAGCCAGCCAGCCAGCCAGCCAGCCACCGTCTCCACTAGCATACCACCACCACCACCCAACACATCAACCACCATTACAACCACTACACCAATAACATCAGTAGCAGTAGTGGGAGTGTCGGCGATTGGAGATTACAGCAGCGGCGGCGGTGGTGGTGGTGATAGTGTTGGTGGTGGTAGTGTTGGTGGTGGTGGTGGTGGTGGTGACGACAGTCGTCACAGTCAGAACGAACATTTCTATTGCCATATTTGGTAGTTTCCATCCTCGTGGAAAGAGAAAGGCAGCCCGGATGGTCTTCATTCCCAGGCTTTGTGAGTTGAGAGGGTTAGAAGGAGGTGAGTAGAAAGAAGTTATGTAGTGGTGGGGGGGTGGGGATGGGTCTAAAGCGAAGTTGGATGTGGCGGGGATCTGATGTGACGAAGCTTGGTGGGGAGAGGGAGGGAGTGCCAAAAGAGTCAGGGCAGGGTTTCAGTGAAGAAGATAAAAAACAAAAATAAATTAAGGAGAGAATTATTGAAGGATATTGGCTTGAGGTGGGGTTGCAAAAGAATAGTGGACGAAAGAGAAAGCAAGAAAGGAAATAGTAAAATAAAGAAAAGGAGAGAAAAATTAAAGAGTAATTTAGTGATGATGATGATGATGATGATGATGATGATGATGATGATGATGATGATGATGATGATGATGATGATTTTAATGTCGTCAGTGGTTATGAAGTGAAAGCAAGGAGAGCCAAAAAGGTGGGGTGAGCGCAGGAGAGAAAATTGAAAACTAGAAAACCCCTGATCAAACTCATTGGAAAACTTACACATATATTCCCACAAATGTTTGCTTGTATGCATTCACAGATAAATGCATAACAAATGTTAAATGTACACGCACATATTCATGTATACACACAAACATGTGCTGATGAAAGTCGGGTCACACACACGCACGCGAACAAGCATGATCATTTACATTTATTCTCGTTAAAAAGTACATGACCAAGGATAAGGGAGCAAATGTGCTCCTGATTTCCCTGACTGACTCACATATAGGCAAGTCGTGAAAAAAACAGGAACCTCTACAAGAAGTTTGATATATATGTAACAAAGCATTTGTAACTGAGCACAATAGAGGGATCTTTGCTTTAAAACCCATAAAACTATACTAGCTAGACTGACAGACATACAGAGAGAGATATATATATATATATAGAAGCTATCTTAATCTTAAGTTTGTTTTATTCATTTTGTTGTATTCTCGGTATATGAAAAGAGAAAAGCGTTTATATTTGTATATAAGAAGCACAAGAATAAATAAAAAAATGTTTCTGCAAAATCTATATTGTTTAAAAGAGTAAAACCACTTTTCAGGAACATGTTTTAACTTTCCTGATACATTTTGTTTCTTTTCTATTTTACAAATATACAAACTAAATAGACAAATGCATTGTATTATAGCCAATTCATTATGATTAATTTCACACAGATATACATACATGCAAACATAGCTAATAATGGGCACACATGTACATTAGTTTCACACACGCATGCATACACATCAGTTTCATACACAAATGTAATGATGCAATATACAAACGAATATACTCAATATTTTACAAGTCACACTGAAACGTAAGAAGACAAGGTTGCGCGTAAATGTACAAACACTTACATAGACATAAAAAACAAAGACAAAATTACTTATATGAAAAAATAGTGCGCTTCTAGAAACTTTGCAATACATTCACTTAGGAAATTTATATAAATGTCGATGAAAATGGCAGTCATTCGAACATTCAAATACATACAAGTCTGTATGCAAATATAAACCCATATGAATACAAATGTAAGTCAATGCATTAGCTGTTTAGATGGGTGCATAGATTTTATTATAAACTTTAAATGCTTAAAAATTAACACAGTGGCCATTTTGCATACATAAGTTGATAGATAGATAGATAGATAGATAGATAGATAGATAGATAGACAGACAGATAGAATCTGCGTATATGTATGTAGATACATTTACATATAGTCAAATATGTATGCAAGTCCATGCAAATCATATGATATATAAAAATTCACAAAATTGCTAAAGCATTTTTTAGGGATTCGGGCATTTTCAGTAAAGGAACAACATTTTATATGGCTATGTATGTGTACATATGTACGTATATGTGTGTGTATGTGTGTCCGTGCGTGCGAGCGTCTGTAAATATACGCATGTTGATACAGTAAAAAACAAGCATGTGAGATCACGTTGATATGATATCAGGCTGCTATATACGTGGATCCCTACATGCAAGCCACCAATCTGCCACTGGGTGGCATGCCACTAGCGTTTACTGCTGATGGCCCGCTGGCGTGTTCTCTCGGCAATGTTATCACTTGCTGACCGCTAGTGGACCACTGCTGACCCGCCAGTGTCTTGCCGGTAGCAGCCACCAGATGACCGCTGGCAATGCCATCGGCGGCCCGTCAGCAGGTGACTAGGGGTTTGCATGTAGGGTATAAATTTAGATGTATATATTTCTCTCTTTATATGAGCATCATTATAGATAGGTGTGGATGCAAATAATTATAAATATATGCACACCTTTTATTATTTATATAATTGGTTTTGTAATTTAAAAAAATGTTCACGGTTGATTTCATCTCGGTTTGTAAAATTAATCTTTGATATCCTTTCAAATAAATAATTCCTTTTTTTATACAAATGTCGATTGTAGACATACAGTCGTTTGCTCGAGGGTGAGAGGCAGCAGGGAAGAAAAGGAAATACATTTCATTTATAATCTAAGAATGTAGGTAGATTTTTACGTTATTGTGCATCGGACTGATTGTCCTATTTTTTTAAAGACATACACATTTAATGATAGATAGATAGATAGATAGATAGATAGATAGATAGATAGATAGATAGATAGATAGATAGATAGATAGATAGATAGATATATAGATCCCTCTCAAATATATTATTTATTTACAAGGCCTGCAGATATGACTGTCAAAAATTAAAAAGTCAAGCTGACTTAGTTGTTACACTGAGAGATACTGAGAGAATGGCTCACGGACACACATACACAACACACACAGGTTTTCACACTCACGAAACAAACACACACAGACATAAGGAAAAACACTGAATAAAAAGCTACATCAAAATTGAGACAGTTTATGTTTTTATTTGAAGCAAGTATCCTGAGTTATCAAACGTTCAAAAACAAATTAGAGATTCGATTATAATTTCTATCTCAATAGCCCAAAATGTTATAATAAAAAAAAAAATTAGGCCGAGTTAAAACGGCAATGAAAGCTGAAAATATCATAGAGCTGTTCAAGAAACCATTATGATTCAGACTTTAAAATTGCATTTCAGACGTCTTCAAAAAAATAAAAAATAAAATGGAGATATTCGTAATTCCAAATCGGTGACACTTCTCTCACGCATTCACACGCACACGTGGGCACACGCACATCCATGTACATACACATTTATACTAGCCGGCATTTTTGTGCCGGTGACAACGACTACTACTACCACCCAAGAAGCATTGTAGCCGGCTTCTATTTCGCGCGCTTCAACGACTCTCTCTGTGAGACGCCATGTGCAAAGTTAAATTCTCCAGTCAATCAATCAATGATCAACGGCTCATCCAGCAATGAAGTTGATGCAAAATCGGATACACTGCAAGTTTAGATACATGCATGAAACATTAAAGACATTCACAAAATTTGTTTCTCATAATCAGTTTTTTGCATTTTTTAACTCTTAAATATTCTAGGTATCTAAAAATTTTCATTTTGATATTCAATTTAGATGATATTTTGACTATTTTGTTCATAAATGCTTTTGTTTTTAGACTAATTGTCTTTGGTTCAAATCAGAGAGTACTTTGATGGTATGGTAGACTCTAAATCGTTGCAACTAATGATTAATATTACTACTTATCAACTACTATATTTAAGTTAGAGTTTAGAAAACGTTTTAAAATTCCACTTAATTCAGTCAGTCTTATATCTTTAAAATATAGTAAAAATAAAGAAATGCTGTATATTACAATCATGACTTGATTTAAAGGCTTTAATTCATTTTCATACATATAGTCGAGCTGTTGACTTCGTTTTAGTAATTAACTCTGTATATTAACAAGTTATATATTACGTGCGACAGTATTAGTTCCAATAATTTTATTAAACTTCCCTGCTGCATTTAACAATCTTGATTTTGAATAATGGCTGTAACTATAACAACGTGGCTGATTAACATATTAATTTTAAAAAGCTAAATAAATAGAACTTCGATTTCGCATTCAGAGATAGTAACACATTTCTTGTGCATTTCACATAACCAGGTTCCTAAAAGATGCAATAACTAAAAGATTAAAATTAATCTACAATTAATGAATCGCTAATACAAACAATTGATATTGTTTCGAAATCAGAAACAAATAGTCGTCTAGATAAAATTATTATGATAGACACTAAGTGTGTCTACATGTAAAATAAAATAAATGTAAAGATATAAAGGTAAAAATATGTTATTGTACTAAAAGTAAATGATTTTCACTGAATAACTGCACCAGGGCGGTGCCGTTACGATTTAAAATACATGACTGAGTTTTCTTTTCTTTTTTTTCTTTTATTATTTGAAATCAAATTTTTCAATATTTTTAAACTAACCATTAACCAACACTTTCTAGAGACTTCTGGTATAAAACTGAGCTCCATTGCTTCACTCTTTATGAGTCGCTAATATAAATAATTTATATTGGTTCGAAACCAGAAACAAATAGTCATCTAGTGAAGTGTATTATAGACAGTAAATGTTTCTACATGCAAAATAGAATACAGTGCATATAAAAACGATGACGTGTTAGTTATTGTACTAAAAAATATGAATAATTATCTCCAGTGCAAAATCTTTATACCAGTAAATTGTCGAAATATATTCGTTGCTACATCTTAAACTTTTAAATCTCCTGATACATTTTTTTTTAATTCCTTTATACTCTAAATATGCAGTAGAGAAGAAAAAGTAACAACCTACTGTCAGTAGTAGTGGTGTAATTGCAACAAAGACATCGTTATATTTTTCGGTAGTAGTATAATACAAATGTGCGCGCGCATGTTAACCAAACATGCCGGTTTTCCCGCGTTAACTTGAGCCGGCGCAAGTGAGAAGCAAAGGAAATTAAGAATAGTTAATTATGGCGAAGCTGAAATAAAATATTCTCGATCTAAATCGTGAAAATAACGTCTCTTCCTTCCTGCCTTTCTCTCTTTTTTTTCTAACACACAATTTCTCTTTCTCACTAAAGCGACGGTGTCTATTTTTATGATTTTTATAATATAATGTATATATATGATACAATTTAGTTTGAGAAAATAGCGATTCACACCTCCTAGGTTGACTAATTTTCGTAAAATAATCTTATATTCAATTTCGCGCACGCGCGTATCCGTGTGTGTGTGTGTGTGTGTGCACAAGCACTTATAATTAGTAAATTACAGAAATGCACACGGTAAATGTATATGCATGTGCGTATATATATATATCAATGACAAAGTGGAAAAACATTTTATTTGTCTAATGTTGACATAAAAAGTTATATATCATATTCTGCCCGCGTGTGTGTGTGTGTGTGTGTGAGTGTGTATCGAGAGTCTCGTTGTCAGTTAATGGTTATTGGATTAGTCATGTAGCTATGGAATAGATATATATGCCAATTTTCTGCCGATTTTAATAAAACTTACCTCTCCCTCTTTCTCTCTCTCTCTCTCTCTCTCTCTCTCTATATATATATATATATATATATATATATATATATATATATATATATATATTATATATATATATATATATATATATATATATATATATATATATATATATATATATATTATATATCTATATATATATATATATATATATATATATCTTCAGGTAAGTTTTATTAAAATCAAGAGAAAAAGACATTTTATTTTCTTTCTTTTTTTTCATTAATCCATTTCAGGTCAATAGTCACTAACAGACTATTTCTTAAATATACATTTAAAATGTATATCACTTATATACAGTTACAAGCCGGTCTACAAATGACGTCACTTCTATTTGCTATCGTATATTTGAATTATCGTTTCTAAAAAAAAAAAAAACAAGATGAAGCTAATAAAAAGAAATATTTTCCTTCAGATAACACTAATGTTCCTGATAATTATCAAATTCTCGAATAAAAACATTATAAATATTATAAGATTGGACATAAATTTGGTTCGGATGTAAGATAACTTATACTCACACTAGAAGAAATGCAATAAATGAACTACATTATACATACAGACATATATATATATATATATATATATATATATATATATATATATATATATATATATATACTTAACGCAACATTTCAACTATATATTTTATGAGACGCACATTGAATCCATTCAATTTCTATTCTATGATTTTCTTTATAAACTGATTCTTTACGGATATAATTCTATAAATGTATATGATAAATTTATTTCCTTAAATGCACACGGATGAGTGGGCACACATTCCAGCGCACCTGAACACACACATATGCGTAACATAGATAGATAGATAGATAGATAGATAGATATTGAAGAATTAAATTTACACGTTATATATATATATATATATATATATATATATATATATATATATATATATATATATAACATATCTATATATAAAAATGTCCATAGTATAATTCAAATTTCATCAGTAATTGCACGACCGATATTTACAGATTTTACATATATGTATATTTGCCAAACTGAGATTACAGAAACTAATAATTCTAGTATTTTCCACAGAAATACGCTCATCTGGACCTTCAAACACTGTCACCACTTTTCAGATTATTTTTTTTTCTATTCAGTGCGACACCAAACTAATCTGAAGAACACAGATGATCAGTCTGCTTTAGTTATCAAACTATAATATCTTAAAAGTTTATTTTTTTTATCCTGATGTTATAATTTGAATGCGTTTATCTTTCTGAAAATAAGGCACAACATTCTAAAAATTGAATTTGTGTTTGTCTTTAAAAATCAGAATGAAAGTAATTATTTGCAAAAATGAAATCAAATGAAGTCAACTGATATTCTGAAACACGAATCTATCATTATTAGAAACAATAATTTGTTTGTCGGGAGAAAAACGAAATTATATTTTTAAACAGTGAACAACATCTCCAAAGGCATGTGCTTTTACAATTAGAGATCTTTATTTTTATTTTTTTACATTAGAGAGTTTTTGTCTTTTAATAAAAAAAAGTTTTTTAGAAAGCAATATTTCGACGTATCGTTGAGATCTTCGATTTCTCAAGCCAAATAATGAGTGGAAGACGCAAAAATAATTCACTTTTTTTCGCAGTCGAGTAGAAGAAATAAATTTACAAACTAGACAAACTTCAATCAATATACGTTAATATCGCTGCGCTTCTTGCAACATTTATTGTCACGTGTATATGATTGTGCAGCCTTTTCGTATGTCTCTTTTATTTACGAATGAATGTATATTGATATTTACTAAGCTTAATAAGGCTAAATAGGGAAGATAGAGAATAAGAAGATTGTATAGCAACACATTTCCAAAAAGGTAGGACCCGCTGATCTTAAAAATGAATATTTGAAATGGCTTTTACAAAGGCACGAAATTGGTACTATACATTATACAATTATCTCAAGCTGCGAACAGAGACAATATGTATCTGATATATAAATATATTGTATTTCTTGTAAACACATTCATTTGACTATATATTTGTTTACTGATCTAAGTACATGTGTATAAAATTGAAAATATCGGTCGGTCTATTACAGAGATTCCGTTTAGACACTAATTTTGTAATTTAGTGATAAACGTTCAACCCTACACACCTTGCATTTTTAGTACATTCTGTTATAGCCGATGTTTATTGAACTGCTCCAATTCTCATAGTAGGGAGGCTTCGTCGGGTTTAAAATGAGCATTTGAAATTCTGATTGTAAATGGATTTTTGTTGGGATTGTTTTTTAATGTTTTAATTTGCATTGTTTGCTTATGACTGAACAGTATCAAAGGTACAAGTGCACAACTTGTAATGATTGTCTCTACTTCTCAAGTTCAGTAGTAAGGATAAACTCTGAACTCACACCCGTACGACGCAATATAAATGTGTTTCTGTTTCGTTATATGTATTTTTATAATGACTGAAGACGACAACAGAATGGGGAACGACTGACAATTATTGCTTTGTCATCATTACAGGAAGTGGAGTCTTTTCTAAATAGGAGAGCTCCTTAGGTTGGAAGTGGGGGATAACTAGAAACTTTCTTATACATGCAACATTTTTTATCTTTTTAGGTCGTTCACCTTTATTTTGTTCTCGTGTGTGCGTCTCTGTATGTGTGTGTGTGTGTGTGTGTGTGTAGAGGGAGGGACGGTGAGCAGTGGGAAACGGTAGTGATAAAAAAACATATTGATCAGGTTATGTATGGAGCCTGTTATCATGTCCTAAATGCTCTTATTAATCTCACCCTGGCTATGACGATGAACAACATTCGGCACCAAGACCTCAGATCGGGAGGTATTGAGGAGCGTGGAACCACTTCTTAATTGGTGCTGTTCCCAGATCCACTCTGACCGGAGGTGGTAGCACCTGTTAGAGTTCCAGCAATGGGCAAATTAAATTTCGGTATTAAGTGACCTTATAAGGAGTTGATATGCTACTAAACAAACCAACAAACTCTTATTAAATCTCTCTCGCAACTAATTCGACCTGAGCGAACCTGTTAGGGTCTGTTGTTTACCTGTTGCTCTTCTCCTAGGGTTACTTCTTTCTAGCTCCAACCTGTGATATCAGATTCTCTTCATGCACTTGATCCAGCTCCTTCACTCGTGTAGGACGTTGTTTTGTGGAAATGAGTGGATGGGATGAAAGGGTTGATGCAGAAAACATCTGTTACATCTCGGTATATCTTTCCATTTTCAGTCATAATTTCATATAACCGGCCAGTCATTTGTCTTGAGACATTCTCTCGCATGAGGTTTTGAGTGCTCAACGCTGACATTGTTCTCTATTTTGAGGCTTTTTAGTTCTTGGCCGTATCATATTGCCTCAGCCGCTCGTAGTTTTTTGTTTTTTTTTTCATACTTCCTCTACTATGTATGGGTATTGCGGTCTGTTGCTGGGACTAATGATTTTGTGCGCCTGGGCTAGTGTTGAGGTCTTCAGTTGGTGAGTTATTGATATTATACTCTTTTCCACTCCTTAAGAAAAGGTCAGCTGCGACTTGTTACCATGGCCTTCCGGGTACTGTTGTGATTACCTGAGGTTCTGTTGGCTGACGATCTGCATACATTGCATAGGTCGCGCAGTCTTGTATATATTGTACTACCGAATTTCCTTGGACATGCCAGGCCAAAATATCAAATTTCTTGCCCGTCTGAGACACGAGTTGAGGCCTAAATGGCCAGTGTATGCCTCCTGCTTTATTTTCAGATGCATGGCAAAAGATATGACAATTCTCTGTCCTCAAAGTATCTGTGCTGCGAGTTCGTCTCTTTAATCAAAGAATGGCTTCAAGGAATCTGGTAAAAGTCTCTTGTTGTCAGGCTATCCACTAACAATAATTTCGGCTCACATTGTCGGATCTTCCATTGTCTTCCAGCGAATTTTTGCAAATGAGTGATCTTGTATGAGTTGCAGTGTGAGGTTGTTCACTGTCATGAATTCTTCTGCCTTAGGGGCTGAGGTTAGCCGTGAGCGTGTATCTGCCACTGGAATCCCTTTTCCTGGTTTGCCTTTTATTCCACAGTTGTAGTACTGTTTCACACAGAGGATTTTGGAGGGGTTTCGGTGCTCTTGTCAGGAGTTTTTGGCATATCGAGACTAATGGTTTGTAGTCTGTTATAATGTTCATCTTTCTTCCGTGGGTGTAATGGTGAAATTTTCCAGTTCATAAACTACTGCAAGCATTTCTTTCTCTATCTATTCATGATGTTCTCCGTCTGAAAGGGGATGGCTTGAGTATACAATTGGTCTACTATCTTGAATGAAGATGTATGTATGGGCTATACTCACAGGTATAGTTTTCAAGTGTCAGCTCTTTGAGTTGGTCATAATAGATCAGGACAGGTGCCCTTGTAATTATATCCTTTATCATGTCAAAGGTAATTTTCAGTAATTTTTGGGGAGTTTAAACACATTAATGGAGTATATTTCTTCGTTAGGTCATTGATGGTTGTGCTTACATTTAGGATAAATTTTGCCACATAATTTACCAAACTAGAAACCTGTCTAGGCTTTCTACAGTATCTGGGGTATTTATGTCTCTAATTCCATCTTTGGTGATGCGGTGTCCCATGAAGGTGATAACATCTAGACCCATTTCGAGACTTTCAGTGTTAAGCTTGACTCCTACTTTGCGACATCTTTCTAGCAGTGCAATTCCCGGAGACACCAGTCATACTCTGCTTGAGTTTCTGCCGAAAGCCGCCAGATCGCCAACAATAATTACGACTCCCTCCATGTCTTGAAACTGCTCCAGTATTTTCTTCCGCAGAGTTTAACCCAAAAGGCAATTGACGCTGGCGATATTGCCCAAAACATGTTTGGAATGTGGTCAGGTCACTTGAAGCTTCATCAAGCATGACATGCCAATAACCTAAGGACAGAGTAGCTTTTGTAAATATCTTGACATCTCTCATACCATGGAGCACATCATCCATAATAATATTGTGAAGTGTTCTCGCAAAAGGGTTTTATTCAATTCATTGGGGTCCAAGCATATTCTGAGGATGCCATTTCACTTTTTTGTGGGGAAAATCTGACTGACCCAAGGAATGGATCTCTCCACTGGCTCCATAGCTTCTAGCTTGGTTAATCGCCTTAATTCTTCCATGAGCTGAGGACGCACAGAAAGACGCACTCTTCTGTTGGACATGACAACTGGGATAGCGTCAAGCCTTAAATGCAATGCTGCCATCCCTGGTAGCTCCCCAAGCTTATTTTCAAACACCTCTTTGAAATATTGGTGGTAACTGACTCAACGGAGAAAATTTCGAAAAGTTTCGTATCTTCATGAGGCCGATCTGTTCGTTCGACCGGGGTCCAAGCAGTGTTTAACAATGATCTCCATCTCTGAAAATAAGGAACTCAACAGAGTATCTGTGGCGTGTCTTTGGATTTTTTTATTATTCATCGACAAACTTTTAGTAACTTTACTAGTCTTTTCTCTCACATCGACACAACTTCATTACAGGGTTTCATTTCAGTAGTAAACCCTAACCGGGAGTATGTTCACATTTGCTCCTGTGTCAATTTGGAAAAATACTTCCTTTTTTGTCCAGCAGATTGATTTGGTATCCTTGTCTTTTTTTTTACTTGCACCAACTGCGTTCATCCCTTGTTATTTTTCTTTATCATTTCCCAAAGTGGTATCAGGACGGTGCACGTGACATTCGATTTTCTTTTTCTTTTCACTCATCTTCCGGTTTCAGCTGATTCTTTGTCTGTGTGCCTTCGATTCCCTATTGGGACAATTTCACTCAAAGTGGTCCCTTTCATAACAGGCTTTGCAGTATTTGTCATAGGCAGGATATGTGTTTCGTTTGGTACTATGTGCATAGCCGCAGAAAAGGCAGTCTTTTTTCATTACACGCTTTTTCTTCTTGGGTTTGTTTATTTACATTACGTGTACTTCTACTATCCCCATACCTTGACTGAGGACAGACGCCTTCTCAGTCGCTCTATAAATGACTATACTCCGTTTTAGAGTGAGATTCTTCACTTTTAATAAGTATTGTTTTGTGTCGTGGTCACGGGTGCCAGTGACAGTTTGGTCTCTAATTAGCGAGTCACGACAGAAATTACAGGTTTTTGATAGGTCTCTTGGGCTGCTATAAAAATTATCAAAGGATTTACCTTCTTCCTGCTTTCTCTGTCGAAACACAAAACTCTCGTAAGTTTCATTTGTGATTTCCATGGCATATTCGTCAAGGACATTCAGTATTTCCTGAACGGTACCCACAGAATCAGGCGGTCGTGAACTGCATGCCTCTCGTTCGTGCACATGTCGCATCTAATACTAATTTTCTAGAGAAAACTATGACTATAATGTATGGGTCCTGAAGTTGCAGTCTGCTCCTTTAGTAAAAATTGTTGTAAGCCTACAAAATCTCATGGAAAACATTACATTTGTATTAATTTGAATGAATATACGTTATAATATATATTTTTTAGCGTAAATAGACACTAGTAAAGATTTTTAGATTTTTTCTTGAATACAAACCCTAACTCTCGTAATGAAAACTGAAATTGAAAGACTAACCAGCGAACGATGAAATCATACAGTATTATTTTATTATTTTCGCTTGATGCATAAAATCTATGGACGACTCTTTAAAAGGCTTAAAATTGCTTTTTTTTCTGGTGAATTCCTTGAAACAAAAATAAAAATGTCCCTTGCTTTCTAAGAAAGAATGGAATTTCGTATTTTTTGTGCTGAAAATCATTTTTTTTTTTTCATTTCAAATACTTGCCGTTCCACGCATTTTCAGCAGTTGGAATTTAGTTTGATTTTTACGGCTTATCATATTTCGGGTTGTAGGAGGTCGCTTACAATACCCTGAGGTCTCAAACAGACCCCCTCTAACTACTATTGGAGTACTCAAAGTACTGATCAATGTATCTAACATTGATTTTCTTCTACAAAGAATTTGGCTGTTGCTGCAAATTATGACATTTGTTATATTTAACATCGTTTGCAGCAATCGCATGATGGAGTAACCGACTTGGAGTAAGGAATCGGGCGGCCGAGTTCGAATTCCAGTCGACTTTCATTTTTTTTTTTTTGTTAAATCATTTCCACCTAACCAAGGCGATAATGCCACTAGGACGGAGTGGAGTTACAGGGAGTCAAAAGGAATGGGAAGGTTTTACTTAGGAGAGGCAAGGAAAGGAAATAAAGGAAGAGGGTTCAAGAAGATAAAAGAAGGCGATTGACGTTACAGTTAAATTTTGAAGGTTGTAGGTGGAGTGGGGAAGCAAGAAATCGAAGAGGAGAGATAAGCAAACTGTTAGAATAGAAATGGCAGTTGCATCTAGCAAGTTCAACAGTAAAACAGTTGAAAACTAGTTGCCACTCTAGTAGCACGCTTAAATGCATGTATTCAAGATGTTGGTGAACTCACATAAATGACTGCAAGTTGCCTCCCTTTTGATGATCTGTAAGTATACACAAGCGGCATCGATCGGTGAATACGTCAAGTCAAATTCTTTTACATTTGGTCAAATTTATATACAGAATTTTTTTAATCAAATTCATCCCAAGCAAGGCATGAAAAACATTAAGACATAAAGGAGTAAAGAATTAGAAAACAGAAAACATTATGAAGGAGCGAGAACAATAAAGGAGTAATCAAGTAGACAATAGATAGCGATTGACATTGCATTTAAAGTTTTGAAGATCAAAGTTGGCTGGAAAGCGAGAAGTATGACAAAATATACTGTTAGCATAGAACTTACGGTTACATCTAGTCAATTAAACTGTAAATTGATGAGACCTTACCGCCAATCTAGTACTGCTCTTAAATTCATAAAGTCTAGTTACCACAGTGAAGAGTTCATCCGAACAATTAACGTGAAAGTATTTATAGAAAAGGTATAAGGAAACAACTGTGTGGCGGTGGGGACATGATTGAAAGCGAAACGCCAGGTTAGGACCAATAATATTGCTGATTCTTCTTTGGATTTTATCAAGGATCTCTAAATATATAGCAGGAGCACCAGATCATATGTGTCAGCAGTATTCAAAGTATGGACGAATGGTAGACTTATAGATATGTAAGATAGATTCTGGCAAAGAAAAATTGTCTTGCCCGACATAGTGAACCAATTTCCTTAGCAGCAGACTTAGCAATGGATCCAATATAATCTTTCCACATCATGTCAGCCAAGAATGTTAACCCGAGATGGCACAAGGAGTCACTCTCCTCGAAGATTGTATCAGCCATACTGATGAAGATAGAAAAGGGTCTCTCAGATTAATGGAGAGAAGTTTAGTCTTGGAGCCGTTAAAATTAAGAAACTAACAGCTAACAACAGGCCGTAGATCATTTATTAGATTCATGAGAAATAAGGACGTCAAATGTTATACGTGCTTTACGGTATACATATGGTGCTAGAATTATTGAAATGAATGAGACCGAATAATTAAGTACGACCACATTTGCTTAATGGCTACAAGATGATGTTGATTTAAACAAGACACCCAAAGTTTTGACTGGACAGCTAGAAATTTACAGAGAATTTGACGAATGGCTCGTGGAAGTAAGCCTATTTTTCGAACTTCAAAAATTCTAAGGAGATGGACTGGACAATAAGGCTGTGAACATTTATAGAAAAATAAGTTTATTGATTTATCTCTATTAGGGAGAATAGGTCAACAAAACTCTCGTATTTAACGCCGAAGGAGAAATTATAGAAAATTACGAAGACAGAACGCTTAAAATGGTTCTACACAAGCATTTAAAAAATTTTTAAAACTATGAAGATGTTGACGGTGGGCCGAGTAGAAAAGAACAAAATGAAGACAAGAGTTTTGAAACTTTTGAGGATTAGTTGTTGAATTTAAATTCATGTTAGAAATTACTGTCACTGGAACAATGCTAATGAAAGCGAGATGATAAAACTATAAATAATAGGAATACATGACAGAAACACATCGAGAAGTTCTTCCCCGTGAACCAAATTTAACTTTGGCGCAGTGTATTATTGACCGGTACAGAGCTGCAGAACAGAGCAATATCCAGTCGTATGAAATCGAGAAAAAAAAAACGATAAATTAAACTTGGACAATGACACAGATGGGCGGTTATTAAAGTGACAGGAAGAGATAAAGAAAATATGATTGCATTTACTGTCAAAGAAAACATGTAAAAGAAATGAGAAACTGTCCGTTCAAAAGAAAAAATACTAACTTTTCTACATCAATATTTTAAAAGCTAGTGGCAGAGAGGCGAGAGTTGATAAATGTTTCCACGTTCAAGGGGAGACAATTCGTAATGTCCACGCAAACGTAACTGAATGGAAGCGCATTAAATTAATGTAACATTTGAAATAAAGTGATCAAAGTACTGATTATGTCAACAGTGGTAAACAATGATTTTCTTCTACTACACTTGTAGGTCGCGGCAAAGTATGAAATATCTAATAATACTTGTTTTTTTTTTTTTGTATATTTTTAACCCATTTTTCAGCAATCGCACGGTGAAGTAAGGAATACAGTCGACAGACACTGTTGCATAAACCATTTTTTTTTTTTCTTAGTAAATCTTTTCACTCAAAGCAAAGCGATAATGTCACTAGAACGCGGGCGTGGGGTACAGGAATTTCAAGTGAATGAGAAGGACATTAATGAAGTGAAGCAGGGAAAGGAAAAAAAGGAGACAGAAAATGGCAGTTGACGTTGGAGTTAAATTTTAGAATATTTCAGATGGCAGTGAAGCAAGGAATCTGAAGGGAGTTCCACAGATGAGAAGTGCGTAAAAAAGAAACTATTAGAATAGAAGTAACGCTTGCATCTTGCTAGTTGAACAGTAAAACGATGAGACCTAGTTGCCAATCTAGCAACACTCTTAAATTCATGTAGCCAATGCACCAGGGTAAAATAGCTCATCAGAAGAATTGTCATGAAAATATTTGTAGAAAAGGCAGAGGGAAGCCATATCACGTTGATGAGAAAGTGACTGAAGTCGAGTTGCCAGGTTACATTATTAGACCTACTTTGAATTTTGTCAAGAATCTCAATATATATGGAAAGGTATGAATCGACCTTTTCTCCCCACACTATCTCCAGCCATGGGCAATATAGAAGGACTGACTTTTTTAAAGTTATTAAATTTAATTTTTTTATTTATTCTCTATTTTTTTAATTATAAAAGTTGCATTATCCTTTCAAATTACACTAGTCGACTTTATATATATGTGTGTATGTGTGTGTAAAATCTAAATTCCCCTCCAAAATAAATAGTAAATAACTACTTTTCGAAGAAATAAGGCTCGCTATAGTTTTTGCTTGAAAAAATGATTAAATTAAATGTTTACATATATCCAAGTTTGATTTGTTTGAAAACAACATTAACAGATGACCCCATGTTAGTATTTAAATACTAACATGACCCCATGTTAGTATTTAAATCGAAAATTAAAGTGTCTTTTTGAATAAAAATATCGGGATGCTCAGCCCCCACCCCGACTCCCCAAGACTCTCCACCCCAACCGTGGTATTGGTAGTGTGGTATTTTCCTAAATTTAATTATTTTTTAGCAAACCAAAAAAACAATGTAGTTTATTTCTTAAAGGTTGAATAAAAAATTATTTGATGGCTGAAAAATATCAATAAATTGTCAATAATAATAAACTATTATTCAAAAATCTTCCGAGCAACGCCGAGTATCCCCGCTAGTATAAAATAAAGTATATAAAAAATCCACATCATAATAAAAAACGTTTGTGTTCTTTTCTATGTGTGTGTATATATGTATATATATATATATATATATATATATGTGTGTGTGTGTGTGTGTGTGTGTGTGAACATGTTAATTTTCTCTCTTCCTTTAATAAGGATACTAAAATATGAAATTTATCCGTGAATATGAGCGGATCCTATAAGTAGACAAAACTTGTCTAAATTATTCAATGAGACACACACACACACACACACACGCGCGCGCGCGCACACACACACACACACACACACACACACACTCACACTACCGCAAAAACACCGATATACGCAACCATATATAAATCAAAAATATAAAAATTAATTAGTTTGTCTGACGATCGCAAATAGCGTGAAACCCAGGATCACAAACTCATATAAATCCAACTAAATATATATTGGCAAAACCGCAAAACAGTCTTTTTCATAATTCAAACTAATAAACTTAAGTTTTTCATTTCTGAGATTTTTCAAACATTTCAACATTGGCTTTTGAGAAAGAAAAACGAACGTTACGTCAGATGCAAAGATATACAAATTAACAATTATCTTATCGATTTTGACAAATTTGTGGATGAAATGAAGATTTTTAGTTTTAAAATATATAAGTACATGAATAAAAGTGTAGGCAAATGATGGAAAAACACTTCTGTTTATGTACTATAATCATATAAATTAAACATTATACAGGTAAATTTTCAAATTAAAATTCGGCTACATCTACGAAGTTATTGACGCATTCTTGTGTGTGTGTGTGTGTGTGTGTGTGTGTGTGTGTGTGTGTGTGTGTGTGTGCGCGCGCGCGTGTGTGTGTGTGTGTGTGTGACTGCAAGAGTGTTTGCAAACGCACTTTTCTCACAAATTTCTTTTAATGACCAGCTTTAGATGAATTGACATTTGTCTGTGTGTGCGTTTGCACGCTCGACGCATGTGTGTTAGGCGACCATGTGACCTGATGAATCGACGGCCATCTGTCTTGGATTTTCTTTTTTCGTTTCTCATGACGCGTCGCTTGTCCTCACTGCGTCAAATCTGACTCACACCCAACTGCCATGACTATTTCTATTTCTTCTCGGCTCGGCTACATGCCGATGTTAACAATCATCATAGTAGCAGAAGTAGTAGTAAAAGAGAATTTTGGGCAACTGTGAAAAAGTGAAACCGATTAAGGGCTGAAAGGGGTAAATAAAAAAAGAAAGGAAGTAATTAAAAAGCAAAATATTAAAGACCTTCCGATCTACACTCTTTGTCCGACTCTTATTCTTTCTTATTTTTTATTTTATTTTATTTTATTTATTTATTTATTTTTTTGAAATATGAATTTCTTGGTTGGTGGCAGATTGGTTTGATTTGAATCAATACAAAAACGCCATTTTTTATTCATTTTCACACCAAAAGAGTTAAGCAACTATTAATTTTTGAATAGCCCCTTATTCATCTTATTTCTGTTGCCTTTTATCACAACTGTCAGATAGTTATTCTCTGGTCGTTAAGTAAGCAGTATTGATTGGAAATAAGCTTCCGACAAGATTTGATCTCGTATTCCTTATCATTGGGGGGGGGGTAAATTAAAATCTCAACCGATGTATATTCCTCGTATCCGTTCCCTGCTGCTTACTTAACGGATATAGAATAACTGATTGAGATTTGCAAAAAAAAGCAAAAGGAATAAGAAAAAAAGAAAATCTAATGAAAAGTGAATAACACAATTTTGTCTAAGATCTATTACTATTGTATTAACCTATATTGAAATGATTTTTTGCTTTCTGCGAAGTTGGAAATAACTTGAAAGGAAGTGTATATACAATTATATGACTCAAAAACGTTTCCTTCCTTTTGGAGAATGTCCCGTCTAATTTTACTGAATGTCCCGTCTTATCTTGACTATGTTAATATCGTAATAATCCTAGTGATGAAAACGCTGTCAGAACAAATGCGAGTAGTCTTCGGAGCTTATGTTATACTCTGCTTCAATTAGATCTCCTGATTCACTCTACATGTCGACTGGATGTGAACACCAAGAAAGCAAAACGCAAAATATAAAAGAAAGTTGTTTTCTGCGTATGGGCTCTGAGCATCACATCCGGTTTATTTATTTTGTAAAGATACAAAATTATGGCACAAGGCCGTAAAGGGGGCATTGAGTTGAGGCTGGTCGTCACTTACTATATTCTACCTAGCTAATCCGATTCACGACCCATTCACTCGTTACGTTTGATACATTCACCACAACTCATCCATCACCAATCAATCCTCCATATACCATAATACTACATACTCTCAGGGGGACCTAAAAAACGCACCCCATGACATAAAAATTTAAGGATTATAAAATAATATACATAAAAATTTGTACATATACAATGAACAGGGAGGGGATGAACCCAAAACAAACTAAAAATATCAAAACAAACAAAACAAAGATATTAGGTTGGTGCAAAAATAATGACGTAATAATGTCGTTTTTTGATGTTAAAAAATACATCACAAAACGACATTATTACGTCATTATTTTTGCACCAACCTAATAACTGATGTTAAATGGACCCATCCAACCATCAAAAAGAGAGGCTGCTGTATTCAGCCCTTAGACAAAATCAAGAGAGACTGTCTCACTAAGGGAGAGGGAAAGGATAAAATAAATACGTCCTTGGGATAAGAACACTGGTCCAGTCGAGATGAAAAAGGTGGAGGCAAAAACAAAATGAGGAGGTTGGGAATATTGATTAGGATCATAACCAAAGAATGAGCTGAAAACAGGCCAGGAACGAAACTTACTCACATTAACTAAGTACACAAAAGTGATCTATCCAAGGGAGGGCTCCACAGGAAACCACCCCGATGTGACTTAGGTGTACCTAAAAAAGAAAATCAAGGTTAACCCCATTTGCATGAACCAAGCTCGCTTTCGCTGAAATCTATCGAACCCAACCGTTTTCTACCAGTTCTAATCTTCATCTTGAGCTGGTGCTCAAAAAATCGGATCAGATCCTGATGAGAAAGACGGTTGCCTCGCAAGACTTCTTCCTGTCGTGTCATCCAAATCACCATTCGGGCCGTGGCCAGCAGCAATAGAAACACCATTCGTTTCATCCCAAAATAGGAAGCGACACATTGTCACACGCATATGCACGATCAATGAGCACAAGCTTTTCGGGAGCAATACAGGCCATCAACCTGCCGACATGGTCCCATGGGGGAACGGACTCGAGGACAATGGTAATAGGCGTGCGAAGCCGTTTCCTCTAAACCAAGTTCACGTCGTTCACCGTCTGGTAATACCGCCAAACCCCATATGAAGGCCTTGTCATTGAGAACCAGTCGCCAGGTAAGCGAAAACTAAGGGGTTGCTGAGGTAATTTCCTCCACATCCATCTCCATCTCTGTGGTTTTATCATTCCTTTTGCTGATGTTGTTGCTGCTGTTTTCCTTTTGGACCTCCTTTGCCTGCTTCTGCGATTGCCTTTCCTGGTTTTCGGGACCTCGCTGCACCTCCTGCTGCTTTTTCGGTGGCTCCATATCCCGCTTTTGGAGAGAGGACGCTTTTGTTGTTTTCCGCCCCTTCACCTCCTTCCAGCCACTGTCGGGGGGCCTTCTCTGTTGAAGCTACTGATACTATTGCTGTTATTGTTGTTGTTGTTGTCGCCGTTGGGCGGGATGGAGGTTGTGAACTCTTAGCGGAGCACGCTTTGGACATGTGCCTCGAGGCTCCACATGACCAACAGTAGGGTTTGCGTCCCTCCACCATCACCAGCATCCGCTTTTCTCGACACATTAGGATGTTCTTGATTTCCCCAAAGTTTATCGGGTTAGTGTTACTTGTAACACCATGTGTCCCGTGGTTATTCCGGTTTTGCTAATGGATGCATTTACCTCCTCCATTTGTCTAAACTTCGAAAAGAAGGCCCTCATTCGGTCTTCACAAATGTTCACAGGCACCCGATGGACTGTGATCTTTGTCCAACGGGTGTCCATGTACTCCGTCTGGGGTGTTATTGATGTGGTTAACAGAACACATCCGGTCAGTTGCTTCGCTTCCTGCTCTGTGCCTAGGAGAATGTCCCACATTGCATTGCTCCTTCTGGCTAATACATTTGGTGCTACATTGATGCTTTTTAAAGCCCCTTCCATGCTTCCTCTGCTGACTCCAATCAATTTCTGACTTTTTACGTTGGCGGTCAGCAGGGATATTATTCTTGAATTCACTGCATTGACTGCCTCACGAATCGTAAAGAATTCGTTTCTTTCCACATATTTTTTGTACTTGGCTCTTTGTGCGTCATTAATACGTAGACTCCTGCTTCTTTGGTCTGTTTTCCGACCAGGCAGTTTTTTTAGTGATTAGTCAGTGATGGAGTTTGTGTTTACACCGCCCGTGCATCTAAATTTTCCGCCATGGTGGCTCCAAACCACCACGGCTAAACAAATAAACGCTTGCCCCTATATGCATCATGAAAAAAATTAATAGAACAAAAAGTCTCACGACCAAGAAAGACGAAATAAAATCCAACAAGAACTTGGAAAATTAAAGCACATAAGAACTAAAAATAAACAACAATTTAAATAAATATGCAAAAGAAAATAAAACAAAAATAAAATAAAAACGTTAATGGGGTGTAGAATTTTAATTCTACATCATTTCACTAGCTGAAAATAACTTGTTCAATTTTGTGCAAAGAGTGGATCACAGAGCCTTGATATTTCTCTGACTCCTCAGTGTTCAATTATTTTCAACTACGTCCGAATTGTATCGACCTAGATTCTGACCTGAACGAAAATACATTTCCGCCAAAAATCTATCTATGTGTTTCGAGCCTATGACGTGACTTGAAAGTAAATAAATCTACAACTCTTTCTTCTTTCCTCTGTTTTTCTCAGAACCACAACTATGTAGTTCAATGAGGAGTTTTACATCTGTCCCTGGTAGGAAGACGCTATGACACACATGCGCGAGCGCGCGCGAAAACACGTACGTACGAACATTGAACATCTCTTAACTATTCAACTACACTACAGTGAAACCCGGATATAAGAAAGTTGTCGGGGCCGAATAAGTCTCTTATATCCGGGAGTTTCTCTTATATCCGGGTTTGGTCTATTTTGTTTAGGTAAGTATGGCTCTAATTTGGGACCAGATAAAATCTCTCTTATATCCGGGTTTCTCTTATATCCGAGCTACACTGTATAGAGCAACAGAAACTTATTTACTTCAAAATCCTCGAGAGCTATAAGTTACGATTCAATATATTCACCTTTCTAGAATTCTTTCTTCGAAGAACAACAATCAGCAGCAAGTTAATTCCACATTTCGATATTCAAGTGAAGATTACATTTTCTCTCAATCTTTCAATTTCTTTGAACTCATTTTACGCCGAATTTCAGCCTACAACACCTTATCACAAAACATTCTCTCCATTTGAAACTATTAGGTTGGTGCAAAAATAATGACGTAATAATGTCGTTTTTTGACGTATTTTTTAACGTCAAAAAACGACATTCTTACGTTATTATTTTTGCACCAACCTAATATTTTTTTTATGAACTGAAATCTTTTCTGTGAGACCAGATAAAAAAAATATATCTTCCTTAAAGTCTTAACTAATTCAAATAACAGTTAAAGGTAAATAACTCATACTGTATTATTACAACTCTTACTATATAAAAATCACATACTTGATTGCTTTGTATTTCACACAGTTAAATGTTTGTTGCTATAGAAACAGTTTTTGACTTATTTCTCTTGTTTGCTTTTCGTTGGCTTACACATTTGTAAGGTAAAAATGTACCTGTTGAATTGAGGCTGTTCAAACCCTTACAGTGTCACAAACACAAGGAAAGAAACTAAAGAAAGAAAAAGCAAACACACACGAATAAAAAAGAAAACTAATAAATTCAAGAGTTCGACAAAATTAAAGTAATAAACTTGACAATTCATAAACAAGACACACTTGGGCTGGACAAAATCAACATTCGATATTGAAGCAAAAAATTACATCGTAACAACGAAATCAAAAAATGTTTTGATTCGGAAGAAAGTTGCAAAATTTAGGTAGGAGCATCACACCCGGTCCACAAAACAAATCTCCATAATAGAATTAAATACAATAGCTAATCACGAAGTCCCCGCCGGATAAAAACATGACCTTGGAGACTACCAGATTTACTTAAATGAAAGTCCCTTGTAACAACCAACACGTCACCGCTCATCAACGCCTTCACTATCCAACTCCAGGCTTCCCTCCTCGTCACCACTCTAATCCCTTTTCATTGATACCACATTCGATCAGAATCCAACAGACATTCCGCTTGATCAACTTTAACTATGTACTCCCTCGTCGTCACTACCGTAACACCGGCAGCCAAGACGCCTTACTGCGAATCTATCCACCACTGGAACCTCGATCGACCAACCCATTTTACCAAGCAGTTCGGCTTCGACATCTCAACATCACACTACCTCAGCCCATCAATACCACCACAGGTGTCGATTTCAACCTTTAAGGAAAGCGTGCATCAAACCCTACTAACAGCTAACCCATCTCATCTGACCGCAAATGTGAGCTCTACTAACCAACCAAAGAAATTGGTCAATACCTACAACACCCATCGCTTTCCTGACCAACAGCAACTGAACCAAATTTCAAACTACTATTTGACGAATACACGTTGTTCAAAATTTAATCTTTGTTTGTTCCATTCCTTAGCAACCAAACGAACAACTTATAAGATATACTTAGGTTTCTCTTCCATTTATTATTATTATTATTATTATTTATTTATTAATATACTCTCTGATTCGACATTAACCCATGAATTATTGGCAGGAATTTTCAACACCATTGTTGCAGATTGGTGAATGTATTTTTAGTTATCAGAAGGATTTAAGATATCGGTGTTCTTAAACATTCATCCACAACAAATTAAGAGGTAAAAGGAACATTGAAAACAAATCATGCAAGAAAATTCAGAGTGAACATAATTAAAAGTGCAACAATAACATTAATTTATATACAATTGACAATTGGGTCGAATGTTTTTTGATAAATGAGGATGTTTGAATTAGATTGTGTAGAGTGTTTTTGTGAAGTTTCAGTGTGTGTGAAGCTGTTATTAAGAATTGGCAGGAGTTGTGTACCTTTACTTGTTTAAATGTTTCATTGATTGTCTACGAATACTTATTTAGTAGTGAGTAAATATCACTTTTTAAGTATTGTAAGTAATTGCTAGAAATTGTTCCTGAGAGAGAGCGTGGTTGTTGTTTGTTGAGTCAGAGAAGTTTGCGCGGGAAAAGTATAGTTGGTCAAGGTTTTGACTTGCGTGGATTAGTTTGGCATCTCTCCAGGGGTGAAAGTCTGACTGCCCGTATTTGCGTGAGTGCTGGTAATGTTCGTGTGTTTAAGACGGGAGCTCTTGAGAAACACGAGGGAGCTTATTCGTGTTTTGTTTATATAAGGCTGTGTCATACGTGATCGGCTCCGAAGCGAAAACGCGGGAAATATCATTTATCGCTTGCAGGCGATCTGATTGGTCGGAATTGACCAATCAGCGAGCTAGTTTTGAGGAGATTAACCAATGAATGCTTGTCGCATGATTTGTATGCATGTGATGATAATCACCACAGGGGAAGAGTGCATTTCCCCCCGGGGGTGACTGGCAAACGTGGAAGATTCCATGCCATCAACTTCTATTGTTGTAGGCCAGCAAGATAAAATAGAAAGCATTAATTTCGGAATTGCCCTACTATATTTTATTTTGAATATCTGTCTGAAATTATATTTTAAAACAAATAAAACGACAAAATAGAAAAATGACTAAAAGATATTTTATTAAAATTTTATTAAAGTTGTAATGGGGCATCACTCTCACGTCATGTTTCATGAATGTGGAACTCTTAGGTGAAAAAAGATTTGAAAAAGACAAATGCCGGCTGTAATGAATAAGATGTAAAATGTCGCCTTGTCTCGCTGTCAACACGAAAGCATGTTGTTAGTGAACGAGTTATCGTAAGAGCAATGTTACTTTCTGAAATTGCAGTGGCAAATTCTAATAACAACCTTCAGAAAGAAAAAATTAGGAGATTTTCCAGCAAAAGTATTTTTAATGTTCGATACAACAATTTAACAGTCACTGAAACAAAAATGCACATTTGTACACTTAAACATTTAAAATAGTGTAGTTGTTACCGTTGCTTATTTGCTCGGCTGATAGTAATTCTAGATTGTTAGTAACTTGAATGTTAAATATGTTAAACTGTGCACATATTAATCTTACTATGGTCATTCGTATCGCTATAAAATCTGTTATTCTTTCATGCTATAATTTGAAACATAAAGATAAAAACAAGATCTTGGGTCTCTACATTGATCTGCATCGTTATTACTTAAACGTCAATATATACCCATATCTACAATTACATGGATTTTGCTTAAGAATAATAACACATTTTCCAACCACTACCTGAGCAGGTAAATTAGTTATTGGAGAATTATTTGCTCATTTTTTTTTTTTTTTTTTGCTGCCAATTAGTTGCATGTCAATGATGGGATTTTGGCTCCAAATACTCAGTGATGGCGAAGAAGCGAATTCATGCCTTTTCTAAGTGCGAAGTGAAGATAAATTACCACATTCAGAATTTTGCATTTCATTTTAATAAAACATAATAAAATTTAATAAGACATTACACCTCCTTCCACGGTGCACACACGTGGTGATTGTGTCGACAGAATCAAGGCAAAAATCTAAGAATATTTTAGGCAGTTTTCTTAATCACTCTCTCTCTATCTATCTATCTATCTATCTATCTGTCTATCTACCTATCTCATACACACGCGCACGAGCGCTCCAATAAGTTCGTTGTCTGACGTAGTTATCAGCTGAATTTTAATCTGAAAATTTACCTGTATAATGTTTAATTTATATGATTAATATTGATATATTACGAAATTTTATATAAGATGTGTTTGTCCATCATTTGCTTACATTTTTATCAATGTACTTACATGTATATTTTACTATTAAAATTAAAAATCTTCAGTTCGTCTACGAATTGACCAAAATCAGTAAATTTTAATTTGCATATCTTCGGATCTGACGTAATTTTCGTTTTTTGTTCGAAAAATTCCAGAATATGTAATTACGCTTCTCAAGCACTAACTCTCATAAAAAATTAAAAATTAAATTTTATTAGTTTGAATTTATAATTAACGTGGCCAAATTAAAGAAATAGAGCATAAAAATAAAATCTAAATTTAAAAACTTTAAAAAATCTATCCTGCTATTTAACGATAGCTGAGGGGGAGAAAAATGGATTCATAACTTTCCCAAAGGTATGAGCACGTATATCTCGATATGGTTGAAAAAAATAGAAAGGTTCTGTAAAATGTAATTGATCCAGACCAACATCCTGTATACAAACAAAAGTCTGAATCATTTGTTCTTGAATGCAAAGTTTATTTACTTACTGCTAGTTTAATTTATTTTAAGCCAAATAAGTGCCAATCACCATAACGGTTAGATACGTTGCCAGCAGCGGCTCTTTTCGGGCGCGACTGTTTTTTATCAGTCCCTGGTTGCTTTCTGCTGTGTCACTCTATTTGGGCCCGGTACTCAGTTTCAAATATCTGCTGTTTCTCAGTATTCTTTTCTCAATCTTTAGCTCAATCATATATCTCCTGTATTAATTTTTTTCAAAAACAATTGCCTTTCTCCAGCATTTGTTTTTGCTATACGACTGGACTATTTCAATTCCTTCAAGTCATGTGCGTTTTTGTCAAAGTATTTCTTTTGATTCTGTCTTGCCTTTTGCAGTCTATTTTTAGTTTCTTCTGCATTGAACGGGATAGGGATTATTTTTTCATCGTGAGCAATATGCTTCCCAACTGTCTGCCAAAGAATCTCTGGGCTGGTAAAATTCCAATCGATTTTGATGGGTGTTAGTGAGTCCCAGTATAGCCAAACCAGAATCATACTTTTCATTGTTACACTTTTTAATTATGCATATTTACTTTACTGACAATTCCGCTATTCCATCAGAATCCGTATCTGCAGACTCCAATCTTTTCATCACCTGGTTGTCGAATTTAGGGCACTCATCACTTACAACTTCTTCCGGAATGCCATATCTCACGAAATGTTCCTTCATCAGCTTGACTGTACAGATTGGTGTTGTTCCCTGGAGTTGATCAAATAAAATGTAGTTGGAAAAATAATCCACACAAACTAGGTATTTCTTTCCGTCCAGAATATTCAAAGCAACACATTGGAATGGGTATTCCGATATAGGCCTTATAATTAGTGTCTCTTTCCAAAATCTTGCAGAGTATTTGTTACACTGTTCACAATTTGTCTAAATTTCCTGGAGTTCTCATCTCATTCTAGACCAAAATATGGTATCTAGGAGACGTCTCGGTTCAATCAGCTTTATGAGTTTCTGCAAATCCTCATCTTCTTTGGTGACGCTGATTAATCTGTCTCTGGTCTGTTCACTTACAAGGAAGTCTAATAAATTCACTTCATTAAACTGTAAGTTTCATTAAAATCCGACATTTGATTTTTGCATGAATTTCCAAATCAATGTGTTTTCACAGCAAAAATGACCCTAAAATTCACTATAAATTTTAACCAAAAGTTCAAACATTCTAAAAAGGATCAAAAAATATAATTTAATTAAAAAATCGTCTGGTTTTTCTCTTGATAATAACAAAAATTTTGACGTTAAAACATCTTGTTTTTATTAAGTTTGCGGCATTTGTTTTTCATCATAGTATGATCACTTTTTAGCGAATCTGCGGGGTACCTACTTTTTATATAAAGATTATTTTATTCAAATTTAAACTCTATGTAAAAAAATAAATGCTGACTAGCGCACCGCCCCACCGAAAAAAATGAAAATAAAAATAAAACACTTACTTTTATGTCAGTTTTTAAAGCAAATGCACTATGGAAGACTTTTCTTTCAAATTTCAAAAATAAAAATGTAACAAGAATCTTTTTTTCTTTTTTTTTTTTATTACTCTTTGATTTCATGGCATTGTATATCTGCACACATCCTTTATATATATTTATCTTTTCTTTCACGTACAGCAGTGGCGTAGCTAGAGTAAACGTCACCCGCGGCGGTCCGCTCAAATGTCACCCCAATGACCCCGATTCACCCTATGCCGAATGGTTAGCTGTAGCTAAATTTTCATACATGCTCTACCTCTACTTTACTCTACTGACCGGTACGTTACTGTTTACATGTATGATCCAAGACAAAATCCAATACCACAAAATAATCAGTTCAAATCAAAAGATTTTTAAAATGTAACTGTTCACTTTCAGAACAACTAAATACAAAACACGGCAATACACAAAAGAATGACATTCGATACTATGGTCTTAGAATGAATGTTTTCTTGTTTTCATTGTGGCAAACTGGTCAATGACATCGTCAAAATCTGTTTGTCTTGTAAGCTCGTTTTCAATGGACAGCACAGCCAGATCCGACAGTCTCGACTGGCTCATGGTTGACGTAATTTTCTGTTGCTAATTTTCCGGTGTCCAATTTTCCGTTGCATCATTTTCTGGCTACCATTTAATTATCAATGATGTTTGAAAGTATTTTTCTTGACAAAAATGTTCTATTTAATTTTTAAGCATTTTCCTGAACATTGTAAATCAACTGCATTCTTCTAAAGGTTACCTATAGAATTTATGCAAAGTTTATTTTTTTGTTTTTCTTTATACAAGTAAAATAAATTTACATCGTATTTTGATGTTATTATGATTTTAGTTTTAGTGATAATTTAAAAACAATAAATATTTATCATTAGTACCAATAATGGAAAATTAAGTTAAAAATTTAAAAGAATCGTTTTTGGAAAATAAGCACAAATTTTTCCGATTCCAATACCGTTTCCGATACCCCCAAAAGTTCCGATTTTTCCGATTCTAGATTCCGATTCCGATTAATCGTCCCAACACTAGTAGATATATTCAAAAGTATATCGCTCAGTCAATGGAAAATTGTATCTCAGCGAATTGATACATAGGCAAGACTGAAATTGTTGCACTTTTGGCTTCGCATTTCGCTTGGTTGTTATTAATGATGCAGAGTTAAAACACCATATCATCCGATAAAATGTTGCAACAATGTCTCTTTTTATTAACCAAGATTGTAGCAACTGAAACACATGACAGCTGAAAACATTGCTATTTTTCCTACTCACAAATTTCCGGAAAATTTATTAGAAAATCTCTGACTGGGGAGTGGGGTCATAAATTATTTCGGGGGGCGGTTATAAGCCCGCCTGCGAAACCCTGTATCTCCACCACTGTTTTCAGACTATTTTTGGCACCTTAGCCTAGTTGAAAAATTTTGTTGGGGGTGACATTGTGTCACCCCTCCTGTGCTGGCACCCGGGGCGGTCCGCTCCCCTCGACCCCCTTAGCTACGCTACTGCTTCCGACAGTCCGAGATGCTGGTGTGAATAAGCGAGAGCAGAGTAGGCCCCTGCTATGAGTTGAGCCCAGGTATCACCGAACCTCTGCATATCACTGGCTGTTGTCTTACATTTCTCAGGCGGTAATAGTGACGAAATACGCAGTTTCTTATAAGCAACTGAGTGAAACGGTAAGCTCCAGAAAGCAATATGAGTATTGTTGAACTTTTTCTATATATTAAGAAATTTGATAAATGGAAAACGTTTCATTGAAAATAGATTTGATTATGCGAACTGCCAACTATCTAATATAGATAGTGGTCAATACATTCTGAAATTAAATGACAAAAATTTTAACCAAAATAACACTCTAAGTAAAATTTTCAATAGAAAAGCCTTAAAAATTAGCTACTCCTGCACAAATAACATCTATATTATTATTAATTCACATAATAATAAAATATTAAACAAATTTTATAATAATAACCATCCAGATAGCAAACCTTCTTGTAATTGTAGGACGAAAACGACTGCCCAGTCGGAGATATATGCAAATGCAAAAATGTTATATAACAAGCAACCATTTTCCCTAAAGAAAATGTAAACAATAAAAACGTATACATCGGAATTTCCACTAGGATCTGGAAGCAGTAGTTCTACAATCACAAGCATTCTTTCTCTGGCCCTTATCTAAAACACTAGGCTCTTTCTAAATATTTCAATATTTCTGGGAATTAAAGGATAGCAACTTCACCCCACTTCATATATGTGTATGTGTGTGTTTGTGTGTGTCTGTGAGTGTGTGTGTGTTTAGATGATTTATTTTACAATTATTAAGGTAAATTAGATATATTTAATTTAAGGTCTTATATATATATATATATATATATATATATATATATATATATTCACTCCTTTTTATACATTTGATGTTATTATTTGACGCAAAATAAAAGATGAGTATATATTTTTGATTGGATTCCAGTGTATTTCACTAGCTGTCATTTGTACTTACCCGACCCTGTTCATTGTGATGACACTTTGCTTCCCCACCCATGTCTTCAATAATATAAATCCACAGATAAATTCTCCTAGGTCAAGCAGTTTAGACTTCGTGCTCTCTTGTGATTTGTTAACCTACTGTCTAGATAAATTTACATTATTTTGTAATTCCAGTTTGATTCTAAGCTTACCTGTCGAAATAAAGTTTTTTCCTTCATATATATATATATATATATATATATATATATATATATATTCCTTTTATATGTATATCTACAGCGATATAGTGAGGTTTGGGGATAGTCTTCAATCTTAACCTTTTTTACTGGAACTGAAAACTATAGACTACCTTCGTCTTGCAATTCTGTTGAGCTGTATCATTAGTCTAAAATCTTTACTGTCATTAATTTTGAACTGTTTTTTGTTTTTGTTTTTGTTTTTTGTTTTTTTCGGAATATAAGCTTCTTAACTCCCCATGACGGAACATCGAAGCCTGTCCTGTTGGTTTTGATTTCCGTCACACTGCGGTATAGCATTCACGAACTTAAAGTTATTGTCAGGTTTGTTTTCATTTTTTATTTTTATTTTTTTACATTAAGACCGATTAACAGGTTTGTAAATGAATGCATGGACGTAGGTTAAGAACATTCTAACATAATACGGCAATTAATGTCGCTTGGATTTTTTTTTTAAATTAAATGTAAGACTTATAATAACCTCGGCACATGTGCAGGAAACGCAAAACTGGAAAGCGCGCGCAAACCACACCGTTGACTTTATACCTGTAGACATAAGGCAACACAAAATCTGATTGGCTAATGCAAATCTCGATGCTATTATAAAAGATCTACCTCCTGATATAATAATAGTTTTTTTTTTTGGGGGGGTGTCTTTTTTTTTTTATCTTTTTTTTAAGTACGGTTTTATTTTCGTCTGAGTTTACTTCCAGCTGTCTATATTCACGTCAGTTAATTTTGAGAGATATTGCAAAAAGTAAGTGTTTCATTGCTTTATTGTTGAACTGTATAATTTTGTTCTTCGTACGCAATGTTCGTTGTTTATATTTGTGAACAGTGTCGTGTAAACGCCAGCGCTATGGCGCAATCCCAACTCCACATGTCGGCACCCGCTGCAGGAAGCCCTTCAGTGTGGGCAGCGGATAGATCCCTCCCCCAAGAAAAGACAACGTAATACCAACGCGTTTCATTCCTTGTGAAACTTTATCAAAGCAAGTGCATAAATCTTATTTAGTAACCTGTATTAATATTCAGAAGTAACTTTGAGAAAAATTAAAGTTATTTTCAAATTTTGAATAAGAGAACACTGTAACATATTCTAAAATCATACTTTTTCCTCCGTGTTACTTCTGTGTATAAATACAGAATCATCTTCATTTGCCTTAACAAAGTTCCTCAAGTTGGCATAAAAGTATTTCCTTTTATTTATATTGTTTTATAGATATATTTATATTTGAATTCTTCAACACCCACCGACATATACACATATATATATCAGGGAAAATCAATGACAAAGTGGAAAACTTTTTCGTGTGATGAGTTTCGTCCTTTATGACTTCATGGGACTAAAATGATGATTACGTCGATGTGCCTAGACAAGCGCACGAAGAGATGACGCTAAAATTTTAAATTATTTTTTTTAATATGTGTTTGGGTATATAGTCTAGCCAATTCAATCTTGAAGCTATAATCAATAAGAAAATCATTGAGCATCTAGAGAAGGACAACCTCTTCAGCAACGAATAATATCGGTTTCGGTCGGTCCGACTGCTGATGTCTTAACTACCATCACTCACAGAATCAGTGATACTCTTGACACACCACGAGGACTATGGCACTAGATATTTCAAAGGCCTTCGACAAGTTGCGGCATAAAGGTTTACTACGCAAGCTCTTCAGTTATAGAATCACCGGAAGGGTCATAACATCCTTCCTAGCAGGTAGGTCCTTGAAGGTGCCCTAGCGGTCAACGCAGACGTCTCACAGGGGTCACTACTTGAACCAACCATCTTTTTGATCGATATAAATGATCTGCCTGAGAATAAACTCAGATCATTTGTAAGCATCTATGCCGACGATACGACTATATAAGAGCGCACCTCTAAAACTCTTAATGGTCAGAGACTGGCGGCTGATCTCTCCGATCTTGCCCAAAATACCCAATGGGGTAAAAACAGGCTGGTTACATTCAATGCCTCGAAGAGCAAGCTAGTTATGTTCCATCATCGCCGATCTGACCCCGAACTACCACTAATCAAAATGAACGGAGTTCCTCTCGGGGAAGCACCTTGCCTTGAAAGACTGTTGAGCCTCAAACTCACACCCGACCTTAAACACTTACATACGATCCGTTGCTAAGGATGCAGGTAAAATGGTCGGCTCCCTGTATCTCTCCAGTAAATACCTGACTCTTCACGATATCCTCTACCTTTACAAGAGCTAGATCAGACCAAAAATGGAGTATTCTTGTAATATATTGATGGGAGCTACCAAGGCTCCAGGCTTGATAGAGTACAAAAGCGTCGCCGATCCCTTTTGGGTGACGAATTATTTTCCACATTTCAACCCCTCTTCCACAGGCGGGATGTGGCAAACTTCTCGCTGCTCTACGGCTACTTCCATGGAACGTGCTCGGATGAACTACAATAAGTGGTCCCGCCAAGGTAAACCTTCATGGCAAGAACACGCCATGCCACTTACGTAGTAGCAAACCACCAACATTCGTCTCCGTATTCCATCGATGAGAAATAAGTTCCACTCGAGCGGCTTCTTCTCACGAACTATTGCCCCGGAGGAATCGATTTCCAACAGGAGGCTTCCCCGATTACTACAATCTTAACCTATTCCAGACTAGGGTTAATCGTTATCTCCTTCACCTATACACACAAATCGCCCCTTGACGTAACCCTCTACCTCGAGTGTCCCCCGGGCCTTGTAAAGAGTGATACTCACTGTAAAAAATATCCTACATTGTTATAAAAGAAGATCAACCAAGAAATGTGAACTGTTGTTAGAACCTAGACACAAATGGATGATATAGATAACTATTATGAATTCCTACATATACTGGCTTCAAATGCAGTCGTCGCTAAAATATGTGCTTATTATTTCATTTTTTATCTCTAATGCTTCAATTTTCTGTGTCACTAATGATAGAAATGTTAGAGTGAATAAAAGTTTTGTCGCATTTGGTTTGTTTTAAAATCCTCCTTGTAATATTTTTGGTTTTCACTTACATCATAGCAGCAGAAATTAGCCTTGTATTTTTAGCATCCCGCTACCACCGTTTTTATCAACATCAATTTTTGTACAAAAAGTGGATCACAGATCTTATTCAGCTTTGTAAATATTTTCAGAAAACCTCAACTTCTGATTGGTCACTTAATATTTAAATCATGCCCGAATATCAATATCAAATTTTCGTACAAAAAGTGGATCACAGAGCTTATTCAGCTTAATCTATATTTTCAGAAAATCTCAACTTCTAATTGGTCACTTATTTAATAATATCGACCTAATTCTTGACCTGACCAAAAAGATAATTCCGCCCAAATCTATCAAGCTTTTGTGATTCTTTCACGTGAGCAAAGTTAGCAAATATGAAACGTCTTTCATCTTCGACAGTGCGCCGATCGGAATCCTTTGAACTCGTCATACAGTTCCAGGCTTTACGTTAAAGTTCCATAACATGATTCCAGCCTGAGAGAACACTCATTCACACAGCAATATTTTATGACGAACAATTCCACATTCAACTTAATACACGAATCTTTTTCATACGCTTTCAAGCTCAACGTTAATTATTACAATTAACATAAACACAGCTTGTTAAGAACCATTTTACACCAACTAGAATATTTTCTTCGAACCAGTGAAAACAAATCAAAGAGCGACAATTCCGTAAACCTTAAAGTAAGTCGTAAACAATATTTCTCTATTTCAAATACAAACTTGAACTGTTTATTTTTTTCTTAAATTATTATAAGTTATAATTTCTTAAATTAATACCAAAACACACTTTCTCATTATTGTACAGACCATTCAACAATTTATAATCTATCAAACCAGAACTTTGATAACTTTTCATCTAAACATAAAAGGACGTTTGAACTTTTTAAAACCACCTTTTTACTCCAGTTGTTTTTGTATCTCTTGTTTATATAAATATTTTATTCATTGTTGTGCAAAAACTGTTGTTTCTCATGTTGTCCTTCTTCTATGTTTGTTGAATACTGAAATTTAATGTGAGAGGAAATTGTTAATTTCATCACGCAGCCTAATTTACTCAACAAATTTTGATCAATATAATTTTAATCTATTAACACAACCTCCACATATTCAGAGAGATAAAACATACTTAACAGGAAATTACCCTGCAGAAATAATAGGAAAAGCATGGTAAATTGTATGTTATTCATACAATTGTGTGTATTGGTGTGTTTTTAGGTTACAATTGCTTCTTGGTACATGTGATAAAAGGGAAAAAATTACTCCATAATATTCAAGCCATATCACAGAGAAAAGTTGGACACGTGTTGCCCGTGTTCGTGGCGAAGAGATTGAATTTTGGCGGAGTGTCCGTATTTCCAGCAGGAACAGTTTTTGTTGCATGCTAAGAGTAGTTGTATTATTTTTAATTTGTATTTAATTTATTTTATACGACGTTTTTATGTTATTGTTTTATTTTATTTTATTGTATTTTATTTATAGTTTTCATTATTATTATTTTCTATTTTATTTTTATCTGTTTATTTGTAATAACATAGGTTAAATAAACAAAGTTGCAAAGTATTATTAAAAAGAAAAAAAAAGAAACAACGCCTATTTAAATTATGTAAACATAAATATTTTTGAGTTTTTCTTACTATGATTGTTAAAGAAATGTCAATCGTGAATAACGTTAATGAAAAAGCCAATCTTCCAATTTGGAATATGTATTAAAAACCATCTTTTGCATCATGACATCATCAAAAAATGCTTATCTGCAGGGAAGAGGAGTTTAATAGTGCTTTTTATTTTTTTTATTTTTTTATTTTTTTGGGTTTTTTTTTCTGTTTTATTGCAGGCGTGTCATGTATGTCGAGAACACAACCAAAGTTTCGGAACAAACAATGTTCAACGTTGTTGTCAAATGACTCGACATGAGAACAGTTCAGGTAGCAGCAGTAACATTCGTTATTTAATCTGATGGTGGGGGATGATGCTCATCGGGTCGAGGGGTTTACTAGAGAAAAAGAAATCCGAAGAAAAAATAGAAAAAGAATTCATTCAAGAGATTGTTGTCTGTAAATAAAGAATGCCTGGTATGCGCTTAGATAATGCCAGATGTCACCTTCTGTCCGCAGACTGACGTGGTATAAGGGAGATAACAAGGAAGCAAGAAGAGTGGAAATTGTAGACGGAAGAGAGAGAAGAAAAGCCTTCAAAGACAGGGTGTTTTTAAAGGTATTTTTCTAATGACATTCAATTTCTCTCTCTCACTCCTATATATATATATATATATATATATATATATATATATGGACAAGGTCTGTCTATGACCGTTTTTATTAAATCTTTTCTTAAAATCCCTTATTATATATATATATATATATATATATATATATATACACACAAAGGCTAAACATCTCTCAGTTTGCAGCCAGTCATAGTTTTGGAAAAAAGAAAATTTGATGCTTTTTACAGTAACAAAAACTATACGAAAATATTAATTAGAAAAGATGAGAAAATGCGTCTGTTGGTTAATTGGTGTGTGTGTTTATGCTTGCTTGTTTGAATCAGTGTGTATGTGCAGGTGTGTATACGTCTGTTCGCGCTGGGATAATGAATATTTTGCACGTTTTGCCTTTTGTCTAATTCGAGATTCATAGATGTTTCTACATTGATGAGACTGTAACATAACATTTCAGTAATTCTGCACAAAGAAGATATCAGCCATTTTAAATTCAAACCAATTTGTATAAAAAGTGCATGTATGTATACGTGTCTGTCAGTGCATGTATGTCGCTGTAAATTTGAGTGCTCCTGCGCGCGCACGTGTGTGTGTGTGTGTGTGTGTGTGTCCATACACTGTGGAAGGTAGGAGTTTACGTAGTGGGTAAATTTATTATATATCCTGCAGGCAAAACTAATAAAAACGATTCGATCCGGGCTTAATGTATTTGAAAAAGTTATGAATAAAACTTCGTATTACTTTTTTTTTTTTTTTTTTTTTGTTGACTGTCAGTTTCATGTTGTTTTATTTTTGTAATCACGCATTCTGACCAGATATGGATAGAGAGAATGGGGTCACTGCTGCGCAAGTCTTATGCAATTCCAATTGCGAACCTCAATCTGCAAACTGAATTAGCATAATATTAGTAGTGTCGGAGTTAGCTCCTCCTCGGCTCCTTAAACCGGAAGAGAACAGGTCATTTCGACCTTGACCTTTCGGTTGTGCTCCCTACACGCTGTTAACCCGAGGTAGAGACTAGCAAGTTACCTTTTCAGTTTAGTTATATTACGAACCTAGTCGTAATATACTTCTAGGCATTTTTAGGCCATGGTTTCCTTTTAGCTAAGCTCTACTCATTTTATAGACTTTACTATGTTAGCTTACCAATTCTCTTGCTAGCCTCACTTACCACAAGACAGTGACTTCTCGCTAAATTTGGGGTCGGCGACTGAAACGGTCGATACGCAGGCCTCTGGCCACTGGCCTCCGTGGCCAGGACGTCGATCACCGGGCTGTGTATTAAGTTACGCTCCCATTTCTTTTTGTCTGCCAACTTGACGATAGTTGGAAATTTGCTTTCTCTCTCTCTCTTCGCCTCTTACTTCTGGCTCCTTGCCAATTCTCGGCATTCCGTCCCTACTGGCTGCCTGCACGTCGTCCATAACCTTTCCCGTACACTACGTTTGTAATTATTACGGGAGGTTACTAATATCGGGCTCGACCGGCAGACACGCAACGCCTGCACTGGACCTTTGACATGCCCGAACAACATCGCAACGCCAGCTCCACTTTCCTTCCCAACAAGTCAAGTTGGCATCCCGTCAACGACCAACATCAACCTCAAACTACAATGACCAGCATCGATTATCTGCAACAACCAACATCAAACTACAATGACCAGCAGCAATTATCTGCAACGACCAACATCAACTTCAACTGCAACGACCACCTGCAACGACCAACAGCGATCATCTGCATGACCAGCAGCGATTACCGGTAACAACCAACCTCGGCCATCAATGCCTGCACCGGAACATCTGCATTTCTACCGTTCCGACCACATTTATTTCTTTATTACTTTTCTTGAATAAATTAGCTTATATCTTATATATCCTCGTTCTGTCGTTTATGTTGTTTCACCTTGTCAGATTTAATGTCTTCGAAAATGTTAGCGGGCCTCTTGTGACCTCATCACACTCGAGGGGTCCGCTACAGTAGCAACAGGAATTTTAACAACGGCGCGTCCTTGAAGAACTTATGCATCTGTTGTTTTGTTAGGGTTTTTTTTCTATCATATAATCGTAAAACAGGGAGAACATTGCATCGATATAACTCTCTAGCTATTATGAACTTTCGGCGAGTAACCCTTTCACCGTTTTTAACTGATTTTTATTGCAAATTTCAGTTCATTATTCTAAGATCCTTCATTTCTTAAATGAAACATTATCAATTATTATTGATTTCGGAACTAGTACTTCCATCAGGTTTCTGTTGCTTTTTTATCACAACTCTCAGATCGTTACTCTACGACCGTTAAGCAGCGCGGATTAGAAATAATAAAATACTCAGTTTCTTTGTAATGGACAAGCTAAAACTTCCAAGTTTGTTTGATGTTTTAGCCGAGTTAGCTTCTGAGTAAAAAAAATAAACACTATTTTCTATTGTTCACTTTTT
>OZ010572.1:87799659-88042159 GCA_963932145.1 Acanthosepion lycidas | reverse complement strand
AATACTAAAATAATTTATCTTGATACATTGAAAAATTACCCAATAATGACTGAAGTAAAATATAACAGTGAATAACAATGCAGTTTTAATGTCACACATTAAAAAGTCAAATATGAAATTTAAATAAACTAAATTGACATATATATATATATATATATATATATATATAAAAAAGCAAATTTAACTGTTATACTTAAAATGCAAAAAAAAAAAAAAATCTATATAAATGGAACAGTAATATTATGTAAAAAGCTAATACTTAAAAAATGTACAAAATAAATAAATAAACAGAAACCTAAGGACTTAAAAAATTCAAGTGAAAGAAAAATCAAAATAGAATAAAAATAATTTTACTGACCTTGACAATAAAGAGGGGCTTTGTGTGTGTGTGTGCGCACACACAATATATGATAAAATCTTATATTTATGGGGTAAAAGTGTTCAACATCTGAGAAAGAGCATATGTAAATATAAGAGTGGAGAAAGAGAGCTACACTGAATAGTGCTTGAACACAATCTTAGTTATGTAGGGCGAATAGTTCTATTCAACCAAGCATAAAGCAGACTAATAATTTGGTGCTGATCTGTGTCCACACTTCTTATATATATATATATATATATATATATATATATATATATATACACCCGATGTGATCAGAATGAAAGTAATATATAAATTCCAACGTTCACAGCATTAATCCAAAGGTGGGCTCGATACAAATAGTAGAGTGATAGTTATTTATTATAATTTTATATAGACAAAACCATTTTACTCACTTTGTCTTTGTAGTGAGTAAAATATTTTTGTCTATATAAAATTATAATATATATATATATATATGAGTTAGGATCAAATATGGATCATAATCCAACAGAATGATAAGATAAAGAGCAAATAAGAAACGTTTATCAATCTAACTGGTTTCACTTTTATCAAAGTTTCATCAGAGAATGAGATATGCAGAAAAAAAAGAAATTCTGGTATTTTTGCTTTCGTGTTGTTTGATTTTCATTGATTAATCAGTGTGTGTTTGTCTAGTAGACATTATGTTGGTTTTTCACATGTTAATTTGGGAACATTTTATGTACATTCAAAATGTCAGATTCAAGAATGGATTCAATAAAGGTTGATGTTGTTTTTGCCATGTTTATATTTGGCAATGTTGTTATTAGTGGGTCCTCAAAGTACTTTCAACGTAAAAATTATGTTATTTTTTAATGAGGGTGGGATAAGTAAAATCAAAGTTATGGCCAGCTTTGTTCCTGTGTATTACGAGAGTTTGAATGCTAGTCTAAACCTGAATCACTTTTGCTTTCATAGATTTTCTGATGTCTCTCTGATATAAGTGCTTTTACACTGGAAACAATTTATTTGATTAGTACCATTATCTAAATTGGTGTTGGATTTATTTTTCTTTCTAATTATATTTCCAATTGTCTTGGAAATGGTGGTAAAAATCCAAGTATTAGGGATAATTAATTTATTTACAAATTTAGTAGAAAGGGTGTTAGAGGGTAGGGTTATGTGCTATTGATGGTGTCTAGTGTTTTGGATTTAGATAATGTCTAATAGACAGAAACACATATGCACTTACAAATATGTATTATTATCTGAAGACCACATAGACAAACTAGAATAATTAGACACATAAAGCAATATTTACAGTTTTCCAGGTAGTCTTGGAATCCACTAATTTCTTAAAGCTTCAGATGGATGTGTTGTCTCTCCTTGAATTCAGAACAGCACAAATTATACTAATGTTATTTTAAAAGTCAAATGCACATGAAACATGATTAACCAATGAAAATCAAACAAGAGTAAAAATACTAAAATTTTTTTCTTCATTTTGTCCATATTACATTCTCTGATGAAGCTATATTAGATTGGTGCAAAAATAATTTCGTTTTTTAACATATGTTACTATGTGAGAAAACGAAATTATTTTTGCACCAACCTAATATAAAACATCTGATCAAAAAGCATCAGGATTGGTGCTATAAAAAGAAAACTACTATATATACTAATTCAGCATTTAATCTCCTTTGAAGTAGTCCCCCTTCTGAAGCCACACACTTTATCCAGCATCATTTCCATTGCTGGAAGCAATACTGGAACTCCATTTTTTGAGATATTGAGCAGCTGCTTTGTCTAATTCTTTTGAATTTCTTCAACATCTTGAAATCTTGTTCCTTTCAAGTGGGATTTGATTTTTAGAAAGAAAAAGTTACAGTGTGAGATCTGGGGAATATGGTGATTGACAGACGTGGAGAATATTCTGCTTGGCCAAAAACTGCTGTACAAGCTGCGCTGAATGGGGAGGTGCATTGTTATGTTGGAGCTGCCATCCACAGGACACATACAATTGTTTTTTTTTTCCCAATGAATAGCTTCCCGCAAACACCACAATGCATCAGGGTAGTACACATTTACTGTCTGACCAGGTAGAGCATGCTCATGATGAACAATGCTCTTATGGTTGAAGAAAACTGTCAACAAGTGTTTTTACATAGCTTCAACTTATACTTTCTTCATTCTCAGATGTTGTAGTCTTCCACTGTGAAGACTGAGCCTTGATTTTGGGGTCATAGGCATAGACCCACAATCCATCACCTGTTATGACTGGCTTATACAGCCCTCACCATACACTTTCCGCAACCCTGTGTAATCCTCTGTGCAGGTATCCACCAAACTTTTGGCAAAATTTGATACAGATTCTCTGCTCAATTTTCTCTGACATGGTTACTGATGGAACCGCTTTTGTGTGGTGAGATAACCACTCTAAAACACTTTCCTTCCAAGCACTGCTATAAACAATGGGAAGTGATCAAGAATACTAACTTGGTTTGTATGCACAACTGAGTTCAAGGTCAATCTGCATACCTTAGGTCTGTTACCATACTAACAGTCCTGATACTTTCTGATCAGATCTCATATATATATTTACAAAGCATAGTATATTTGGCATGATACTGATACAATTAAAGCTCATAGCAATAGACACTGAAGTAAAAATAGTAAATTTTATTATATACACAACAATTAAAATAATCAGAAATATCAAACAACACAAGAGTAGATTATACATTTGATAACCTCTTTATTTTTCTTTGAAAAAATAAGTGAACAAATAAATAGGTCAATAGAAAGATTCTCATATCCAAGTTACCGAACATCTACCTGAGCAGCACTCTATAGTCACGACAATGTGTTCTTGTTTCTGGTTCTGATTGTTGTATTAGTGACTGGTATGTTTCGCTAGTGATCTGTGTGTACACGTGTTTGTAGGTGTTATTTAGTTAAATTAATGCTGTTTGCCTAGTAAACATTGGGAAAACTAATCACCGTGGCTAGATGGATTATCTCCCCTTACGATAATGAGATAAAATCCATGGACTACGGCAAGTGCTCTCCCTTTGTTCACACAAATTCCTAACAGAAAGAGAGAGATAGAGAGAAAAGAGGGAAGGATACTCTCAAACCCAAACAGATTCCACGTGAACAAATAATACAGACGTAAATAAGAGCGGATGACCACTTCGATAGGTAAGAGAGAGGAAATATTGGCGGGTAGGTTAAATGAAGAGGGTGGGGGTGGGAAGAAACTTGACGGGCATTGATTTTGGTTGGTATGTAACCAGGGTAACAAATGGACATGGAAAAATTGAAGACATTCATATGTGGGAGTCATTCTGCAGCCATGGGAGAAGAAAGGCGTCGATGACGAAAATGTTTCGTTCAAATGATCGTTTGTTCTCACTCGGGCAATCTTACAGGCACACTTGAAAAGTTTAAACAGAGAAAATAGAACAAAGACTGTTGATTCCTTAGATGTGTCTATAAAAGACAAATGGCTTCTTTTTGATTGATGTTCAGTGAGTGAACAGGAGTAATAATTGAAATAAATTGAACTTCTTTTTATGGAAGTCAGGATGGGAAATATGGTTAAAGGGGGCCAACTTAAAATTTTGTGCAGAATTGAGGGCAGAGTAAAGTCACAACAGCTGTTAAAAATTGAAGTGCTCAGTGCAAAATGTACCAAAGCTACATATGAAACCTCAGGTTTTGTCTATGCTGACAGTTTTCTTTTATACAAGGAAAATGTCCTCAGAGTTGTTAAACACACACTATTTTCTTTTCAGAATTCATTTGATTATTTAAAACATTTCAGTAAATCTTAAAAGGGAAAAGTCACAAAATGTTACACTGTGATTTAGTCATTTTTGTACTGAGCTAATCAATTTAGTTGCCAAGATTTTCATAAGGAAAGAAAAGATTTGGTCAAAATGCAAGAAGAGGATAGTAAAAATATGAAAATGTATGTTTCAAATTTACTTTAGGTCTTATTAAAAAAAAAAAAAAAAAAAAAAAAAAGAAAATGTGTTAATTTATATAACTGTTTTACTAATAAGAAAGTAAACAGATTACTACACAACTAAACATTATTTTAGATTTCACTTTCAAATAAATGCTAGATAAAAGTAATTTATTTGTCAGTATGTAAAGGCCATTATTTTCCAAGATAAGTCAAGATATGTTTCATGACTGATAACGTCTCTGAGATGTTATTGTCATGAGAATATAGGATATTCTTTATTTCATATAAAGTATTTGTTTTTAATTATTTTTCTTCTTTTCTGTACCAGCCTGAGGTGTTAAAATTTAAATCAAATTAATGTATTAGAAAAGATAGAGCTAACAAGGGAGATAATTATGCAGTAACTCGCTACAAAAATTAATGGTTAACCTACGTTATTTATTCAAATATTTTGGCTTATTCTACAGTGAATAAACAAAAACAAAAATGTAAATACACACTTTTGAAAGCTAGATAAATAATATTTCTTCTTAAAATTTATTCAATTAAATATTTAATAAATTGCAACAATTAAAGCCATTAAAATTTGTTAATTGCAAATAATTTACTGGTACATTTTGATATTTTCCATTTGTTCAAACGAATCAGAAACACAAAGGAATCTTATACAACCTAATAAGGAAATTATTTACAAAAATTCCTTGTGTTTTAAAATCACAACACTGATATCTCTTCTGTGAAAAAATATGTAAAAAAGAGAAAACTCATGTAAAATGTCAGTAGGATAACAAATAAGCAAATACTAACAAGCCTAAAATATTTCAAATAAAATGAAATGACATGATAGACGTGTGTTAGAATACAACACCCATCACTGAAGAATAATATTCTCTTTATATCAGTGATTAATATCATTTCTATCCTAAGCCTCTTGTAAGAACTCTGTCCCAAATTTACCAATTATTAAAGATTCATAGGTCAAATAATTTAAATAGAATATTTTGATTATTTAATAGAAATAGGAGAATATGGCACTTACAATTTAATGATTATAGAATGGTGATATTGAAATATACCAAATTGCTTCCAGTATATATTTAGAAGGAAAAGTAATAATGAATACTGTTTAACCAATTTATCTGTTAAAACTAGTTTGTAATTATAAAAACTGATCAATATGAAAGTGTGAACTTCTTGGAAACAATTATCAGTAGAGAATATATTGTTAATCAAAATTCAGCTTTTTTATATTTATTTGTGAATGCTTAAAAAAAAAAATTAAGTTTCTTCTCTTTTAAGCAATTTCTATTCAGTTATCAATTTGTTTTTATTTTCAATGTAATGATGTAAAATAAGGAATGAAATGAACCTATTAATGCCACTGTTCCAAAAGTGGGATGGTAGCCATTAATTGATTATATGTTGAAAATTCACACCATTTTTTTTTTTTTTTTTTTTTTTTTTTTAAAGAAACCTATGACAATTATTTTTTAAAGTTTTATAATACCAGATTTTATAGTTGGCATTAATTGGTTAAGGTATGAATTCAGAATATTAAGGAAGCAAGCAAAAGGTTTGAATTTTTGTTGATATTAAAATGAAAAAAGAAATATACAATGAGTTTCATGAAATAAAAGTCATGAAATCTATGTCAGTTATCAAGTACTGAAAGTTTGCATTTGCTTCTATTAAAAAACGTTAGCAAAAAAGGATTCATGTATGTTACTCCTATATTTAACATAATATATTTAGACAGCAATTTTTAATTTCATTTTAACCAGTTTCTCCTTGTGTTGAATTAAGTGGAAACATTGCTGAAATTAAATGGTGAGTAGCCATTTCAAGGAAAGATTGAAATTTCATAAATAGCCAGTATAGCTTGTATATTATCATCAGTTTAAAATTTCAAATTAACACTATAACAGGTTATGACTGAAATAGAATTTACTATCATGTGACAAATATGACTTTACAGTTCAAAGGCATTTTAACAAGTGAGCACCTAAATTAAAACAAACTACATTAATAGTATGTTGCTTTCTTTTAATATAAAGGGTTTCCAAGATATATGAATATTTTTTTTCTTTTTGCAGTCAGAGTGGCAGATATACTAATGGAAATTAGCAAGGTTGCCATAGATTTGGGCTAAATGTTTGCATATTCCACTTTGTTCAGAAATATGACAGATCAATTTTCCCATGTTAAAACTTATGTTTTTTCTTTTGTTATTTTTTTTTAACAGTCTCGTAAAGGCCAAGAAAATTGGTATACAACCTATTTCCACCACCTGAAATTAATGAGATTTATTTGACACCAAAGGGAGAAACTCACCAAAACATTCAATAGATATTCTTAATTCTGTTCAATAAATAGACTAAATATAAATATATTTAAATTAATAGGCTATCTTTGTTCTATTTAATAGAACTCATGTTTTAGCTGAGTAGGGTCCATATGTTATTGCAAATAAATACAAACACTTTTGTTTCCTTGATTGAGCTAAAAATTTACTATAGTCATTTTTATAAGCAACTATAAAGACAGTATGTAATAAACTAAGCAAATGTAATATTCTTAGCTAATTACTAATTTCAAGAATATGCTTCTTTTATATAGAGAAGCAGAGAGATGTATTTATTTATTGCCTTGTTTTCTTTATTCAAAGAGAAAAAATAATAAAACAGTTACTCTATCTCTTTCTACCATGTAATTTTTATACAAGCAGACACACACACAGAATTTAAAAATGAAATACGTGATCTAAAATGGAATTCTTAATCAATGAATGTGCATGTCCGTACCCTAATCCAGCCATTCTTTCAATATCAGGAGGAATTCAACAAGTACTTTTTAATATTTTAAATATACAAATGATAAAGAGAAGTAGTAGTAATTAAAGGAAAAAAGTTTTAAAATATAAGAAAATAAATAAAACCCAAACTGATTAAGAAGGTTTCATGAGAATATGTAACAAGCATCCATTACAGTCTATAAAGCAACTAATTTAAAAATGAATATATATGAATGTGCTTATATAGAAAAATATCTAACTGATCATCTTGCCCTAAACTGACCACAATGAATGGGATGTGAACGTTCTGATCATAAATATATTATAAACTCAATTTTAAGCCAATTAGATTAAACAATGCCTTCATCTGACAAGCTCCAAGAAAATCCCTACAATAAATTATTAACCATATAGTATGTAATGTCTATATACAAACATACCAATATGCATTGTACTAGAAGTACAATGCTGAGTATCTCAGAAAGCGGATTACATGTACCAATGAACACTTATATTTTTAATAGTGAATAAACTGTGCATACTTGTCTCCCCTTGTTGCTCGAGTCAGGTTAAGTAAATTTGGATTTCCATTTCTGATTTGCTACCTTCAACTTACATACAAAAAAGAAAATACAAAGAGGATGATGAACTTAATAAGGGATAAACATGAATTTATTTGGGCTCACAAAAATTATTTCATCCTCTTATAAATATTTTTATAAAAAAAGAATAAAAAGGAGAAGAACAGATTTTGAAAGTCCCATTGTTGAAACAAAACTTTCAAAATTTGAACGGCTTCTTGCTCCCCACTCCCCTCACCAACCCATAATTAAGAAACGTTTTAAAAACTAATTTTGATAAATTCCAAAGTTGAGGACATGATGACTGTGGGCAGAATGGTTAACATGTTTTTTGTTTTTTTTCCTCTTTTTATAATTATTTTTCAGATGAAAAAAATAAGAACAGTGAAAATTTCTCACAGAAAATTTGAGCAAGAGATAAAGAAGAGATTGAAGAAAGAGAGAACATCATTTACAAGGTTATCATCCTTTGGTTATTCATCCAAACAGTCAGGCAGACAGCAACCAAGTACTTAAATTTTCATTCTTTCAAACATCAACATCCCCCCTTCCAACCCACTTCATTCATTCAATTTTCACTTACACATCTTTTTTGTCTTCTTTTTATATCATAGAAATTCTATTCATTGTATGTAGTTTTTAGAGAATTTTGTGATTTTGTTTCCTTTCTTTCTGCATTTTTAAAATTATTTTTAGCTTTTTTCTATTTTTCAATGTTTTAGTTTTAATTTCATTTTTTTTTCTTTCTTTCTTACATTCGTTCATATTTTCCTTGAAATTAAAACACAGTCAATGTCACGTAGTAATGAGACATGTAACACACAGTCTTGATGGTCCTATACAGTCGTCGTGACAGAATGCCCCACACTTTTTGCACATGACCATAGCCTTAAGGCTACAAGCACAATTTGGGGACTGAGCAATGCCACAGCCCCCATTGGGCACAGGACCTGCAGTGGCTGCAGCAGCTGCTGCTGCCACTACTGAGGGCAACACTGTTGACTGGATCACATGCACAGGGTTGCCCACACTGGTAGCCCCAATCACATGCACAGGTGTGGTAGTGGCAATAATGGAAACGGGTGTGCTCAAAAGACTGGAAATATGTGCCTCCACATTGTTAGCTAGATTTAAAGCAATATTCTGGACACTGCCTACTGAGTCTGGCTGCAGGATTTGGGTCATAGGGGAATGCTGAGTTTGGGGAGAGGGGCAGCCAGACACGACGTTTGATGGTGTAGTAGTGGATGACAGGGGAAGGGATGATGAAGGTGGTGGTGGTGGTGGTGGTGGTAGTAGGGTGTTGTGGGACAATGGGGAAGGAGAACTACTTTGTACGTCGGTAGAAACAGAAGTTGAGTTACTTGGAGGCTCCTTCTGTTCTGGAGCAGTAGCAGTGCCAGCTCGCGATAAAAAATTTACCTCTTCTTGTGAAAGATTGAGTTTGTGTTCAGTGTCAGCATCATCGTCAACAGCATCATCTGGCATATGGTCAGATGCTGACGGCGATGAGCTTTCTTTTTGTTGGCTATTGCTGTAGAGGGAGTTGATGCTGTCATCAACACTTGCCGACCGACCCATGTTGTTGTTGTCGGTGGTAGTGCTTTCAACAACCTGTTTTGAATTTTTGCTGTTGGTTAATGTACTCGGTGGAGCACTGGATGATCGTGGAGGTGGAACAGAAGCAAGACCATCCAAGCAGGAGGAAGAAGAGGAACTGTGATTCTCTTCATCTTTAGAGTGCAAAACTCCACCATCAATCTTGACAGTGTCACATGAGGAGTAGGAAGAGGAGGAGGAAGATGATGAAGTAGAAGATAATTGAGAGGCAGTAGCAATAGCTACTTTCTTTGATGTTGTTGTTGCTGCTGCAATTGCTGTTGTTGTAGTTGTCGTTGCAGATGATGCCAAGGAAGGTACACTTTTAGCATCAGACTTTGGATTGGTCAGTTGAGTGGTGTCTGTTGTCTGAGAACTGGAATCCACCAGCTGATCAGCAACAAACACCACTGATCCCACTTCAGGAGGTAATGGTGGTGGTGATGCTGTAGTTACTTCTGAATTTTTACCTGTCCTTCCCCAACCTTTTTCCAGACTGCTAGAGCTAAAGTGAGCAGTGTGAGCCACTACAGATGCTGCTGTTGATGTCTCCACCAAAGTGGTAGTAGCTGCAGTCGGTGTAGTAGTGGTGATTGGGGTGGTGGTGGTTGTTGGCACCACTAAATTCGCCACATGTTCATCATTGCAGGAGTCCATCATTGCTGTCATAGTGGTGGTAGTAGTTGTAGTAGTGGTTGCTAGAGAGGCAACCACAGTGGCACTGCCATTAGTAGTGGTCACAACCGAAGGTGACACAGGTATCCTAGATGTCACAAACCCAGTTGTTGAAGCCGAGGACATAGAAGACACTGTTGTTGTCCCAGTTGTAAATGTAGTTGATGTTGTTGCTGCTGATGCTGTTGTCATGTCTGTTGTTGTTGTTGTTGTTGTAACTGTAGTTGCTGTTAATGATAAAGGTGGTGTTGCTTTTGAGAATGTTGGAGAAACTGAAGGAGATGTTGTCTGTGTTGTTGCTGTTGTTGTTAACGATGACGATTTTAATGTATCTTCAGTTAGCAAAAAGAGAACTGCTGATGATGTTGTTACAACTGGATTGGTAGATCCTGCTACACTAGTTGCAGATACAATTGTGTTAGCCAAAGTTGCTGGTGTGGCTGTGATTGTAATTGGTGTAACAGTAGTTGTAGCAACTGTAGGATTTTTCTCAGAAGTGTTCACTTCTGGACTAGTGCTGATAACTTTTACGGTCATTGCACTGTCATCCTTAGCTGGATCACCACTTGATACTGTAGAAATAGAGGAGGAGGAGGAGGAAGAAGCTGAAGAGGTGCAAGTAGAAGAGGGGGAAGAAGAAGAGGAGGATGTTGTACAGATAACTAAAAGTCCAGAGTTTGTTTTGTTTCCAGATGTATTCTGCAGCTGAGCAAACAGATTTGAAACAGATCCTGACTGAGAAAAAATCTTTGAGGCTGACCCTAATGGGCTCGTTGATGACGATGATGTAGTGGTTGTGCTGATCTTCTGCTGTCCAGGGCTGATCATACCTGGTTGGGCAATGATCAGACTTGGTGCCCCAAAAGTATGTTGTTGAAATTGGTTTGTGGCCACTTGGATAGCAACATTGGCTGCCTTGGGCAGTAGAGACACCATTGTGCCTTTGTTTAATGTACTGCGACTTCGATCAAACACTGACTGACAAATTTCATGTGACCGCTGCACATTTACAGTATCACTGTTCTTCTGTGGACTATTTAGGAGTGGCGTACTTTCAGACTTTGTTGTGGGGCTGCTGCATGGATTTGTACCCATAGTATTAGGGCTATTGTTACTGCTGTTACTAGTAGACAGAGAAGTGGTAGTCATTGTAGAGTTACTACTAGAGGTGTAGATGCTGTTGTTACTACTACTAACAGTGTTGTTGTTGCTGCTGTTGTTATTGTTGTTGTTGCTGTTGTTATTGTTACTGCGTGATTTACCAACCAACGCAAACACATTTGTATGAAATTTGTTGGACGGTGAAGCAGAGTCTGATTCTGTAGGCGTAGTTGCCATAGTGGTTTTCGACTGGTTGGAATTAGTGCTGTTTCGGATGTGTGACTTTGACTTTGTCTGAGACTTGACAACAATGGCAGCACAAGAAGCAGGTGACTGGGTCGGTGCTTTCAATTGAGCAAGAACACGAGACTGACTCGCATGTGGGGAGTTCTTACAGGCATCAGTGTTGCCGCCACCACCACCATCCGGATTGCTACCACCACTACTACTACTACCAATACTACTACTACTACCACTACTACTACTATTATTACTAGCATTGTTGCTGGAAAGGCCAGCAGGCGGTGAAGATTTCGATACTTGTAGCAAAGCAGCCTGGAGGCGAGGCGGATGTATCAGGGGAGTATTGGAGGCAGTGACGGGAGATGTCTGTTTCTCCTGGCTGCCTCCCCAGGTTGAGTTCAGGCTCCCCTGAACTGTCTTTTGCAGCCGTGAAACCTCAGCCTGGCCTTTCGTCTGCGCAAGAATCCTCGCATTACTGTACTTCTGTCCAGGGGAATATCTTTGGCGTTTTGATGGGCTCACACTCTCAAAATCAGAAGCACCTGTCTCTCCACCAAAATCAGTTGCTACAAAAAGTGGGCGCTTCAGGTTACTGGCAATGTCTTGTGTACCTAGTAAGGGTACCTGGCCATCCACCCGAGAGTTAATGTCATCATTTGCCCCAGTGACCACTGTTGAGCCAGAGGATGAAGTGGTGATGGTGGAGGCAGTAGTGGAGGTGGAGGCAGACACTGCTGCAGTAGATGGAACAACTACTGCCACAGCTACTGCTGCTGCTGTACTAGATATAGCAGAGGGTGAAGCAGTTGGTACACTGCTCATTGGAGAGGCTGCCTTTGCACTTCCACCGCTGCTATTACTACTACCATTGCCACCGCCAGTCACAGCCAATGATCGCGGCTTGAATAAAGTGGAGACTCGTTTGGTTTTGCGACGCATTGGGGAGGTAACTTGCGGTGAACGTGGACGAGATATTGGTGAGGAACCAGTAGCCTTTGGAATATCTGTGAACGTTCTGAAACAAAACAAAAAAAACGTGTTATTACATCAAAATTTTTGGTATGAAAGATTTAATTATTGCTAAATTCATTTTAAATTTATGATCATCTTTTGTATGTTACTATTATCACAAAAAGATAAATGCAAAATAAGCATTCATTTTGTAATATGTGTGTGTGTGCACATGTACACAGTTGACATTTAAAATTTTCACTAAGAAAAGATTATTGAGTAAAATAATTTCAAGTTAAGACAACATTTTAGGTTTTTTTTTTTTATATTTATTCATAAATTTAAACAATGCACCTTATAAGCAAGACTTCTTGTTTTGATTAAATACAATTTGTTCTGAATACTCAGAATAAATTATTCCTTCATTTAATTTAGTACTGTACTGATTTATCTTTTGGCATTAATTTTAAGCTGTACATTTGAAAGAATAGTTTAATGTAATGCATAATGCTGAAGCACTTTCTTAAAACCATTAAAAAGTTAAAATTATCTTTTAGATATGTCAATTTTCTATTAAATAATAAAATGTCTACTTCCGGCTTGCAGTTAAAGCAGAGGTAAGTATCCAGCCATTCTGAATATCTTAAGAACCAGTTGTGCAACTTCAATGTGATTGGCAACCAATCAGAGATTATAACCTTTTTGTGCATATGTTAAATCTCCTATGAAGTTACTAAGTCAGCAGTCAGATATGCTACAAAGTGATCTTGTGTACTCAGTGAATATGCATCATGGAATTTGCTTGGAAGTTGGACATTCATCCACAGAAACTGTGTGAATGATTAAGATTTTCAGAGAGGATTCAATGAGCAATACTAAACACTTCAAACTAAGCAGAAAATCCATTGAAAATGTATAATGTTCTGAAAGGCCTTCATTAGGTAGAAGACACAGAAATTTTGAATATATGCAGACAGCATTCAAAGGAAATCAATAATTGACAGTGAAAGAAAGTCTACAGATTTCATGGGCTGTTATTTCAGAGATTTTGACAAAGAATCCAAAAATTTGTGGCAATAAAATTTGTCTGAAGAGCAGAAGGAATATCATGTTACTCAAATTTCTGTTCCAAAATTCAGAAATAAAATCAACTCATTAAAAGATTTTAAATTACAATTATGAGTACTTTCTGCTCTAATTCTTAAACCCAATTTAAAAAATAAAAAATAAATTCCTTATTATAATGAGAGAATATGAAAAATTCAGTGTTATAATATTAATATTTTTCTTATGTGATTGTTTATTTGATACTTGGTTGTTCATTTTATAGAATTCATCAGTTTCATTGTCTTCTTTATAGCATTAATATCATAATATACATTGTGCAATAATACCGTAATATCATAAGAATCCATAAAATCTCACATTCCTTTAAATATAATGTAAATACTCTTACTAACTGCAAACATGGCTTCACAAACTGATATATTAGACAATTATACTACTTTTGTTATAAATAACTTTTCTTTGAATCAAATAAAGAAAAAATTTCTTTGTTACAATGGTTTGATTTCAAAGTTTTATCATCATTACAAACCAAACATAACTAAGGTCTTAAAGTAAATGCATCTTACTTTTCCAAGTTTGCACAAAACTGATTACCCAGTTTTCACAATATTCATTACTTCATTGAAAAACCCAGAGGAGAAAAAGTAACTATGAAGTTAAAGTGGAAATAATTCAAGGAGAGCACCACATCAAAGAACAAAAATAGAATACAACTTACCTCTGTCCCCACACTTGCTCAAAGTGTTTCATCTATTTTAAAAATAAAAATATAGTAAATTTTTTTAAAAAATTGTTAGCAACAAAAAAAATAAAATAAATAACATCATTGATAATTATTAAATAAAATGAAAAAAAATATTGATCTGGATCTTGAAAATGTGTGGTGCCTCTGAGAAAAAGGTAAAATATGTCTTGTAGAAATAAAATGTTTTTGATAAGGTATCCTAAGGAACATTATAAATTAAAAACTTTGAATGATATTCCATGCAATTTTAAATGGCATTGTAATAATATTAACATCTTGTTTTAGTAATTTTACATTGAAACTTTTATCTCCACGCAAATGATTTGTGATTTCTTATTTACATTTGAACTAACATTCTCCTCTTTGTTATTATCACGTTTTGGCTACCTTCTTCAGATATTTGTCAATCAAGGTAATCTTCAAAGAATTTATAATAGTGATGACAAAAACAACAAAAATGAAGACATTAGCCCAAATGCAAATAATGAAAATAACTCATTGCAAAAATTCAAACAATAAGTGTGATTTCTTATTTTGTAACCTTTTCTAAGTATATTTTTCATATCTAATCTATTTTATGTAATTTCGTAACATTTTAAAAATCATTTAGAAATTTTTGCAATATTATTATCTTTTTATCTTATAAAAATTTAATAGGAAACATTACATATTTTAATCCTATCTACAGTGGCTCTGAATTTTTACAAAAGCACAAATCTATTTTTTTGAGATTAGTAAAATCAAGATCTTATATATCACATCTTACTGAAGTAACTATGATATCACTACAAAAGGTATGCATATTTTTAGGGAGTAGTTCATTCTTTTCACACAAATATTTGCATTAAATAACTGAAGTGATAAATAAAACAGTAATGGCAGTTTCATTTGCAAAAGTCTTGACCAACTACTATCTCAACAATAATTTAATCAAGCTCTGATAATACATGAAAGAGAGCTCACCTTCCAAGGATCCATTTTAGTTTGTTCCTTTTCTTCTTCTTGCTTTAAACGTTGCTGGTTCTCAGGAGTGAATTCTCCTGCAAGTATCAGTGGGGAAAAATCACTAATCAAAAGATATCCTTACATTTAATGTTCTATATTAAATATAAACAATACTCCTTATATTTACCAATAAAAAGTAAGCTGAAAATATAGATTCAAAAATCAAATTCATTCAAATATTTCTTGATGTAGAAAGTGTAATTATGTAATTAGAAGGAAGAATCTAAAGAAGAAACTGATTACTGGAATTGTCAGGCATACTATATGAATAGTAAGTTTCTGGGCTACCTGATTATTATTAGATTTCTATGATAAAATAATCAAAATAGAACAGCTAGCAATTTTATTAAGTCTGACCTAGACACCATAATAATATGTTTAGTTTGACATTTAACAAATGCTATTAAATAAATCCAAGCTCAATGTTTCTGTTTCTTTTCAAATTTTCTGATTTAAAAAAAAAAAAAAAATCTTAGCCGGAAATGCTGAAGAATTTTTTTTTTTTTACAGAAGTATCATTTATTTACTAGAAAGGAAAATATTATAAACATGGTTTTTCCCCAGTGGTTGTATGCTAAGCAAAGGATATGACCAGTCTTAATGACTGCACTAGACTTTTAAATGTTTTGGTTTAACAGAAGAATGAAGAAATCAATATATATTATTTCCAAATATATTATAAGGGCATCATGAATTAATATTATGAAAATCATAAATAATTAAAAATAAAATATAAATTAAAAAGGTATATTTTCTTTAAAACTGTAATAAAATCTCATCAACTTGGCAATTAACAAACTACAGGCAGAGTCAATTCTATTAAACTTTTATAGAGAACAGAATAACTTCTGGTTTTATTCCTGTTGAAATTCTGCACAGAATACCAAAACTAAAAAACAATTTAACAAAGTCATATACATTTAATGTATGTTGCTTTGTTCTTTAACAAAAGAAAGTAGTAAGATAAATATTTGATTAATTTTCCATAATCAATCATACTGGTGCCTGTTCCTTCTATTCTTCACCTACAGCATTTCCTTGCTGTATTCAATTACTTCCCTTGATTTAGGTTTTATACTGTGTCATTAAATTGAAACAATTTATTTAGCATATAAAAATGACCAAATAAAAATGACTTACAAAAAACAAGTTATGATTTATAACCATGCTTTTATTATATATAGATTATTATATACCTTTTGAAAATATTATTTATGTCAGTGAAAATTCCAGTTATTTGTGGGATATAACAAAAGCCATTATTAACCTTTTAGAGTAGCTAGGATTTATGTTTGCAATAGAAAAAGATGACAAAAAATTACTATGGCCAAACTCCCCAGTTGAGAGAGTATAAATGTCAATATAACAGAAATAATAACAATGAAGATTAAGAGCCAAAATTGGATTGGTAAAAACTGGAAAAGAATAAAACCAGATGATCCATTTCTGATTTAAAAGAATACTTAAAAGATTTGTACATATTCTAGAATCAGGTTAACCAATAAAGTTGGTGGGACCAAAAAAAAAAAAAAAACAGCTAAATAATAAGATTCACTGACCCAGTATTAAATGCCCATCTGTGATTAAAATGTGGATTTAGAGAAAAGGTTGTTAGTAAGAGAGGTTCAGAAATCAAAAAGATTTATGGCCTTTGCTTAAAATTCTAAAATAAGCAAAACAATATTTTCTTGAAAAATTTGACATTCTGTTTAGCCTGTGAGCACAAACTAAGTATTGTGAAACTGAATCATATCTTGACAGGAATCACTATGTATTTGAGAAAAAGCAATATTGCTGATTAGCATTTGAAGAAGGGCAAAACAGAGGTTGTTTAAAATAGACATAATAAAAAGAGAATTACTTTTGAAATAAACATATTTTCTTACTCTAACTTGAAAAATCATAAAAGAAAATCTGTAGTTGACAAAATGTTTATAGATTCTCCTACTGTGATTAATCATCAGAAGTGATGTGATCATCAGATAACAATGACCAACCACATCAGTTTGAGTATTTTTATCTACCTTACTTTTCTGAATAAGCTACCCTCAAGAAGAAATAAAGGAATTAGAACACAGAAAATAATACAAACATCCGTGAGAGTTCAATCTTCAGGCAACTAGAGACATGAAAAGAAGTTGACAGTTACATTTGCATGTGAAAATTGCATAATGGTAAAAGTAATTAATGATATCAGCAAATTAATTTTCAAATATGTATAGAATACAATCCTCAGTTTAAGCATATTAACTTCATACAGTTATAATATGGAACTTAATTAAGAGAATTAATTTCACTCAGTTTTATAATAAATGGCAGGACCTGGCAATATATAAAGATAAACACTTACCTTCTGCCAGTCGTTCTTTCCATTCTTGACAGGCTTTGGAAAAGAATTCATTGTTCAGTGCAGCTGCACTTATCCTAAGTGAACAAAGGAAAAGAATAACAATTTTATTTAGAAAAAGATGGTCATCAACAAACCTAATTCTGAAAAACTTGGTTATTGAAATCCTTCTAATTTGAAAGATATAGTATACAACTCAAAAAATTAGGAGAGGCCAGTTATTTTTTACTTAACCCCATATTTAATATGCATTTTCAAAACTATCAAGATTGTTTTTCTTTTTAGAGTAGCATAATGTTTTTAAAATATAGCCTACAAATAATCCTTAATAAAGAGCTTCTTTTCAAAATGAGTCATTAAGACAAGAACATAATTTATATAACTTATCAAATTAGAAAAGAATAATTTACAGGATTTCATATTTTTGCATTCCCACATTAAAAGCCTAAAGAATTGTGAACAACTATAGCTGTAGAAGAAAATGCTTGCTATATGAAAAAAAAGTACCTTGATCCTTCAACCAGCCGGTCACATTCTGGTAAAAGCTGTATCAACCGATATTGGTAATCTGCTGGTAATAGCTGGAATGTGTGTTTGTTTATCAAATCCTATAAATTAGAAGGGAATATACAAGACAGATTTACATACCAACAACTACAGAAAGATCAATTGTATTTGATTAAAACTGAATGTTTTATGAATGTATAGAAATGACTGTTTTCAATCAAACAGATGTTAGGCTAATTTAAATCATTATCCACTTCCAAGCTACTAAAAAAATTTCAAAAAAGTCAAATAAGTTTTGACTTTCCAAAAATACCAAATTTATGACTATCCAAAAAAAAGAAAATTTTTTTGTAAGTTGAAAAAAAGAAATACACAATGAATTAGTCATGCATTTCATATGCATTCTACAAGTTTGAAACTGATACAAAATTAAATACATTTTATAATGTTACAAAAATTACTTCCTCTATTATCCAATATTACAGAATTTATGAAGATAATAAAGAGAGCATTTAGAGTGAAGCAAAATGATAGACAATACATGTTTTAGTTGATCTTTTGTTAAATAAAATTTAAAAATTCAATGTAGACTATTCTAACTAAAATTTAATAAATCTCATACAATAGAAATCATTTTATATCCTAACAACTGCAACTTTGTGGATAAATATTAAAGTTACTTTATTGCAACTGACTACAAATTAGTCTTTTTAACACTATAGTTTTTAACACATTGTTCTGCTCAGACCAGATTATAATGATAGAACAAATTTAACCACTTACATCCTTATCTTTTATTCAAAAATAGGTGTAATTTTTATATGACCAAACCTAGAAGTGCAATATTTTACATCTGCATTGAACATTATTTCGTTACAAATTAGAATATTCAATTAAATTTTGAACAATGCAAACTAAACCTTATTTAACTGATTGATATTTTTTATATTTTTTAGAAATATAAATGGATTAAGATCACATCTTCTGAACAGCCTTATACAAAGCTTCAAATTCTTTTCCTGTTTTCATTAAATTTAAAATATTTCTATGAAAACCATAATTCATTTTATATTACTCTTTCAATATCAAAACATGCATGCTTTGTTTTATTATTGAAAATTATCCATTTCAGAAATCAGCATTTCATAGATTTCTAAAAATAATTTGTCATTTAAAACAGTTAGTTCATAAATGATAACCTAATTTTTTAAATAATTGAACAAACTTTCACAAATATAAGTATTAGCTGTTTCAATATCAGTATCATCAAATCTGAAATCCTTTTTCATTCAAATTGTTGAATATATATTTGAATACAAGTATTATTTTACCAACTTTGATATAAACAACTCACCCTTAAGTTTGTATTCACAATGATAGAATCTGGAGTTTCCAAATCCACACATCCCTCTTTTGTTTGCTCTATCTGGGCAGCAGGACTTAATTTTTTGTTGCTTCTTTTCCGTGGCTACAAAAATATTTTAAGCATAAAAACTAATCATCTTGTTAAAGGAAGTACCAAAACAGTAAACCAAAATAAATTAATAAAAGTACTTCAACAATATGTTCTCTAACTATATCCAACAGTTGAGTGAGTGTGTGTGTGTGCACACGCCAATTCCCAATATATTATTAACAAAGAAGTAAACATCAGAAAATCTGCTTTCCGAACACAACATAGTTTTCTTTGCTTACTGTATTTAATTTTAGGGAGTTCACCTCTTTGTGTAATTTGAACATTACCTAGGAACTTGGTGTACCTGACACTGTAAGAATAGACAATTTCAGCAGGTACATTAATGAACAATGTCATCAGTAGATTTATGGAGATAAGTAGTTTCCTTTTTTTCTCACAGATTACATCAGACAAGAACTGAAGATGAGATCAGCCAAACATTGTGTTAAATATACAAAGAAGACATTTGAGCATCCAGACTACATTGGATATATTAATAACTCTTCTTAAAGTTGCAGACAATATATAATGTGTCTGCAAATATACCACAAACCAAACTATTTTCAAATAATTTATATATTTCCTAAAATTCCAAATATTTTCATTATAAATTAGACCCTATATGAACTGACTGGAGATCAATTGTTCAATTTCTGTCACACACTTAAATTTAGATACTCTTAAATTACACAGTGATTGTTCAAAAAGGATGAAATTTTAAGACACAAAATATAATACTTCTAACTTAAAAATAAGAAAGTTTAATTGTTATTCTTTGCACTAAACCTGAGATATGTATATTTTAACAAGTTGTATTAAATTTAATTGACAAGGTCTGTTCATTTATTTATTTTTTTTTTTTACTTTTCCAATTTCACATTCAGATCAAAATTGTGGATAAACTGTTCAAAATTCAATTTTTTTGTTTAAGTACTTTTGATTGTCTTGGTTATTATCAAAAACTAAACACTATATGGGAATGTAAAAAAACACACAATTTTAGCCTATTTCTACAATTCCTTATTATAGTACATAACATATCCAAAATTTTAAATCAAATGATCCAACCATACTTGCCAAATAATAATAATTCTAGTCACAAGTTTCTTGAAATACTATACTCAATAAATCTAATAATGGCACCCTAGCCTCATTAGACACTGAAAATCTCTTTACCAATGTTTAATGTTTTCATCTTTATAGAAATGCATATAAGCATTTTTTGCTTGCACCTGCTAATATTACAATTTTACACAAACTTCTAATCTGTACAACACAAGTACCTTTTTATGGTTGTTACGGTAATGTTTGCAAACAGACAGATAATGTAGCTATGGGTTCACCTCTTGGGCCTACTTTATCTAATTTCTACATGGCTCATGTAGAAAACAAAGTTTTTAATAATTTTGCCAAATCTATGATATATGCTATATCAATGACATTCATAATAGTGAAAAATATACCTGAAATAATGAAGCCTTCAAAGAAAACTTGGTACACTTTGTGAACATTAATAATAGAATGTCTTTCCTCAATATTTTAGCAGATGCCAACAGTTATAATTTTACTGCTTCACAGTATATAAATCCCACAAGTAAAATCGTTGTCTTAATTACAAAAGTAAATGTTTCCATAGATATAAAATAGCTGTTATAAAAACATGATTAACTAAGCAAATAATTTTCTTCTTCCCAGTGTTGTAAAGATCCATAAAAACAATGATACATATATATTTTCATTTGAAATGTAATGTTCCATGTAGCCAACAAAACTCTTAGCTGCAATTTTGACAAAATTTAGCCTTTGAAAATGAACAAAAATATGAAATTTGGACAGTTTATTTGACATTTTTTATCTGAATGTACATTCAAACTGAAAACTACAATAACAAAATGAAATAAGCAGACTTTGTCAGTTAATTTGATACAACTTGTTTAAATTAATTTTTTTTTTTTTTCGAAATATGAGGATCTGACAACTTAACCAGTGATTTACAAAGGAGGCTGCATATGGAAGCAAGAGTGAGGATTGTGGGATGAGGTGACTGATTGAACTTTTAGATCTTGCTCTTGGTTCTTGAAGACAATTCAGACTAGCAGATTGGAAACTGCCGAGTCCTCTAAAACACGTTGATCTCTGCTCTACCCGCTCCAAGGCTAAGCACTCAAGGGTGCTATGAGTTATATTGACAGCTGACAAGTTGATCTTCAGCTTGTCTTTGTATCTAAGCCATGGGCATTCTACATTCCTGTAGCCCTGATCTAACTGGTTGTACATTAGCATCTTAGGTATCCTGTCATCAGACATTCTTAAGGCATGAACAGTCCACCACAACTGAGACTGTATAAGGAAAGTTTTAATTCTTCCAATATTACACCTGTTAAACAGCTCTACATTGGATGTCCTGTCTTGAAAGCTAACTCCACAGATGGCACGCAGACAGCTCGTATGGAAAACATCCAGCTGGTGTATATGGTACATGTATAGAGTCTATGACTGAGCCATACAAAAGGATGGCAAGGACAACAGCTCTGTAAACCTGAATTTTCATATCTAGTCGGATACTGTGCTCATCTCACAAGCGATGGCTAAGTTTGCCAAAAACACTGGTAGCCTTAGCAATCTGATGCATGATTTCATCATCTAAAGATCCACTATAGTTGACTTTGCTACTAAGATAGGTGAATGACTTTGCATAAATTTTTTCTTCTTTCAACGGTCTCTCTGGTTTTTGTTTCACACTATGGAATTGCTTCGGAATAGGACAAGGTTTCAGTTTTCTTTATGCTAAGTGTAATATCAAAGGCTTTACATGCAGCAGAGAAATGATTTAGTAAACGGTGAGCCTCCTCAAAGGATGTCGCAACAAGAGCAACAACATCATCATCATCATCATCAGTAAACAATTCATGGATAATTTGTGTACGACGTCTTGGCTTTGAAGCACTAATGATTGAAGAATCCACCAGTTGTTCGAAACTGAAACCTCCTAATGCTGCTCTCTGTGTCTGCAAATGCATATTTCAGCATCACCAAGAAGAAAAGTGCAAAAAGAACAGAGGTGGCATGACACACCCTTGCTTGGTGCCATTCGTGACATCAAAGGATTCGGACATCATACCATCATACACGATATTAGCTTTTATATATATATATATATATATATATATATATATAAAAATAAATAAATATGACTGATATTACACAAAAAGTACAAACAGAGTAAAAGAGATGAAAGTTCTCTGTACAGAACAGTGCTTTTTTGATATGATTATCTAACCAACTTCTTGTTTCTTATATTCCATAACTAAATTAACAACTTGACGTCACAAAAAGTAAGAAACAATAAAATGACTAAATAATCATGCACTCACACACATATGTTTGGTATGAAATATAAGACAATCAAAATTATACATTTCAAAATAAAAACATTAGTTGAATTGATATTCTCTCATATTTAACAAATATTGATATAATATTGCCTACCTTTTTACTAACACCAGGAACACTTGCTAGAATCTCCCGCATGGTTTGTTGTGGCCGCAACACACCCTGCAAGGAGTGACCACCCCCAACAAGGGAAGCACGTGTAGCATGCCGGTGGCTACTCCCAGCAGTGGTGGCTGCAGCAGAAGCAGCAGTGGTAGTGGCAGCAGATGTCCTGCCATCTGCTAATGCATTAAGATGGTTTGCTGATGCAGATGATGAAGGTAATAATGTTGTTGCTAATGATGTACCACTACGATGTCCAGCACCACTACTGCAATTGACCTTATCAGGATATTTATCAAGTTTCTCATCTGAAAGCAGAAAGATACACTAAAGACATTAAGCAAACATGTCTGTGTGTTTTACAAATTTATTTTTTTCAAATATTAACAAAAATATATGTCCTTGTTTGTCAGAATTGCTTGTCTTAATTGCTGGCTAGTGATAATCCCTCTTCCTCTGATTTTTCAATACACAACATACAGATTGAATGCTTAAACTACCTGAAATAAATTTTAGGCTAAAACTGCAAACATTTGAAGTTTGATTATCCATTTGATTCTCTACCACTAGAAAATTGTCTGAGTAGAAAATAAATTAAGCCAAGGACTTGTAGAGTAGCAGTAAAGTCAGTGAGCTGTAACAAGAAAAAGTAAAATTTTGTCTATGTATACAAGATTCAAATATATGAACAGGTTGCTAAAAAGTTTTCACCCTACCGATTTCCCAAAAGTTGGCCAAATTATCAAACATCAGAATTTATTTTAGCAGAGTTTTATAGGCTGCCTGGGAACTTTTAAGCACCTCTTTGTAATTAGTAATAAAGTATAATTTACTGCTATTTTATTTTCAAAGCTTATTTATTAAAAGAAGAAATTTTAAAAAATAAATAAAATTATACCAATAATATAAATTAATGGCCGATCATATAACAAAAATCCTACATCATTGTGAAGATTGATCGATTTTTTTTTTACGACTTATCAACCCTTTGTGGGTTACTTAAAGCCAAAACATTTTGAATTGTAAGAATAATTCTTTTTTTTGCAAGTGAATGATATTACATTAACAATGTTTTGAGAATAACAATGATTTTTCCATATACAAGTTCTACTAAAGCCATAGCTAACAGAAGAGATAGATTCAAACCTTTCATAAGAGGATTTTGCATAATGTAATGGACCCAACCAGAAATCGAACTCAATTCTACATGTTCTCATACCATGCCACTGTCCATTACACCATCCACACACCCTCACCATGAAGAACACAAGCACATAAATTAATGAGTAATTAATAACACACTTCAGTGATTTAAAAAAAAAATAAAGAAAATTAATAAAAACACAAGTTTACTAAAATTATGACTTAATATTATGCATGCAATAAATAGTAATTTTATTTGAGGCAATGTCATGAACAAAAATAACTTATACAATACCTACTTATTTATAAATTAAGGTGAATTTTATTTTTTCTTCAACAATGAAATCAAAAAATAATGCAAGAATTAAAAAAAATGCATCTGTTAACAAAAATATATTTGAATATTTGATCTATTTTAGTCACTCTTTATCAACTTCATGAAAGTTAAAAAAATATTTAAAACCAAAAAGCATCATTAAAATTATCAATTTCAAAATTGAAAATGAAAGTGAAATTTGAAACCCAAAAGCATTATTAAAAATATCAATTTCAACATTTAAAAAAGTAACATACATAATATATATTTACTAAGATTAGCTAGTCTGGTATAGAGCAAAAAAAAATTAGGGTATTCTGTAAGTCAAGTGAAAACTAGCTTATAAAAACTACACTAGGTATCCAAGAGGTATTTCTAATAGCATTTTCTTCAAATATTGCAAGACTATTTTTGTAAAATTTATTGTATCTTTTGATTTCAAAAATAATAAATTTCATAGACTTACTTTTTACTTCATTTCTTTTTCTGCCTGGAAGATCTAAATTTTAAGAGAAAGGTGAAGAAAATTACATTAGAAAAGAATATTTAAAATCCTGAACAAAAAGCAATCAGTAAAATTTCAAGGGAATTGAGTATATTGCAAATTATATATTCTCTTGATTCATAACAACTTTGTCCAGACTATTTAAAAAAACATCAGCTATGTGTAACACTGAAGAAAAAAATTGGCAATAGGTAATCAATATTTGTTCACAAACATGAGGCGTGGTTTATTTTTGTTAATATTTCTCTTTATTCATTTACCCACTGATGCAAATAAACTTCAAAACTAATTTGTTAATGAAATATTGATAATCTTCAGGCATGTTTTCAGAGTTACATCCTTTGCTATAACATATATCAGTTCTTATACAGATCTCTTTAGAGATCAACATTTCAAAACTTAATACATTTTACATAGAATTTTTTTATATTTTTCATCAGCTATTTAAAATCTTTAATCATTATAATTATATTTTATGAATCTCTAACAAAAACTTAATGGGGAAAAAAAATAGTAACTAATAAATTGCAACTCAGTGCCTATCAATACAAAACCTCAACAAATGATAAAATTTAAGTCTTCTTAGATGAAGCTATGCTTCCAAGCAAATAATCAGGTAAAAATGAGAATTACTGATCAAATCAGAATTCATCACTATGAAATAAGAGGATGACTAAGAAAATTTATAATATCAATGTATTATATTATCAATGTATAAAGTATGCAAGAATGAAGGTAATTTTATGTTTTAGACAAACTACCTTAATAGAAATAGTGTAAATATATAGCAGCGCAGAAAATGACAAAACAAGAATATATTTTGCTGTATGTAGTTTTTTAACGTAATTATTTTGCAATCAAATTTGAATGTTATTTTTAATTGTCACCAATAAAATTCATATTTTTATATTTTCAATTTTATAAAGTGAACACTAATAAAACAGTTTAAATGGATTTTAGAAATATAAAATATCTTTAACTATAAGTAAAATTTTTTAAAACAACAAAAAAAAAAAATCGTGTAATAAAAAGAATGAAAAATATAGTTACAATTATAGAATTCATATTTACATCGTTTAGGACGTAGTGCCTGTCGGATGTTACGTCGACCAGAAACCTCTGACACAGCAGGTGTTGTTGTTGTGACAGGTGCTTCTTTGGCAATGGTGGTATCTCCTTCGACTGGAATGGCCCGAGAAATGGTGGAGTTGGGGTTATGTGTAGTAGCCTCATTAGACATAGTAGCCAGTGAGGAAGAGGTGGCTGTGACATCTCTGGACACTGTGATGGCAGCCACAGGTGTTGCAATTGGTTGCTCCCCATTGGGTTGGGCTTGCAACTGATGAAGTAGGACTTCCTGAGTTTGACTGTCAGAACTGGTAATGCCTCCACCACCTCCACACACTAAAAAGGAAGCAAATAGAATTATTTATTTTTAACAAAACCAAAACAGTTCATCGTGAAAAAGAGAATTGACTGGTAGAGAACACTGATACTGCAATAAATAAGTTCATTCCTTTTTGAAGTGAATGAACAAAAAAATAAAGCAAAATTTATGACACAAAAATATCATAAGAAATTTCTAGTTCAATATGTTTGACTTTTACAATTCAAATTAGTATTTTCATCTTTGTTGATTTTATCACAAGATTTTAATAAATCTACCTTTTATGCCAGGTTTATATTGGTTTTATTAACTAATTTTTTTAATTCTTAACCTGATAATTACCAAATGCAATACCCACTTGAGAAAGACACAATAAAGGTGAGGATACTCATCCAAATAAACCACTCAGTACAATATTTTGTCTTGAATTTTTTGTTTCCATTTAAAGAACATTTTTAAATAGTTTCAAGTATTAATGAATCTTTATACAAAAAGGTTATGTGGTGAAAATGTGGGACTGAAACATTCATAAACAAAAACAGGCCAATACAAAATTATGAGTCTGAATAAATTGCTAAAAATTTTACTTCTCTTCTTTCTCCGTATAATTCTGAAGTTAATTAGGAAGCTTCCAAGTAGAATATAGAGAAATATTAAATGATCAATTTGTAAAATATATATTCACACCAAATATATTTTGGAAATTTGGACATTTTCTTACTTCCTACATATTCTTTTAGTATATACTGTGTGATTATTTATATCACGATTAAAGTTAAGTAAAACTGTGATGAATTTTTTTTAATAAATTCTAATTTTAATATCATAAGTTGTATAAACATATCTCAATTTATAAACAAGAGAAATATTAATAACAGAAAACAGGAAAGTTGAGAAATAGTAAGAATTAGAAATCTCCTTCTATTGTTTTTTATATTCCAATGAAATTTTGATTTGGACTATTCACCATTTTAAAAATAGTAATATTTTTTTAATCAATAAATTAAAATTTTAAGTAAATTCTACAATATGATTTAGAGGACAATAATATAAATGACTTACTAACACAATGTAACTATATTTTAAATATTTTGAGAATTTACTAATGCCTTTCATTATTGTTTTTGAGATGAAATAAATGCACTTAAATGCCAATAAAAACATGAATTAAAATTACAATCAATCAAGATTAGTTTTCAAACCAGAATAAAGTTTTTGAATAGAAGGGAAAAGCGTCTTTATTTACATAAACATATACTTTGAAACTTTTTATATAATTTTTTTTTTTTTTTGAAAAAATACTTTCAGAAATTGTTTCCAGGATGAAATTTAAAAGTGAAATGTAAACTGCTTGCCAAAAGTTCAGAAAATTTGAATAGTACATGGAAATCCAATGTAATATGGACTTTAACCATTACTCTTTGTGAGTAGCATCCTGCTTACATGACCAAAGAGACTACTTTGAAAGAGAGAATTAAAACTAAATATTAAGGCTATACAAAAAAATTGAGTATATTTGGTTACTGTGAGGGAAAAAAATACAAGAACATGAATATTAATAAAAATAACAACACAATATTAAATATGCCTCCAGTGACATTCATAACATATCTGGATTGTTCTGAGTCTACAAAGAAAAGCTTAGAGAAAACTCCAATAAACACCATCCTATGTCTGCCACTGGTGCAGAGGATTCAGAGCAATGGGTCAGATATTTTCCCCTAAATATTTATTTTTACTGGGGAATTTATTACATGCAACCTGTAGTCTACATTTAAATCTCGCAATTTATCTTCAACACAAAGAAACAGTCATAAACAGAACACCTTTTCAAGTAGATTTTCAAATTGTCTTGTTTAACATTAATATATTTATATACTTGCAGAGGATTTAATGTAAAATCAGATTCACTGCCACTATGTTTACTACAAAAACAAATTTAGAGGCAAAATTTAAATAAACTATTTAAAATTTAAATCAACTAGTCTCAAAATTATCTCCCCCTTAGTAATAAAAATGATCTCCCTTAGCAAAGTAATTTCGGTACAGCTTTCAGAAATTATTAAAAAAATTTAACATGAACCTTTTTATTATTATCATCATCATCATCATTATTATTATTATAACAACAACATATAATATGCCATTATATATGAGGCAAAGAAGTTATATAATTAGTTTGCATTTATTAAGGCATATATTTAAGAGTCAATATATATATATATATATATAGAGAGAGAGAGAGAGAGAGAGGTTGTGTTTTAACAGTGGATGGAAAATGCAACACTGAAATTCAAAAATTCATTGGAATAGCAAAAGACCTTCTAAAAGCTAAGTAATGTATTAAGAAACAGGAGAATTTCAAAAGAAAAAAAAAAGAGTGCTGAATTGTTATGTAATAACAATCCTCTTATATGGCAGGGAGTGCTAGGCAATTTCCTCACAGTTAGAGAATTCAGGCATGTGATTCTACAGAAGGATTCTGAGAATACCATGAACTGAACATTTGACTAATGAGGAAGTTTTAAGGAAAATGGAAACAAAAACAACATTTACACTTAGAAAGAGACAAGTGAAATTTCCTGGGCATGTAATGAGGAAAGAGAGTGTGGAGAATTTGACACTCTTAAGACATATTTAAGGCAGGAAAATAGCAAATAATCTATCTAATGAGCTTGTATAAATGGTTGGTAGAACAGGGTTTAGGAGAGATAACAAAAAACAAATTTACTAAGTGCAACAAGGGACAGGAAGTTGTGGAGAGCCATGATCGTCCACATCCTGAAAGGAGATGGCACATAGAAGACTAATATTATACAAAAAAAAACTCTTTCTTCCTCTGACTTGGAAAGATACACTTGCCTATGATGTAAAGAGTTCCTTAAAATTAACCCAATCAGCACAATAAAAAAATACTTATCCAGTAAATAAAAGACTGATTTAAAATTTTTACATCTGTTGGAATTAAACACTTTAATAGTCATGTCAGGTTTAGGCCAGCTACTGGTTACATATAACCCAGTACAACCTGCCACATGGATGGGTGGTTGGTACCTATACCAGTGCTACAACTGGTCCTTCTGCTGGTGAGGAGGGTGGCATGTCACCCTTCTCACCATCAGAAAAGCTAGTTGTGAAGCTGGTTTAGACGCCAACCACAAAAAATAAATAAATAAATAAAAAATGCAGATCCATAGTCTCTATAAACCAATGGATCCTAAACATTTTAATATTACTTTTAAACCTTTGTTTATATTTTAATAGAAAAAAAGAATCTTTTAAGAATTACTAGTTTTTACAGGTTAGATTTAATGCTTCAAAAACAAATTTAAATCTAAATAAAAATAACCTACATTAAGAATTTCACTTTTTATTTGCTGTCAAATCTTTAATATTCCATTCTATCAATATAAATTTTGAATTTTTTTTCTTTTATTCATTGTATATACAGACATAACATGGATCAACAGGCATCTATAATTTTATCATCTATTTCAAACTGTTTACATGTTTACTGTTGAAAATCTATTTTACTTTCCCCATCAATTAATAAGTTAATAAGTGTTTTAATTAAATACAACCTAAATACACAATTTATTTACAAGCAATCTATTTCAATTGACAGACAAAACATTTAAAAGTAATAAAGCTGTACTAACTAAAAACATGATGCAATTACTAGTGAAATTTGACTTTAAAGAGCAGTTGGCTCAAAAACAAGATTAGTTCAACAACTGGTTCAAGGTTAGAATCTTGATGACATTTGGTGTATGTTTTTTGAGCTTTTATCAATAAGTTTGGATAAGTTTTTTTTTTTTATTGTGCTATAAATTTGGTTAATTTGAATTGGGTTAATTTTAAGGAACTCTTTACATCATAGGCAAGTGTATTTTAATTTTTCAACAGCAAGTTCTTAAAAACTATTATGAACATGTGCAAATAAAAATTATTATCTGCTACTAAAATAGAAAAAAACATTCAGGTATTTTTGTTTTTTTTTCTGAAAGTTTACAATTTCAGGAATAGGTTTTTCTTTTTTTTTATCAAGGTTTACAAATCTAGATTGGTGTATGAGGTTTCCTGAACTTTAAAAAGGAGAAAAAAAGATCACAATTAAATGAGATTCAAATAAACTATATGATATGTCCCGGAAAGTGATATATTTGTTCGAAGTAGCAAAGTGGTTTTGGACTACTGCAACCGAGTAGGACAATCTAGCAGGTAACCACAATGGACTGGTCCTCGTCATAGTGGTAGGCAATAGGCGAAGACTATAGGCATAGCAAATAGGTGTCATTCATAGACCTCCACATCAGTCTGTATTTATGGCTGACACCAGTGAGGGGGAACCAGGTGTATGCATATTCATTACATCACCTCCCACTAAATTTTCCCATGAAATTTAACTTCAGTATTTCTCTTTTTAGGGTCTGGACTTAATTGATTGATTTTTTCCTAAGTCTTTTTCGCCTCAATCCTCCTTGCAGTAGTGGCGTTTGACACACTGGTACCTATGGCCTTGAGGTCGGGAATACCTCTATTGGCAAATGTTGACATACTGGAACGGGAATTTCAAATTCATCATTCAGGACTTCTCTTCGGTATTTTCCATGACTTCTGTAGTGTGTCTGGGTCTCAATTGATTCCAATGTCTTTTGCACCAAAATTTTTCCCCTTTTATGTCATATATGACTTGTCCAATTCTTTTGGTTATCATTCCTTCTTCCCAATATATTTTTCCAGCCCTATGGTTCTTGAAAAAAACTTTGTCACCTGGCTTATACGCTTTAGTCATCTGGTTTTCTTTTCTAGCAGTTTTCTTCACTGGACAAGGCAACAGCCTGTCGAACACAGAGCATATTTTTCTCGCAAACATTAACTCTGCTGGCGATAACCCTGACATCGTATTCGGGTTTGGCGTGATTCTATATACTGCCAATAATTTCTGAAAACTTCTTTCATTCGTGTCCACGCCTTGGTTTTTTTTCAACACTCGTTTAAGGGTGTCCATGAATTTCTGCCTGTCCATTCGATCTTGGATGATATACTGGTGTTGTCACGTGATCAATGGACAAGGATGTACAGAATTCCTTGAATTCTCTTCCTGTAAACTGCATTCCGTTGTCGCTGACTATAGTTTTCACTAAGCACATTTATTGTATTTGTTGCAGTCGGATGTCTGCACTTAACAATTTCTGGCCACTTAGTGAAACTGTCTACAATGATCAGGTAATAAGATCCATTTATGGGCCCTGCATAGTCGATATGCAATTGAGTCCATGGGACATCTATCTTTGGCCATGTTCCGTATATTTAGGTATCAATCTTGATAACCCATTGGCATGACCTAGCTTCTTTGAAGGCACATATTCTATTTTGAAATTATAATTCAATAGAATTATACCCCAATGCTGTAGTTAATTTGCTGTGAGAGTTGGTATACCTTTTTTCGAACCAAATATTGTTAACAGTGGTTTGTGGTGTGTTTGCAGAATAAATTCTCTTCTGTACAGAAACCTGTGAAATTTTTTTACAGCATAGATTATTGCTAAACTCTCTTTTTCGATTTGACTGTAACTTCGTTCCGTGGGTAGTAACATTCAAACAGGCATGTGCTATTGGCTTCATAGATCCGTCCTCAAATTTATCAAGGAATACTGCACCTAGTCCCTCATTACTGGCATATGCTGCTACAATGATTTCCTTCTTCAGGTCAAAATGCGTTAACGATAGGTCTGCTAACAGACAGCTTTTTAATTTTTTAAAAGCCTGTTCACATTCTTTCGACCATATCCACTTTGCACCCTTTTTCACCAAATTATCTAAAGGAGCTCTCATATCATACATTTTTGGGATATAAATGCTATAGTAACTTACTAATCCCAAGAAGGCCTGGACTTTAGCCACATTATCAGGTGCTGGCATATTTTTTATAGCCTCAGCCCTTTCTGGATCTGGTTTTCTTCCTTTACTGTCAATGGTCTCCCCTAAATATTTTATCTTCTTTAAGAAGAACTCGCATTTTTCAGCACTCAGCTTGAACCCGTACTCCTCAATTCTCTGAAATATAAGATGCATTTTTTGTTGGGCCTTGTTTTCACTTTTAATCAAATTATCATCTAAATATGCGATTACATACTCCATACCAGCCAACATTGTGTCCATTATTTGCTGGAATAGGCTTGGAGCTAACTTCAATCCAAAAGGAAGATGATTTACTTTAAAAACCCCTTTATGCGTGTTTATTGTCAGGTACTTTGAACATTCTTCCCTGACTTTAACCTGAAGGTAAGCCTCCGACAAGTCCAATTTTGAAAACACTACCTCCATTTAATTCAGTGAATATATCCTCTGGAGACGGTAGAGGGTACACATGGTCTTTCACACATTTAAGCCTGTCGAAAAGTCAGCACACACTCTGATTTTTCAATTTTTCTTTTTTATATATACAGTTGGAGATGCCCAATCTGAGTAATCTACTTTTGAAATTACACCAATTTTCTCCAACCTTTCTAATTCCTCATTTATTGTCTCTAGTGCCGAAAATGGTACTTTTCTCTTTGGTTTAAAGATTGGTTTAACATTTTCTTTCAATTTGAAGTTGACTTCTATTTTTGTGCACAGACCTAGTCCTTCTGAAAAGACGCGAGGGAATTCGCCTTTCAAATCCATAATAAATCTTTCCATTTGCTTTGTCTTATAGTTCTCTATGACGTTAAATTTGTTACAGAAAGAATTTACCGGTAATTCCCATAAATTAAACAATATGATCCAGTCTAAACCAAAGAAGTTTACTGAACCAGGGAGCACATACACTTTCGATTTGTGAATTTTTCCCATGAACAAAATGTTACATTTTAATTCACCTCTAAACTTAAGTCTTTTTCCTGACACTTCCCTGGCAATTTTGTCTGTGTTAGTCAACGGCGGGTAACCGATTTTTTTTCTATGTTTGCTTATTTATTACCGAGATATCAATTCCTGAATCGAGTAATAATTTTAGGGTTTGCCCATTTATTTTTACATTGAGGTATTTTCTTCTTTGTCTTTTAGACAAAACTACGTTCACCTTTGTTTGAGGCTTTGCTTTTACTTTTTTGTTTTGCCCAATAATGGGAACTTTTATGGCCTACACACCCACAATTAAAACATATTTTATCCCTAAAGAAACAATTCTTCTTTATATGCTGTCCCCCACATGAACTGCATATAATTTTTCTTTCTTTATTTTGTATCCACTTCTGTTGTCTTACAGTTTGTACTCGCGAAATGCTCTTCTCCTCAATCCGAGTATTATCTTTTTTTATGTTTATAAGTCAATGACATTCTTCCGTTATTTTTTTGTAGCGTAATTTTCGGATCCTGTTCCATGATAGGATTCTTGATCTAATTACTTTGTCCTTCAATGTCGTTAGACCCTGCATAAAAATTAGACACTTGAACATGTTGCTTGACAATCCCATTAATTTCAATGCCTCATTCTGTGCGTTAACCATACCTGCATATGTGACAAAATCATCATCCTCTTGTTTTACAATATTTAAACATTTGTATCGTGTATGAAACAGACTATCCTTTTTATCAAAATTTTTTGACAAAATTTCTACTGTTTTGCTGAATATAATTTCTTCTGGCTTCTTTGGGAGGATTAAATTCACATATTTTGTATGGAAAGCAATAGTGAAACTTTTTTTTTTTAATGTATTTATCATTCTGTCATTTATATATTAAAAAGCTAAGTCATTTGAAAACAAATATTATGAGAGCATTGTTACAAAGAGCATACAGCAACCCTACATCATTGATACTTGAAAAGGGCGCCTCATCATGATGTAATGGAACAAAAGCTGGAATTACAAATCATTAGTAGTGAGTTGAATCTTTATTGGATGCCCCCTTACTTATGGATTTGTGTTAAAACTAAACTACACTTAGTAAATAACAATATGCATACTTGAAAAAATGTTTTCAAAATCATGATTTCTTCAAAGAAATATATAAAAATGCCAATAAAATATCCTGGGTCTCAGAATAATCAGAATCCATATTGTAGATTAATTTATAAATGACTATAAGCCTTTATATTTAATTTTTTTGTAGTAGTTTGTAATCACTTCAAGTATAAACTGAAATTAAAATATTTTTTTTAAATTTCACTTTTATTATTGGAAAGAAATTGACAATATTATAAATAAGTGATGCAATAAAGTATGCCAAAATGTTTCAATAATTGTACATCTGTAAATATGTAAGCTTTATAAGTAATGGCTTCAAGATGAAGACAGATCACAGTTTAGTTTCTTTGTTTTCATGAATAAGCAACAACCAATCATAAGATTCTGAAAATATAATCAGAAATCTTTAAAGTTCCTGGCTCCCAACTTTAGACTGCTGAGAATTTATTTTAAATATTTTTTTTTTCAAGATTCCATTATATATTTCCTCTTAAAATATTAAACTTGTTGAAAATGTAAAATTTCTGAGATTCTTTTTCAAAGATACTCACATTAACAGCCATACTGAGTTCAACAAACAAGAATAAATGCAAGTTTAGAAAAAATATAGCTACTAGTCTAAATTATTTTCAAAGCTGACTTTTACTTTTAGTTTTTGTTATCAAGGATTTTAAAGGCCTTCACAATATTATCTGAATCCAAAATTTATAACAAAAAAATAAGAAATGTTTGAATTAACAAAACTGTATCAAATTTATCATACCTGCAAAATTTTATAGAAGTGGAAGTTTCAACATTTCTAAGCTCATAGTCACATAACTAATGATTCAGAAGATAACTACTAGAGAAATTTACACAACAAAATAGAATCACTTCTCTTGGGGCTCCATAGAATTCATAGTAGCAGGATACAAAAATTTCTTGAAATACTTATCAAGAAAATGATTTGAGCATAGCTAGAGATTGGCATAGAAAGATTATTACTCCAACAACTTAGTGGGTGCTAGTATCAATTAAAAGGTCCTGAAGTAACATGTTTTGCCATGGCACAAGGCCAACTACCTAGAGGGCAATATGCATGGACCCAGGTCAATGTGCCCAACCAGAGAGTCAAGTTCTGCAAAGCTAACTTTGATGACATCTGGCCAGCAGATTTCTGGCACTGTTCCAGGTCTAACCTGAACCAGCAAAACTGCACCAACCATCAACAAGACCTCCCCCAACCGCAACATTAAGGTTATCAATGCTGACATCAAGAAGTGAGCAAAAATGTGCAAGGATTTTAAGATGTTAAGAGTTGTACAGCATTATGTTGAGGTTATAAATGAAATTAAATAAATCATTCATTTTCATATCATCTAATTAATATCCTTCTATATTAACAGGCCTCTGTTTATAAATAAGGTTACAGCAATTATATAAGATTCAAAAAAAAAAAAAAAAAAAAAACTATGATCAATTTCAATAATACATTTGAATATTCTTGCTGCCTAAATATATGAGTTGAAAATATCCATTAAATCCAACAAAATGATTAAATATGGAACAAGTAGAAAGACCTTTATAAATTTAACAGGTTTTGCTATTTATTTAACTTCATGTATGTATCAAACTTTGTTGTGTGGGTGGGTATCACATATTTACTTAATTCTTAAAATGTTGGCATAATTTAATCACATATTAAACACTCTGGTGATCTAATTTAAAGAATAAAAATATAGATATGAAAAACAAGATTATGGTGAGTCTAAATGTCAAATCTGCGTATACTAAGATACCTGTCAATAAATAAATACCTAAACATCCTGTGAAACTATTTCACTAAATTTAAAGAAAAACTTATGCCAACTAATTATTAACTATTGCCTTTTTATTTCAACAATTTTTACAAACAAAACTATGGTTTATCTATGGAATCTCCCAAAAGCTGTGTCCTTGCACATATATTCTTAAATTTTTTAGCATCTGGCCCATTTAAAGATATCTTAGCAAAAAACTTCAATTACCTCAGATACATAGATGAGGTTTTGTTAATACATCCAACAAGCTCCAACCAAACATCATAAAAAATATTGAACCCACCAAATTCACATATGAGGAAGAAATAAACAGCACTGCCTTTTTTTGACATTTTATTAAGCTAAAACAATAAATTAAATTTCAAAGTTTACTGAAAACCAACAAAAAATGGCTTATTTTTTTTCCTAGCACAACAAAATAGAATCAAGATTAGAAGGTTCTATCTAAGAGCTTTTACAACACCTAACCCAGAATATCTAGAAGAAAATTGTATTGCAAAAAAAAAAAAAAAACTTAAACAACTTCTCCTTCACTACTTCCATCATTTCATTCACAAGGAAAGCATAAAAAATCCATAAAACTAAAAAAGTATATACTTTCAACACCAAAACTTTTAAGTTTATAATTCTATCAACTGGCTCTTTATTTGGTGAACTTGAAAAAAAACAAAAAAACATTTAACTATTCCAAACACTAAAATTATAACCATTCAAGACAAAGATTTGTCAGCAAAAAGTATAGAATCAACAATGTACCCAAAGATAGGAGAGAGACTGCTTGCAATGCCATAACAAATATATAGGTGAGACATGAAGAAATCTAAAAACCTACATTTATAAACTCAGAGATCTCTCTCTGTTAGGACCACCTAATTAAAAAGGCCAAAACGGACTCCATTAAATTAGTATAAAAAAAAAAAAAAAAAAAAAAAAAAAAACACATGTACACAACATATTATGGAGAAAGTACCCATAAAGAATATGAATAAATAATCAACAAACAATAAATATTCCTCAGATACACATTTTCATATCACCAACAGTCTTTTACTTAAAAATGTAAGATCCAAGCATTTGCAGTTGATGCAACTAGTATTACATTATTCACTATCAACAGTCAACATATTTAACATAATTAAAATCTAATAATATATACCTAATTTTTAATATGCCTTTGAATTATGCTAACATTTCAAGAATTAAACACAAACACCATGAGGCAAACATGTGATAACGATCCACACAGATATACATACTAATGCCATAAAATGAATGTGATGTCTCCACAACCAATGAAAACAAGCAACATGAAATTTCAAAACTGAAACTACTCTGCATTTTTCTTTCAAAATTTCATATGGAGCTAAATAAATAGCAAAACATGTTAAAGTTATCCTACTTGTTTCTTATTTAATTATATATATATATATATATATATATATATATATATATATATATATATATATGTGTGTGTGTGTGTGTGTGTGTGTGTGTGTATAAAAAAAATTGATGCTGAAAAGTTCTCAGCCTGATCAAGAAGCCTTTTAAAAAATAAGTCTCACATTTGACCAAAATTTGAGAAGTGGGTCAGATCAAGATTTTTTTTCAATAACACCATATGTGTATGTTTGTGAGTATGCTTATCCCTTCCAAACATTATTCTGTTTTGTAATTTGATAAGCTTTTGGGAAGTGGGTTGGGCTGAGAACTTGTCAGCACCCTCTTCTATATATATATATATATATATATATATATATATATATATATAGATATGTGCAGTATGCATTAAAATGTAATTTTCTAACTCTTCAGAATCAATTATCATATTTTTTCTTTTCTTTTCTATCATGTATTTGTCCATTTTCCCCATATTTGCCGTTAGTATTCATTTCATACATATTATCTCTACCATTATAATGATTACCACAAGCACAACATATTTCAGCCTTTCACACATTTGGGACTTACCAATGTTATACTTTCACATCATTTCTTTACTCTTATACTCTCTACAGCACACATGCCATTCCTAGTACTAAATCTGTTATCAAACTCACTTTAAAGTTGCACAATAAGGTCTCTTTCTTTGGTAGTAATGTAATATATACATCAATTAGGTAGAATAAACATCTAATATAGATCTGATATATGGTGATTTGCTTCAATGGAGCACCCAGTGAGGAATGTAATTGATCTAGCAAGATCTTAGATCAATTACAACTGAATAGCGAGTTCAATCTCACTATTGTGAGTGAGTTCATATTGGTCTTGCAGATAATTTATTACTTGTAAAATCCAGAATTCCTATATGACATAAATATTCCCTCTTGTACTTGAAAGTTTAATGTTTTGAGAGTTGAATTAGCAGCTGAAAAGTTTAGAATTTAATAGCAGATGTGTGTTAATTATGCTTGTTACTAGACAAAGACTAAACAAGTGGAAAAAATTCATATTAAGTCAGGACAGTGGATTCTTTTCTATTGATTTATTGAAGTGTAAAAAACTTAATACTCATGTTATTTATGATATATATCCAATCTGTTTGGGCACCTCAACATAGTATAAGTTGTCTATTAAAGATTCAAAATTAGTTAAATTTCCAGAATTTAGTTGCAATTAAAATATTACAAAATATAAATAAAATAATTATTAAAAGAACATTACATGGACAACAATAAATATAAAAATTCAGTAGATAGAAGCAACAGTCATTTGTTTAAGGTGATAAAAGATAACACATTAATCTAAGTAGATTGACTGCACTCAATGAGAGAACCAGTTCCACAAGTGGACTCTTTTTGATTGTGTTTGTTAATATATTCTAAGAATAGAAAGATAAATTATATAGAAACAATACAAAGCATGATTTCATAATCTATATATAATAATATTCAATATTGTTTAGCCATCATTAAAGCAAACACTAGTCACTACAATAAATATAAAATTAAACCTTGTTTCAGTTCAAATGTTAACTTTCAGTGGAAAAAAATCACATCATAATTTTAGAAGAAATTTAGGGATTAGAAAGCTATGTCTCAGTAAAACACAAAAATTTCTTAAATTTGTAAAAATTGAACATATTGCTTTGGAAAAATAAAATATTCAAAGTGTCAGGTGTGTCTATTAGAATATTATATTTTGAAGTTTCAGCAATGTATACTAATGCTTAAAATGCTGAGAATCCTATGAACTGAACATGTGAATAACAAGAAAGTTTTAGGGAAAATGGATACAAAAAGGATGATTATACTTAGAATCAGAAAGAGTTGACATTTCTAGAGCACATAATGCAATGCTTGGAGGCATACAGGAAAGCAATGAGTAACCTACTTAACAAGCTTGTGTAAGTAAATGGTAGAACAAAGATTGGGAGAAATAATGAAACAACACTGTTAAGAGATACAAAGGAGAGGAAGTTGTGGAGAGTCACATAGAAGAACTGCTATTAAGCAATATATCTTCATTTTTTTTTCACCAAAATCACCTCTCCACCAATTTTTAAAACAAACAAAACTGAAATCTCTATCCTATAATGAACCTCTCCAAAGAATGTATGTTTTATATTGACATTGTAAGTACTTCCTATCAAATCAAGGGAAGAACTTTTTTAATCCTTGATTAAGCTTTCCATAAAAGCTTCAGAAATTCAAATTACTGACTGATAACAATCATTAAAATGTACATCAAACAAGACATAACCAATATTTTTTTAATGATCTTAACCATAATGACATTAACTGTCAAAACCATCCCAAAGACAATGATTACCTTTTTATTTCAATATAATAGAAGAAAATAAAATTAGTTTTATTAACACAAAACTTTTTTTTTTAAAAGCAAGATGAAAAGAATTACTTAATGTACACGTGTATTGTCATGTAATCTGAACAATGTATGTATTATAGATTTTCCAAGCACAAACTTTAACTGAAAATGAGGTTTACTACCCCAGAATATGTGTACAGACACTTGTCAACAAGTTTCATTAAAAAAGGAGTAAGGATGTGGTTTGCACAGGTTTTCAGAGAGTTATGCATTTATATTTCAAAGTGTATGATACAGGGATAGCCCAATATTTTCTCATCTGTATTTAAAAAAGTTGAATTTAGATTTAACTGAATATACTATTCATCTTTTCAAGTAGTTTAATATAATTTATAGTCTGATATGTATTTCTAGTAAAAATAATAATTTAAAAAAAAAGTAAATATGTAAACAAAATGACCAAATTTTGTCACTAGTAAAAATACAAAAAGTAAATTTAAAGCATTAAAAATTTTTTTTAAAAAGATTTAAGAGATAATTACATATACTTAAAGGGGAAGGAATATGAATATTTAAAATATATAGTATTTTAAATAGTTTATTTTCTGTTTTAATTTTAAGAGTAATGCTGTATGAAAATCACAAAATCTAATCATAAAAAAATTATTTGCATTTTTCATTTTTATTAAAAGTTCAATCTTTAGCAGATAAATCTTTGTTCTCATATCATTTGTATAAATAATTTTTAGGGATTATTTTTTTTTTAAATTACTTTAAAAAAGGAATATACAACATTAATTTTTCCAGAAAAGCAGTAAACCATTTGAAATTATTTACTGTTACCTCTGATAACATCAGCCAACAATATGACAATAAATATTGAGTTCTTGTAAACTATTAACAGCAATCTTTAAACATATGCCAGCAGTATTAGATCCTTCTAGTAAAATATATAAGTCAACTCACTTCGCAGAAATTAGATATTCATTTTATAATCACTCCTTTTGATGAGTCAACATGTTAAAGAAGCTGATTGAATTTAGCAATCAACACATGTTATTTGTTCATTCTCAACAATTTCATGTATATTCATTCTTTGACTCATTTAAGTGTTGGTATATGGTAAATGCTTCTCCATACAGGCATCATTTTTAAATCAAAAAATATCTTTCAAAAATAGCCAAAATATATTGTAACAAAGTTGATTCAACAAAAATTAATTTCTCTTTTATACAAACAAAACTTGCAATAAAGGAAGAGGCAAAAAAATTCAGCACTACCAAACTGTCCACAAATCCAATGTTGATATATAATCCAACCACAACTTTTAATGAACAAAAAACACATAAATCCCATTACTTCTACTGTCTAAAAATTGCCAACTAGAAACCTAAGTCTATTTTCCTCCAGTTATATACTGAGAGTGCTCATCTTGAAAGCACTTATCACAGTTGCTAGCAGGTAATGTAGTATTTAATCTTTCTCTTGGCAGCTAGTGCAGCATCTCTGACACAAGTCTCTTAGCTTTATGGTGATATACTTTTTGCTTATAACAGATTAACTATAAAATTGTGAGTTTTATAAAATGCATATGTTAGCAAAGGCAAAAAAGTCTCAGTAAAAATGAAAACATTTCGATTAAAAATAAATAAATCAAAAATAAATTCTGGATGTGCTAAAAATCCATGAATGTTTGGACTAATTGCCTTGAACCCAAATTTTACATAGTATCCTATGAAACACTAAAAATGCTGTGTAAATCTTCCATGTAACATGCAGAGTTTTATGACTGACCTGGATGATAGTGAAGGTGAGCATGTGTGTGTGTACACACACACACACACACACACATTAAGATAGTCACCAAACAAATAAAAAAAGAGGACTATAACACTTTAAAACATTATTTATATATATATTTTATAAATATCGAAACTACAAAAAATTACTGCTTAAAAATTACATGTATGTGTGAATATACACATGAGGAAGTTCCAAAAAGTTCTCTACCAAGAAGGATCAAGAGCTGTGAAATGTACATGGTCAGCTGAGAACTTTTCAGTGTGTATGTGTTCATAAGCACATTGAAATATTTCCTTTAAAAAATTAAGAGCTAACACACAAAATACATGAACATACTACACACACATTATATATCCACACGCATACATACACACACACACACACACACACGCACACCTAATTCATACCTCAAACTGAAAATCAAATAAAGAAAAAATTTCATTTAGAGTTCATCAACTCAAGACTTTCACAAAAAAAAAAAGAAAAAAAAAAAAAAAAAAGAATTGATTGAGCTGGGGGTTTTGAAAAGAATAAGTTGGAGAATCACTAGTGTCAGAAATTTACCCTTGTCCTTCTTTTTTTCTTTTGCAACAGCTGCCTTCAGCAGGACCATTTCTGAAGTGTCACCATCTTCCAAGATGGTAGCACCAGCTGATGGCACTGCTACCTCTGCCACTCGTAGCTCCTCAAAAGCAGGATTTGTCTGCTGCTGCACCACCAACGACGACGACTCTGCACTCTCAACAATGACCTCATCCTGAAATGAAGGAAAAAAAATTGATGCCTATAAATAATTATAATTAAAACAAATCAGAATTATTTTGGGGGGCACATGTAAACAAATTTTTTTGAATGTCACAAACTTTTTTTCTAACCTGTTAAAAAAAAAATCAAATAAGAAAATTTCAGATGTTCAAATCACTTATGTTTTCAGTATCTTTTTTTAACATCAATATTTTCTTAATTTTTTGTTCTTTTATAAAACACAAATATATAATTACATTTACTAAAGCATATTTTGAAAACAATGTCTTTCTTATAAATGGAAGCAATCATGTGCATAAAATACATAACATAAAATACATATTTTGAGGATTTGATTTATGAAATTATTTTTATAAAAAACATTAAGTTAACCTGACAGTTATTAAAAACAAAATGAAAAACATCAGTAACCTATTATCATAAGAACATTACTCGCATATCTAATATTAAATAAGAAACTGTTTTGTCTTTGTCTTTTTCAAAGAAAATAGAGAATTATAATGATCCAAAATTGTTTACACTTTCTTTTGATGACAAGTATTCCAATCTGGCAAAAATTATGCCAATAAAGTAATAACTCAATTGAAATCAAAAAATGTTGAACAGAAATATTTTAGGCCTGACTTAGATCAGCTTGGTTCTGCCCATTTCTACCTCACCTACCACTTTCCAACACACACACTAAAATGCTAGCTGTAGAGATAACTGGAAGGTAGGGGTTAATTGATCTACATACAAATCAATCACTATTTACAAAGCTACTTACTGCTATTGTTAAAGACTTGCTGGCATTAAAAAACTATCCTGAATCAAAATTCATTGTGAAGTTCATGAACTGAGCACAAAAAATATCTGCTCACATTTTAATTTTTTTTTTAAAAATAATAATTTTTCATCATCTTAAAAAAGAAAAACAATGTATTAAATGACAAAAGACAAAATGGCAAAATATTGAGAGAGAATGTATTTAAATACTTGCTGAACTCTTTCAAATGACATCTATCTGATAATTGCTCTAAGTTTATGGAATATGACTGGGTATTATTTGATCACATGAATATATTACTAAAAGTCACTCAGCTGAAAACTTAACAGCATTTGATTATTCACTGAAAGATGTTTAACTTGGAAATTTCATCCATATAGTTGTAACATCTCTTTTCTGATAAGTCAAGATAACTACTGATTTTAGCAATCATTTTTAACAGGACATTTAGCAAGTAAGTTGAATCGCTATGCAACTGGGTCCTAACAAAACTCAGAACAAACAATCATGAGTTAGTAGCTTCCACACATCAAACCAAAAGAGTTGCTGATATTGATAACTTGACCTGCACATTTCAGGAAGATAGGTGCCTCAAAAGTACTGGGAGAAACACTTGTATCACACAGCAGAAAATCAGTAAAAACTGACACTTCAGAAACATCCAGGAACTACAGGATATCAAACTCTGCATCAGGAACAACAAGCACCAATACCTCAATCAGCTTGGGTGGAAATTTTATCATTTAATCTACAAGTTGTTTTATTATGTTTACACTCTTACTTCAAAATTTATACCAATGTTATTTTGCCTTCCACCCAACATTTATCAGCTCCAAAATTCTGTATAAAAACATGATCAACTTTATATTCATGCAAGGTATGTGTAGTGATATTGAAATGAGACTTGCCAAATTTGTATATGAACAGATAACACTTGTATGCATAGTCCTTCTTTTGCTGCAGGAAACAGTCTAGTATAAAACCTAAAATCTCAATATTGGTGTCACCAATTGGATCTTTATTACCATTGGATTAACCTCGACTTTGATGAAATGTGGTTACAATGTTTTGCAGCCAATGCTAGATTAAAGAAATTAAATGAGAACAAAGCCATGGGAGGTAAACATGAAATTACTGATTTCTTTTTAGTTTTGGCAAGATACAAAGCAATCATGAAAATCTCATTAATGACATTTCCAAAAGAATTGGAAGACTTAACATTCAAGGAAATTAGTGAAATAATCAAAATAAATATTAGACCCAAAAAGAGATTGGTCATTGCAATGCAAACTAATTTCATGTCTTTAAAACAAGAGGCTGACAAACCAATTATAATTTTTTTTTTTTACATCAGCTGAGAGGGGCCACTGGATACTGCAAATTTGAAAAACTTGGTAAAAACAAAATGTCTATAGAAGAAGAATTAATCCAGTTAAGATTAATTGACCACATGTACAACACTTAATGCAATTGTTTAAAATGTCACTGAATTCATGTGCTGACTTTATACAACAATAAAATTGATAACAAAATTTAACGCTAACAAAAATCAAGAGGAAATTGCAAACAGACATGATTATGACAAAATTAACACACAATTATAATTACACACACACAAATGAAAAAGACAAAATTTCCACCAGCATTTGGACAACTATGTAAAACAAAGAGAACAATCATTTTCAAAGTTAAAAAAGAAAAGTATAGAACTTGTCAAAAACTGGAAGAGAATTCAGAAGTTGAAACTAACATTTTATTTTCACTTCACAAAAAAGAGATAGATTAGTTAAAGTCAAATTGAATGTTATCACTTTATGTATGCAAATTGACACTGGTAATTAAGTCACTTTTATTCCTCAAAATCTTTGTGAACAAACTGATAGGCCCAAACTAAGAGTAATCTCAAATGAGGATAGTCTGATTGGTCATGCATAAAGACCTTGGGCTACTTTGAAGGAAAGATTTGATACAAATTTCGTAGGGATTTCATTTCAAGCTAAGAATATGAAATTTGTAACAGGTCAGTGGATCACTTTAAGGAAGCACAAGTGACAACAGCAAATGAAATTATTCTCAGAAAAAACAAAAGTGAGGGGATAACAGATGAAATTCTTGACCTAATGAAAGAGAGATAGCAGATAATGTCAAAAAAATGATGCAGAATCTACACGATTAAATAAAACCATTATAAATAAGTCAAAGGAAGCAAGAAAAGAAAGAATTGCTTAATGAGAAATGTACCAAGATTGAAAGCTGCAAAATATGAACATAGCAGGTAAGCACAATAAGATTAAAAGGATAAAAATATACTTTTTGGTTGAATATATAAAATCTAAAGAGAAAACAATCATAATGTGGGAAAAGCTCCTTGAGATTAAATGGATAGGAGAGTTTTTCTATGACAACAAAAAACTGACACTAAAAATGGTATAGAAGGACCTGTAAGGTCAGCATTACCAAAGATAAAGAGAAACAAAGCTACAAGACTAGATGTGACTGTAAGAGAAAAACAAAATATATGACAATGGTGAAATATTGGAGAACCTGAATAAATGAATTTCATAGCATTGCCAAAAGAAACCAAGTGTAAATGAATGCAAACTCAACTCAACAATCCTGATGAGCAGTGTTTGATGAGCCACATAATTACACTAATAAACAAAGCTTATAGAAATAGATCTTACATAGAATAAGGACAAAGACACATTGTTGAAGTTATTGGAAGAAATACAATTATCATTATCAGAATGCTATAGGAATGAGCAATAGAAATTCAGAAAAGCCTATACCTAGGTTTCATTTATTGCACAAAAGAATTCACGGTGTATAATCATGTCTACTGCATCTTATACTTTAGAACTTAAACCCATTTTTCCAGGACTCAAAGACAAAATCAGGTCAAATTGAATTTATTTGCTTGCCAGAAAGATAATATCTATCTAATGCTGTATTGCAATAAAGGGAAATAAATCTTTCATAATATTTCTTTAAGTCCTGTACAATTTTGTACTTTTTTCACTGAGTCAAGATACCTATGTGAGTTTGGAAATCATTCAAAGATAAAAATATTTTATTTATGATAAGAAAAATACAAAATGATGCATAATTTCCAAATAAAAAATCATAAAAAACAATTTTTTATTGAAATGCAATTAATGACTATTTCAAAACAAACACTTTTAGCATTTCTGCAAACAACCAATTACCAACTTTGATGTTTTTGTAATGCTTACAAATCACAAAAGTAAACAAAATTTTTTTTTTTCATTTTTCTTCTCCTTTTTCACAAGTCTTGACCATTTTCATTGCTATAAAATCAGGTGCATTTTATACATGAATATAAGCTTTTCCCCCGGAATTTCTTTGTTTTTTTAATTGCATCTTATACACCCTAGTGATCTATATACAAAGGACTACAGTAAATACATGAAGAACCCTTTAAAATATTAGAAAAATAGAATTAACCATTAACTGTAAAACAGAATGCATGGCTGTAAGCAAAATGGATAACCAAAGGTATAAGTATAGAAAAAGTGTGACACAGAAATCCAAAGAAGGTCGCAAAAGATGTTTTCAGAAATTAAGCAAGGTGTTAAGAGACAGAAGAATGTCCATAAAAAAAAAAAGAAAAAGTACTGAACAATTTTTTTTTTTTATGAAGAAAAGACTTGAAACAACAAAGATGGTATTCTACTGACAAATGTTATAAATGCCATGGACATGGGATGTGAAAAATGAAGCCTTAAGGAGAATATAATGAATTGCTGCTAACAATCAGAAAGAGCTGAAATCTTTGGGAAATATAACAAGAAAAGGTAGCATAGTGAATTTAATACTCATAGAACATAATGAAAACAGTAGATAATCTAGTTGGCAAGTTTGATTAAATGGATAATAGAACAAGTGCTGAAAAAGAAAAAAATAAATGCATCATAGAGGATCAAAAATTACAAAGAGCAAGAAAAAACAGGAAATTGTGGAGAAACATGATCACCTATATTCTGAAGGTACAAAGCACAGAGAAAGATTATATATATATATATATATATATATATATTAGAGATGGGCGGTTTAACTGAAAAATCAACTTTTTTCAGTTTCATCTTCACACTGTAACACAGCTGTTTCAGGTTTCATATAACCCCACTGAATTTAAATAAAGTCAATTCAGGTTTGCTATGGTAAAAAATTTCCTATCCCAAGTAAAAATTATCACAAAAATGGCATAAGTCATTTTGTCACAGCTTATTTTCTCTCAAAAAAATGGATTTTCATACTTTTATAGGGATAAAATATTGAAAAATGATTGTTTTATCATTATCTAAATAAATATCAAGGAAACTTCTGATTTGAACCCCATGAAACTAGGTATTTTCTGAAAGCAAAGAAAATTGGCTGGTGTAAATGACTCAAAAAAATTTTTCTGGGGGTAAAATGTGAAAAAAATAGTGAAAATTTTGCATTTTTTCTAGTTCTAAACAAAAATTTTCCCCATTATGGGGGGGAAATCAGAAAGCCTAAATCATAATCAAACTATTTCAGGCATAAAATTGAGAGTTCTGAAGGAAATCAATATTCCTAGGGAGTCAAAAGTTAATTGGTAATTTTCAATTATATGACTGCCAGGGGTTTTAAAAAAAAATTGATACCCGGCTACAGAAATCTTTAGTAAAAGGTGAAAGATATATCTGCAATTCCTGACCACCAGAAACCAAAAGTTTTCTTTTTTTTTTTTTCAAAAAAAGTAGCAGTGATAAGGAAAATTAAACCAAATTGACTTTGACATCTCTGGGTCAAAGGTCAGCCAGCCAGCAATAAACGTTTAGAACAAGTTGTAATAAAACCAACCACTCCCAGATAAGAGCAAAGTGGAGAAAAAAAAAAAAAAATGGGTCAACATTACTAGGGCTTGATATAACCTATCTTTGAACAAGGACTTGATGTGTTTTGTTTTTAACAGCCCATGACCATGGTGATGACAACAACACTTGGCATATCTTTTGTATTTCCCATCGCTGGGCCATTACTTTTATTCAATGATGTTCACACCAAATGAAAGAGAAAGGGATGAAGTTTGAATGATTATTTTGATGAGAAAATAAATTTTTTTTCATAAAAAAAAAGGTGATTTTTCTCAGAAAATTGAGCATAATTTCTTAATGCTAACCCCCAAGTGATATTTTCCATAGCCAAATAAAAGATTAATTACTAGTGAATAATTCCATGTGCAAATAATAGCCGTCTGGATCCTATAACGTTGCCCAAAAAAGGTCCAGAAGTTTACTGATTGATTGAAAACTTGTTGCGCATAATTGTGTTTTTAATGGTCAGTTTCCATTATTTCATCTTGATGATGTGTTTTTCGAACAGCCAAGTTATCAAGGATTCAGGAAAACAGTTTGGCATAGGTTTGCTTTAAGAACTTTACATTCTATGAGGTGTTTAAAATGATAATGATGGATGAGATTTTTCACCGAATATTTCATTTACGCGCCATGTTGGATTTTCCTATATGACAAAAACAAGGTTTTAAACAGCCGTGGTAAAACTACATAAAATTTTTTTACAAAGCCAAAATTGTTCGGTTTAGTGCTATATGACTAAGAAACACTATTGAAAAAGACTTTCAGATTTTAATAAAAATTAAATTTTATCAACATTTATACCATTGTAAGAGAAAAAGATTGAACAAAAATATGTTAAAAATTTAATTGACTAGTTTTAGGAAATAAATGTGAAATCTATTTGTTTACAAAAGAAATGAAGAAGAAACAAAAAGAAATACAACAGATATGACACTTGGAATTCATAGAATATTTTCAAACAAAAAAATGGAAAATACATGATGTCTGAAATCTAATTGTTTCAGTTTTCAAAAAAAAAAAAAAAAAAAAAAAAAAAAAACTTTTTGTGGTAAAATTAAATTAACAACAAAATAGTGAGTAAAAATTAAAAAAATAGTTGCCAGTTTCATCTTAATTTTAAATTTTATGAAATCAGATTTTTTTTTTGTAAGGGTTTTCTAGTAAGCCAGTATGCCAATCATGAAATGAAGTTGTTGTAAACAAGAAAAATGAATGAAGATTTTTTTTTTTTTATAAATAAATTTGTTTTTTATTTAGGGAATGTACCTAAATTAGATGTTAAGAATAATTAAAATAGTTCTTAATTTCACTTTTAAAATGTGTATATTTCCAAATATGCAAGTCTCTAGTGTAAAAATTGTTTGTTTTCTACAAATTATAAAATTATGTTTCTATCAAGTGAATACAACTAAAATTAGATATTAAAAAAATAAAGTTTTAATCTCAGTTTTAAAATATGTATATTTTCAAAACTGCAAGTCATTTTTTATAAACCCAAAGCAAAAATTATTCTATTTTAGACACTAGTGTTCAATAAGTGTTCTGCCTATAAAATTCTTCTAAACAATGAAAATTAATTCATTTTATTTTTACAAATACTTTTATGGTTTTATCTCATGAACACACTTTTAAGACTATATATTAAAATGATTAAAATAGTTTTTAATTTCAGTTTTAAAATGTGTATCTAAAAAAGAACAGGTGAAATTTACAGATTTGGAAATCTACACATTCTAAAAATGAAATTAAAAGCTTTTATGTATTTTTAATATTTAATTTTAGGTGTATTATTTGCTAGGGGGGAAAAATAACACATTGATTTTCCTTGTTTAGAAGAAATTTATTTGTAAAACCTCAATAACAGTTGACTGGCATAACAGAAAAGGATTTCATATTTTTAATTATTGAGCGGTTTCATATTTTGGCTTTTTAAAAGCCACATCATAAACTAATTTCTGGTGAGAGCTATACCATTTTCTCTCAAATGCGTTGCCCAAAAACACAAATATAGTTTATGCAACGATTTCTTTCATATTTTACCAATTTGTTAATAAATATGGTAGTTATTTATAGTTGACAATTCAAAAGTTTAATAAAAAAAACTTTAATTGAAAACAAGGGTCTGTCAGTGTCAGACAGTAGTTTCAATAATTTGAAAGTTCTTTTACCACACATTTATTATTATCAGTTGCTCTCTTTTTATTTTTATTTTATTTTATTTTTTTTTGCTTACTATGTAATTTTTGAAAAAATTCACTTCCATGGGTCAGGGAAGAAATGAACAACTTTCTGGTTGTAGTTTAAAGTGTCTTCTAATTGAGTGTACAATTTCAAGAATATTGATATACATTGGTCACTTCAGTTTAAAAAAAAAAAAAAAAAAAAAAAAGAATATATATATATATATATATATATATATTTCGCATTTTCAGCTGTTCGAAGCAAAATACTGTTTTAACTCACTGTATAAAAAATAATTCAATGAATAAATTCACATACAAATTACATATTTAGGAACATTATTTTCTTTCCAGGCATATGAATATTTTTAAGATTGGTCCAGAAATACATGAGAAATTGCGAGTTGAGTTGCAAATTTATCAATCTCAAATGAAATCACATATCAACTGGAAATGCTACCATTACACAAGAAAATGAATGGCTTCCTTAGAAAGCAAAATTACTAAATTAAAAATTGAAAAACCAAATTGAAAAACGGAGTATCAAGGAAAATGGAAATCGATACCAAAACATAAATTGCCAAACCAACCAACTATATTTTTGAATAGAGTGTATGTATGTAGGCTATATTTATGAATAGAGTATATATATGAGAGAGAGAAGCATCTTCATGCACTAAAATTCCTAAAGATTAAAATGTGTCAACAAAAGCACAGAACATGATATTTTCTTGCTATTTTGGAAAGCCTTTTTTCTCATCAGTTTCCCCACATCCAAGTTTTCTCCTTCTTTAATAAACAATGCAGTAACTCAATAATAAATTTGTTAAATGATTATAGTAATTTAAAGTTTCATTGAAAGTTTTCAACGCAGTAATGTTTTTTGGATTAGAGGCCACTTGCATTGTAGACACTTCCTTTATGCTTTCTTTTTTATTCTAAAGCCTAAATTAGTAAATAGGTCACCTCTGAAAGAAGGGAATGACACTTGGTCTTTTTCAATGTAATTCTTGACATATTCAATGCAGACAATACTTTCAATATTCATAAGGTAACTTGTTTCATCAATTTCTAAAACTAAAATATCATCCACTTGCAATTTATGAGTAAGGATTAGTTTATGTGTTTATTGCAATCAATTCAACAAAAGTGAATGTGACACACCAAATGTATACAGCTCCCTCCATGTCTTGATCCAAATAACCATCAATATAAGTCAATGATCATCTGTCCCCTTCTACCAGACTGTCATCCTGTCTAGACTTTCAATGAGTATGTTCAATATGTTTAATTGATTTGTTTTGACAGCTTATCAACCATTTGCAGGTTATTTAAAATCAGAAAATATTTTTTAGAGATAATAATGATTAATTGATACAATTACTAATAATTAATCCATAGCTGGAAGGAGAAAAGGTGGATTCATACCATTTTCATTTCAGGTGGATTCAATACCAGGGGTATTTACACATAAGTTAATATAACAAACATAACAGGAATTAGAACTCGGCTCTCCAATTTCCAATTTCAAATCATCAGCCATTTCCACACACATATCCAAGATTAAAGCACCTGATATTCCCAAATGGTCACCCATCTAGGTACTGGACTATGCTTGATGTTGCTTACCCTTGGTGATCATACGGGAACTGGTGTTTCAGCATGATGTGGCCATAAGCCAATATGCTTGTAACTGAAACACCACTTTTAAAAGGATGGTTTATCAGCAAGATGGCTGGCATTTCTAAGATGGTAACATTCACATTTCTCTAGCAATGTATGAATAGGACTCTCATATCCATTCCCTGACACACTTTGAATTTCTTTAGAATATTCTGTGGCTAAATCAATTGATGCAGCTACTTCAAGGGCTTTCTCCAACCTCAGTCTTCTCTCACTAAGTAATTGCTGTTGAATTTCTAATTACTCACCTCCTCATCTCTGAGATGTTCATTAAGTTGGTCTCCCAAATTGCACTTTGTAGACATCTTTCTAAGTATAGTGACATAATGACCGTTGGTTTCAGGCAATGAAACCAACACTTTTAGATAGACCAATAGATAGACGAGACAAAGTGTATGTGCTATTCTCTAAGTTGACATAGCTAATCAAATGTTTTTTCACTCAATCTGTAGACCTCAAAGAAATACCTAATTTTAGCACCAACCACAGATGATAATATTACTCAATTTTACCATCATCTTTAATAGAAACAAAGCAAAATGAACTTTGAGCGCTCTACATAATTTCTGATCACTGTTCCACTCCATTATAGATCCAAATAATGCTGCTGGTGACTGAAATCACAAACTCCTGCATTTACTCCTTTTACCCTATGTATAAAATAACACCTGAGAAACAGCTACTTTGATAGAAAATGAATCTTTTTGGAAACAGGAGTATTTATATTATCATGATATACTGCACTCCACCAGGCAGGGAACACACAAAATTGAGAATAGACAATTATCTGTCCAAAAGCAAGTTGATCCATAACACAATTGCCTGCAAGCTGAAAGAAATTATAGTTTCTTTGACTCTGACTTATAAATAGAGAAAAATAATATACAATCTATGATTTGTTTTAATTAATTCAATTCAGATTATGTTAATTTGTACAAGAGTGTACTAGAGGTACTGAAAGTTCTTCCCAAATCTGACTAAATGAGCAAACATCAGAATATTTTTGTGAAGGACTTATTTGTTAGGTCAAGAATCTTTCAGTACATCCTCATATATGTTAATAAAAGGTTAAAACTTGAATATTCTTGCCTTTCAATAATACAAAATGATGTTCAGCAACTCCAATTTGAACTCGTTTTGTTAAATTCATTTTCAGATGTCATCACTCATCGTTCCATTCTGTTGTGTAAAACATTTTATAAGAATTTTTTTGATGACAGTGTTCTAAATAAAGAAAATATTGTACAAATTAAATGTTAAGAGTCACTGAATTCAAAAAGAAATTATAGTTTAGAAATATATTCACAAAATACTGTCTAATTCTGAAGCAAGTTTATCTCACTAATCCATGATTAATCTAAAATTCTGCATTTATGACCTTATAAGTACAAATTCTTTAATTTCCTGTTTGAAAAGGATTTGGCTTTCATATAAATTCCTTTTCCTGTTTTCACCTATCAGATTACTGGTAAATAGAAAGGGCTGAATTATATTCTTGTCTAAGTTTTTATGACACAACTTTTCTATAATGGAATTTTGAATTTTTAAAAACTGAAAATTCCATTGTACAGGAAACTTGAAATTTTCTTGTTTTAACAAATATATCTAATAATTCTAATGGAAACTACTCAAAGTGGACCAAAAGTGAAAATTACAACAAAAATCAATTTGCCCATGTTTACTAATAAGTCTAGTTTTATAGTTAAGATGAGGAAACTCACTCAAGATTAATTTCAGGATTTATTATGTTAATATTACTGTACTTACAATATGATTCACAGCGAGTTTAAACTGACATGCTTCAATTTAATATCATTAATGAGAATAGGTAAGCTTTTGGGTGCCTCATATAGTTTACGTTAATGCATTAAATTAAAATAATTCTGTTGTATCCTTAAAGAGGTTACAGACAGACAAATGTGGTACTCAAGTGAAGGAACAGCAACAGACACATAGTAAGAAGAGAGGTTTATTGTAAAAAAAAAAAAAAGAGTACACTACTGTACTGAAAGACAGGGAATCAGGTAGCAAAGCAAGCTCCCAGGTATATATCCTGTGCTCACTATATATAGCTACTGATATAGTCAGTCCACATAGGCGATAGAGAGTGTGGGACATTCTATTACAACAAATTCCCCAAAGAAAATGATAATTATTGACATAGGATTACCTTGCAACTTGTTTCAATAATGCATCTGCATAAAAAGATTTTAACATATTCTACACATGTTAAGACGAAAACTGAAACAATAAAAATGAAGCAAAATAATATTACAATGAAACTGTTGCATGAATAATTGAGCATGTGTAACATGGGAATAATGTATTATTAAAATAAATATGCTTGGATCAAGGCTAAAGAAACTTACATTTATTTTTTCAAAATAGATTTTAATTTTTCTCAGTATTCAGTAACTTTTTTTTCTTACTTCTTAACTGGTGCATTTTCCAGCCTTCATTAAGTGTATAACCTTAATAGGATTTTGAACAAAGCTCCTATTCCTCTTATAGACAGGATGCTTTTGTCCCTTACTTGTAAGCTCCAAACTGAGACTGAACTTATTACAATCCTTCTTTATAGAATTGTAATTATCTCACAATGAGATACAGTCTTTTAAGTTTTTGAATTAAGATTATGCTCTGGCAACAGTATTTACTTTAAATCATAATTATTCACATCAGTTTTCTACTTTGTTTCTTACATTTTAGGGAATATCAGTTAACTGATGCTATCATTGCATCAATATGCTTATTTTTCCAAAATAAAGAAATAGAACTAAACTTAACATTATTATTTACTATATAAAGTTTGAATCAGTTGGCAATTAGCCGATCTTTTGCCACCCGACATGTCCTGAAAAAGGAAAAATTTGTTCAAAGTAACAAAGTGGTTTTGGACTACTGTAACCAAGTAAAACAATCTAGCAGGTAACCATAATGAACTGGACCTCGGCGTAGGCAATAGGCATCGTCATGCGCCTCCACATCAGTCTGTATTTATGGCTGACACCAGCCAATCATATTACTGTGAGGGAGAACCCAGGTGTATGAATATTCATTACATCACCACCCATTCCAATAAATAATATAAATAGTGTAAATAAACAATCTAATAGTGTCTCTTATTTTTGCTGTCAATTCTCAAGAACAAAGAAAATGTATAAATTCACTTTTATGTGTTTAGGTTTTATCAAAATTCTAATCATAGCTTTTGAAAACAATAAACATTGCCAAAGAGTGAAGGTAAATAATTGCAGTGTCAATGGAAAAAAAAAAAAAAACGTCCCTTTGACACCCCATCTTTTTGCTGGCACATTTCTCCAGATTTTCTAATCTCTTTAAATTATAAAGATCAATTATATTTTGTTAAAATAGGAATGTTTTGTGAATGCAAGAAAAAGACATGCTGGTTGTGATATTAAATTATTATCCACTTCTAAGCTACTAGAAAAAGGAGAATAAAAATGATTTATTCTACTTGACAAAATAACCAAATTTGTGAATCTATATTTATATTGAAAATGTATGCATGTGTGTATGTGCTTGCCCTGTGACAAAGACCATTAACCTAATTTTTAGCATGAAGAGTTAAGATATTCAACTGTTACACAGGTTATGTGCGAGTGAGCTTATTTTCTCTTTTGTTTGTAAAACATTGTGCAACCATGAAAAACACTTTTAGACAAAAATTCTAAAATTTTCAGGATAGAATTTGATTTTTTTCAGCCATTTTAAATATAGAAAAACAAGTTTAAACTACAGCACTATCAGTGGATCTGCGAGTGAAGCATTTTTGCTCCCAAAAATGAGGCAATAAAAGAAATAAAGTCAAAGCTCAGATGTACAAGACAATTGACAGATCTGGAAACTTCTGATACTATTCAGAACCCAAATAACTCCACAATTCACTTCAGCTGCATAGCATTCTGCCTTACAGGCTTCAATACAAAAGTTGGGACACCCATCTTGCTTCTCAACTCTGATCAAACTCTAAACTAAGGCAAGCAAAAAAGAGGATGTGTCCATACCCACAAACCCATAATTCCAACAGACTTGTACTTCAAATTCAAGCATCTTTTCTATGACAATCAACAAGACTCAAAGATAATTTCAGGATTGTTGTCTTCAACTCATACAATTCCCATGGTCAGTTCTATGGATCCAAAACAACTTTTCATATGAGCAACTAATGAAAGAAGCACTAATGCTTTGAATAACCAACCCCTTTCAAACTAAGGGACTACATCCTTTGTTTTGTTTTGGACATCATAATTGTTTCCCCAACATTTTCTTTAGGAATTCAGTTCTTTTTTAGAGCAAATATTCTGTTATGGCTGAACTGTATATATTGATGGATGCTAATTTTGCTCAATATTTACTTAATCTTTCTTCTGATACTCATTTGCTAAATTACAGCATTATTTTATTATAAAAATAAGTATACTTTTATTTTACTTATCCTAGATAGGTAATCCTTTGATTTATATCTATTTTAATCTCAGCTCTTTTTTACAGTAACAATCAAATTAGAGTTTACAGTCCCTTAAAGTTATCTGTAAATTCAATCATGAGTGCCCTTTTCAATAAGCCTGATAAGACCTACCTCAATTGTTATTTCAATGCTACAATATAAAATTTTTAAAATAAATATGTAAAATAAATATCATATGAACATGAGAGATAGGACCCAAAATCTTCTGTTCAGTCCTCTACCACTCTACCAAGAAATTATATATATATATATATATATATATATATATATATATATATATATATATATATATATATAAGAAAAAAATTAACTTTCAATCTATCTAAATTTGTAAGTATATATAATCTGATTCCCAAGTAAATTGAAACAAGAACTGAAACACTCCATAAAGCTCAATCCAAACCAATTAGTTAAAAAGCTAATACAAGAATGTAAATATAGAAATGTGTTTTATCAGATCCAATGACAAGAAACTGACAACTGGAGGCAAAAATCAGTTGTTCTAATTATATCTTCTTACTAATTCCTTAAATGAAGACTAGTGCTTGGTACCAACCATCAAATTTCTATGTTTACAATCTATTAATGCATGACAGAAATAAATCCATATATAGTGTGTATACATCAAATGAAAAAATAAAAAATACCAAAGATTTAATCTGAAATTATTTTTTTTTTTTTTTTTTACATAATAGTTGTTATATTTTTCAGTTTTTCATATATTTGAATTTGATTAGGAGATATTTGGGGTATCATTTTAAATATTTTAGATAATAATATATAAGTACTTCACATATCAGAAGTCCCTTAAGTAATATCCAATCTATGAAATAGATATATTGAATTATATTTGAATTGTTCTAAAATGTCTAAAATATATATACATGGTGTTTCTAGGATCAGTCAGTTATGTGCCATGTGTGATACACGTTTAGGCAATCATGTATCTTTTGATACATAACTGATGAAGTAGATTTTTTTCCTGCAGTCTTTCTACTGTAGACTAGTTGCCATCCAAGACTATAGAACCCAATATGTCCTGCTATTTATCCATAGCCTTGTTGTAGAGAAGAAGAGGATTCATACCTTTTCCAAGGGTATTAGTATGTATGTAATGAATTCAACTGGAATTCAAACTCAGCTCTCCGATTCCTCAATCGAACCCACTATCCATTACTCCACCATGCCTCCCATTTCTAGGATAGATTCTTTAAACAAAGAAATTGCTGAAGATAATTTGAAAGGTTATGGGGAAATGACTTCAGTTTAAGAGATGTGTGACAAAAAGATTATGCCCTGATTTTTGCCTGTACTCAGTAAAATTAATGCTAATGCTGGTAAAGAATTAGCTCAAAAGCTGAATTTAAGCCACTCAATGGTTTCAATTTGAGAAATGGATTACCTATGATTTGATAGAATCCAAATGTAAAGTAAGAATGGAAACCTACACTTCTCTGTACTATTGTGAATGCATACTTTACAAGTATATAAAGTAATACAGAACTTTGCACCATAGAAAGTTTTTGGTAAGTGTTTGGAGGAGGTGTGTTGGTAAAGTTCACTTTGAGTTACTACTCATCAATGCAATGATTATAGCAGAAAATCTTGTCATCAGCTAGAACATTTAAACACTGGTTTAAAGGAAGAGACACAGTTTGATAACTGCACAGGTGTTGTGAAATCTCATGTAGCAATGGTTACATCTCAAAAGATCTTATTTTTTAGATCATCTCTAGACCACCTTTTCTAGAATTTTCAGAGTTATCTAATAAAACCATTTATCAATACAAGTTTCAACTAAGACAAAAAATAAAAAAATCTTTTTTCTATAAAAAAAAAATTTTTCTAAAATGAATTTCTAAGAAAATATAACCAAATAATATAATACTTCAAAAGTTATACATTATTTAAAAATAATAATAATCTTGCCGGCATAGAAGTACAAAGTTAATTTTATAAATATGGTTGCATAGTGAACTCTTCATTACATACTGCAACAATCAGTCACTCTCCCGCAAAAAAAAAAAAAACTCAGTACTAGTCATACTGATCATCATCACTGCACTGCCTTAGATACAAACTGGGAAAGCTGGCAACTAACTGTCCATTGAACAATCTATTCCTTCAAGAATGAATGCAAGGTTGACTTGATGGACAAGAGGACAAAGTAAAAAAAACTTGTCAACTGTGTCACTCCAACAAAAACCTCAAACCAAACTTTCTTCTGCAGCCATTATAGATAAATTTACCTGTCCCTCATTAGACTGATCAGCCACTAGCAACCCTGAAGCAAACATAGACAACCCCCTTCCTAGATCTTTATTCACCAAAGTCAAACCAAGAAAAAATATGACTGGCATTTTTATAGATTTAAACAAACAACTTTATCAAAGTTATGTATTTATTGTATATGTATAGTATATGACTATATAATTCAGTAAGTAAATGCTTTGCATTTATCAAGTGCTGCATGAAGCAAACTGATATTTAAAATAATAAACATGAGTTTTGAAAGTTAATGTTATGACAAAGACAATCTAGTCATGCTGTTGTAATTTATCCACAAAACATTAACTACAATGAGTAGGGAAAAATGTTTAAAATATTAGCTTTTAGTTAGATGATTTAAAGTGAACAGAATAGTTATAGAATTAGTCATAAGTTTAGTTTGAAAAACATAAGACAAAATAAATAAAATGGTAATCAGACAAAAGCAATTCAAAACAATCACAAGAAATATAATTCAAGTCCAATAATTAGACAAATTTTATTTAACAATTAACTTTTTTTTCCTCACCCAATAGAAGTAGATATGTTCACCTATTGTCTGGCTCACAGTGCACCCCAGTCTTCTGAACAAGAGTAGAGGTTCATTCTTTGTTTCCTGTTTAGGATTGGGTCTCTGGTTTCTTCTAAAGTCTACTTCCAACATCTCTGAAATGTTATTCACCAATTAAATCTTGACCTCTTCAAGTTTAGAGATTGCTGTTATCTTTTCTTCATAATCCCAAGAACTTCACTTCTTGCCCCCTTTCTTATGCTCATATGACACTATGCAGAACCATCTACCTTAAGTGGATCTTGGGCCTTGTATTGGGTGAATATTAATAAAAAATTTTTTTAAATTCACCTAATTTTTAATTTGATATTTTCTTCACTATTCTTCCAGCTTGTTCAATAAAGTAAAATATTTCTAGATAGTTAAATTTGTTTTTGTTATTTTGAAAGATCCTTGCTTTAAAAATACAGTATGCTTATGGTTGTATGCTTCAACAGAAAGAGAAAAAAAACTGGTTGAATTTTTTTTTTTTTAATTGTAATTTCTTTGTTTATATGTATTATAGTTATGTTCATATATGCAAAGACATTCATAAATATATCTCTATATAAAATTTGAAACTATATAGACTATATACTTTTAGGCATATAATAATTATAAAATACTATATATAAATAATATATATAAATAATATATAATAAAACTATTTAGAAAATTTTATTTATAGAACCATAAGTGTAATTAATTTATTTTAATTTTACATAAAAAAAATAGTATTTTTTTTTTAGATGATGATCATACATACACTATATTTTTGTTCTTTTAAGTATATAATTTCTTTTGGGGTTTTATGGATTTCGTATGCTTTTTTGACATTGCATAGGAAACAAGGATAGTGAAGGATTTTAAAAATACTTACAATGCACTTTTCTTTATCATGTATATATTTGGGGCTGCAAATTCTAAAAGTTCTTTAATAAAAACCTATAATTATTCCAAATTGTATCTTATGGTTGTGAAGTGAGTAAAAATTTACAAGGTTGTATTTCAGGACATTATGTTTTGTCCTAAACATAAACAGTTACAAAAGTCATCTGTACCAAAATGCCTTAATGTCAATAATGCTGAAAAACCATCATGTACAAGCCAATCTTTCTGATAAACTAGACACTGCTCTTTGGGCAGTTATTATCACTGTTGACATTGAATCATCATGGGAGGCATTGCACAAAGCAACTCATGCTGCCTCTCTGGAAGTTCACGGACTTCCACTGCACAAACATCAAGATTGGTTTGATGAAAAAGTCCAGAAACTGATTGATGAAATGCATAAGTATCATAAGATCTGAGTAAATGACAAAAACTACCAGTCAAAACAAGCCAACTACAAAGGGTGGAAAGCAAGGGTACAACATGCCCTCAGACAAATGAAAGAGAATTGGTGGTCAGCCAAGGCTGCTCTACTCCAAATGGCTGCTGACAAAAAGAACTCAAAAGCTTTTTATGATGGTTTAAAAGCAGTGTATGATCCCCAAAAGCATGGTGTCTCTCAAATTCTAGCCAATGACGGGGATACTCTCCTAACTGATAAAAAAGCCATACTTCAGCACTGGAAAGATCATTTTGAAAGTGCTCAACAGCACCTCAGTCACAGATGATGAAGCTCTGTCCACTGTAACACAACATCCTGGAATTCTTAAGTTATCACTGGAACCCACTTTTCAAGCAGATATCGTCAGGAAAAGCTCCTACCGAGGATGCTATCCCTGCTGAAATCTACAAACATGGAGGGCATACATTTTGTAAGCTACTGTACAATCTATTCATTCAAATTTTGAAATCAGGCCATGTTCCTCAGGACTTCAAAAATGCCTCTGTGCAACACCTCTACAAGAAAAAAGGTCTTAAAACAGTATGAGATAACCATAGGGGCATCTCACTTTTATCAGAAGAAAAATTTTGGCAAGGCTCATCCTCAACAGAATTATAAAACACATTATTGACACCATCTACCCTGAATCTTAGTGTAGATTTCGCTCCAGTTGTGACACTATCAACATGATTTTTGCCCTACATCAGGTTGCAGAGAAGGTTCGTGAGTGAAACAAGGAGCTATTTATGGTATTTGTGGACCTTACTAAGGCTTTTGATACTGTAAACAGAGAAGCACTCTGGAAAGTTCTGAAAAAACTTGATATTCCTGATAATATGTTGAATGTCATCATTTAATTTCATGTTGATATGCAAGTTAGTGTTATATCTGATGGGCAGCATTCTGATCCATTTGATGTCACTAATAGAACTAAGTAAGGCTGTGTCATGGCACCTGTTTTGTTTGCACTGTTCTTCTTGGTGATGCAGAGGTATGCTTTTCAGGATACAAAAACTGGCATTAAATTTCATTTTCAAAGTAATGGAAGACTGTTTAACCACCAGTATTATAACTGATCTACTTTTTGCACATGATGCTGCCCTTGTAGCTTAGCTCTTTAGCAGAAGCCCAAGATTTACTCAATCAGTTTTCTGCAGCATGCAAGACATTCAGACTCACCATCAGCATCAAGACTGAAGTTATTCATCAACTTTGCCCGACACTGAAGCAAACAGAGACCTCCCGCATTCATAATTTTCCTGAGGTCCCTTTACAAGTTGATGGAAAGAATCTCAAGTATATGGAATCTTTCAAATACCTCAGGAGCATGATAAATTCAAGTGCATCACTTGATGATGAGATTGTTAACCACATTGCAAAAAACAGCACTTCCTTTGATTTGCTGCATCAGGTTGTGGGACAAAAGGGAAATAAAGCTTTGCACTAAAATCCAAGTGTACAAAGCTGTCATTTTATCAACTCTTTTGTATGGCTCTGAAACTTGGACATGCTAATCAATTAGATGTCTTCCATAAAGGCTGTCTCTATACAATCTGTGGCCTAACGTTTGATGATTGAGGGTCAAATGCCAACCTTTTTGAGAAATACAAGATTGGTACCATTGAGACCTTCATAATGTAATTACAACTATGTTGGGTTGGCTATGTGGCAAGGATGAGTGATGATCACATACCAAAAGTTCTTTTCTACAGTGAACTCCATAGTAGCCATAGAAATGTTGGTAAACTTTGGTTCAGGTATAAAGATAAACTGAAGGACAACCTTTCTTGTGTCAACATTCCAGAACTTTGAAGAGGTAGCTATGAAGAGATCATTCTAGCTGCCAGGTAGGAATAATGCACCATCAAGAAGTAAGCATCTTACAACTGCTGCACTTGGATACAATACATTCTCCTGTACTGTTTGTGGTCCTATATGCAATTCTCGAGTCATGCCCGTCATAGGCATGCTGATAATTTGTCATCATCAGAACCTCATACATCAAACTCGAAGGGAGAGAGTCCATTTCAGGGCAACAGATTAATAATTTTAACCAGTATCACAAGAAAAAATAAGGTGTTATATGTTTCTTTTTCATATGTGAATTCAGTTGTAGGTTTGATTTTGTTTAGTTTATTTATGGGATCTAGTAATTTAGTATTATGTGGATAGACCAGTAAGACATCATCTATATAGCAAAAGTATTCAGTATTTTTGAATATTTTGAAATTGGCCAGATTCTAAAAATTCTAAAAAGAGGCAGGTTAAAACACCATTGATAGAAAAACACATTGGTTTGTACAAAGTTGAAAAAATTATATTACTTTGTTAAGTGGTAGGAAGAAATTTATTTTTGATTTTGTGAGATAGTTCTTTAGAAAATTTAAACATTTATAAACTAGCGTGTTACTATACAAGGATTTAATATCTAAGTGAGCCATGAATACTTTTCATATTATGTTTTTAAATTTATTGACAAGATTGCCATAATTATTCCAATGTGAAAGGCAGATTGTTCTTAAAAGAGGTGTTAAAATTTTTGTTGTGAGGAATGCAGCCTATACCAGAGATAATAGACCATACTGGAGGCTGGGTTTGTGGTTTTGGTAAGCCATGAAGTTTGCATATCTTTGAATGATATCCTCTTAAGTATGACATGTTTTATCTTCATTGCTTATTATTAAACTTTTGATTTAATGGTTGAATTTTTGTGTTTCTCTATTGATTTTGTACTTTTCAATTTTTTCATAAACTAGTATCATTCAGTTTTATTTTTTGTTCTAAGCACCATCATCCATAATCATAAGACTACCATCTTCATCAGAGGAGGTTGTTTTTAGGTAATAATGTTAGTGCATGTACATGTCTTCTTTGTAATGTTGATTTTAAAGTTACAGATATGCATTTTATACACCTATACATATACAAATATTTTATTATCAACTTATATGCATGCCATTTTAAAAAATAACTTAATGTAATTGCTTCATTTTATATGTGCATTTCAAGTTCAAAGCCTCTACTTGAAAATAATATAAAAGATTTTGAGAAATGTATTAGGTTGGTGCAAAAATAATTTCGTTTTCTAACATATGTTACTATGTGAAAAAACGAAATTATTTTTGCACCAACCTAATATTTGTAATTGAAAAATGAAAAGAAATTTAGAAATGCAAATATATACTTAAATTAAAATCTCTTGCAATCCTAACAGTTTTCTTTTTCATTAAAATGAACTGGCATTATCCAAGTATAGTATATAGGTAGCCAACAATTGTATGAGCATACAACAATAAAAGATAAACTGAAGCATGGTATAAAAACACTTGCAGCAAGAGACAAAACTTTCAAATAGGTTATATAATTTTTAACAGTCAACACACATAAGACAAACTACTAAAGATAGAATTATGCATCCTCAAAAACTGTATAAAAAAGGATTGTAACCCTTCTTCAGTACACATATAAATATGTATCTATGTGTGTGTGTGTGTGCATGTTTGTGTTCTTTAATTTTTAACTGCACTCAAAAATGAAAATATACACATAACCTGTGCATATGCATGTAGAAGAAAAAATTCTACATACAGTAGAAAAAACAGACATATAAGTACAATATAAACATTCTTGAAAGGCTCTCTAATTTCATTTTAGTGCATATACATATATCTATATGCAAAAAAATAAAATAAATATGTCAATATCCTCAAAATAGGTACAAAACTAAATGGACATATACAAATACACAATGGAGAAAGATTAAAATTGTTATCTCAAAATATGTTCACCTTAGTCAGAAAATATATAGAAAAAAGTATCTTTTTTTTCTAAATACCATGTTCTATTAGGACATGAATGATTACGGCTTTCCAAAGCAAAGCTTGCTTTTATTTAATATCTATGAATGGCTGGCTTCATGAAATCTTGGATATACAGGTAGTATAACTGTTATTGGTACACAAACTAAAACTGACGAGCCAAGTTCAAGTTCCAGCTTAGTTCGTTGCATTCACTTCACACTAATATCTTTAGGAAAGGCATAAATCCATTGCTTCTCCTTTTAGCTATAGGTTAAATAATAGGAGTAGACTAGGCTAGCTAGCTTTGGTTGGCAGCCAATCTAGGAGAAGGATTACTGTAAATTCAAAACTGTTGAAAAAGCAATGCAAGATGTTTCCCAATTTGTGTCAATTCACAATTAATAGAGAAATGGAATCTGAAGATGTTTAATATATCTAACCCATACAAAAAAAGTATGTATGTAGCAAAAAAACATTTAAGTCATCATTTTGCCACAAGAAAAAAATACATTATTTAGAAATAACAAACCTTTACCCACCTCACAGACCCTAAAAATGTAATCAGACTGGATAAAGAAACCAAACAAAATAGCCAACCCAAGTAGCATAGATAAAAGAGAGCTAGAGAAAAGAATAATGATGTTGCCACCACCACCCACGTGGTAGCAGGTCAAATTAATGCTATGATTCCATGGCTATCATTGCAACTACTACTGTTACAATTGCAACAGTCAAATCTAGCACAAACCAACATTATCCAATCCTATGCAATGCAATAGGTTAACTTCATAAAAAAGAAAAAACAGAAATACACACACACACACATTATATATATATATATATATATATATATATATAAAAACAAAGAAAAAGTTTATCTGCTATCACTGCAATCGAGTAGGTAGTCAGTGACATTGTTGAAGCAGTTGTAATAGTACACAAATAAAATATGAGTTACACCAAGTCAATATCAACATTAAATTCAAGACGCAATAGTTTTAGTTAGCAGAGTGGTTGCATAGGCAGTTGAAGTTAGTAGCCATACACAGAAAATTATGACAAATAAAATATATACAGGAAATTGTCATAGGTTTTATTATATTACATTTTGATTTTTTTCCTTTAAAATTCATCATATTGAAAGAAATTGTCCTAAACGTGTTATAAAAAGAATTTTCAACTGAGAGAAATTAGAACGGGTGGTATTTATAATATTATCAAGTGATGTTGATCAGAAATATTTTAGCTACTTATATGTCTGAACTTGTCAATTTTATAATCTGAAAAGGGTAGGAAAAGCATCAATTTACTCAAATAGCCTAACTTCAGCTTTATTTTAAGAATTTAGAGAGAAAGCATGAAAATTTTGAACAAAAAATATTGTGATATTCTTCAAGGAGAGTACTTTTATTAACAATAAAATGATTCTATAAGTTACATTAAAATCTTATGCAAATTAAAGCTAGAGTTACCTCTCATTGTCATCTGTCCCCTACTTCAAATGTTAAAAATGGATGAAGACATCATCTTTCAAACTGTATCATCCCATTCCCATTAAAACAATAGTAGCCTGTCTTTCAGTAACATCTGAAGTAAATTCAACTCATTAATCATTTATAAATAAATTTAATGACATGCTTTTTAATATTCTTTGACAAAATATGGGTTCAAAAATGTAGATACAAAAACTATGTTCCGTTCTGAAATATTATATAATGGTCATTTAACAGAAAGCTTTATTATAAAGACATCTTTTAGAAAAATATTTGATGGTCTGCAAACTAAAATTAATGCTACATATATTTGATTGAACTAGAAAAATGTTATAATTTGATTTTAATGTAAAGAAAAATTCTGTATTGGCCTATAGAGTCACACACAAAACAAACAAAAAAATCTATTGATAAAGTTTATCAAATCTAATATCAGGTGACATTGATAGTTGAATGACATTAGTAAAAATAAAATGACAGGAAATCATGAAATTTGAGAGAGAAAAGAAGCAGTCAAGATAAACATTGCTGACATAACCAGAAAAGCATGAATCTTTATATGTAAGAAGGGTGCTGAAAAATTCTTGACACAATCCACTTCCACTTGATCAAAAGACCAAACATTGGATTTTTTTTTAGACAAGCTAGATTTTTTTAGCCCTGCCTTGTATAGTCAGTTATCTGTTTTATTTCTTATGTAAGACTTCTATTTTTAAAAAAATGGCTGTTCTTTATAGAATAAAAAAAGCACTGACTGTAGGCTATTTATATATAACTTTGAATTTCAACAATAACAAATGCATTAATAATAATAAAAGCCATTAATAGTTTGGGAGGTACAAGAAATAACCTGCAAGCAGCTTTCAGAAATACTTTTTATTTTACATTTTTTGTAAGAATATATACACACAAAAAAAAGCAAAGAATATCAACCAAATTCTTATGAAAAAATTAAAAAAAAAAAACTAAGGAAATTCAAAGCTGTTGTGAGAGCCTTGAATTTATGTCCCTTGAGCCAATTTTACAAATGGGCCTAAAAGAATACATCAAAAACAGAAATGACTATTCCATTTCAAGACATTACAAATTTTTCCATTTAATTCTAAATTAAAAACAAGTGCTGGAATGTTTTCAGCCAATTCAAGAAGAATGACAGAGCCATGAAACCTACATATTCACCCAAGTTATCTATTATAATATCAATTTGCTAAAGTGTTCTGAACTTATTGAGAATTGTTCAGTACACCCTTGTAGTCAACTGTCTAGTTCTATGAAAACTAAAATTGAAAAAAAAGAAAAAATTGACTTGTTTACTAATATTATTCTGTAAGTTTGCAAATATTCTAAATTTATATTAATATTTTTAAAAATAAAATATTGAAATAGAACTTTCAAAACTTACAAAATACACAAACTACAATAGTAAAAACATAAAATGATCATTCAAAATATAAAAATGACTGATGGATTAAACTATAAAATGAAACAGCTTAACTGTAACAATATTTACTAACATCAACATTTCATTTATTATAAAACCTGCTGATATTTTAATGGGGAAATTAAAATGAAGTTACTTCATTTTATAAAACAAGTAAAATTTACCTTCATGAATTTAAAAAGTAAGAAATAAATGTGCAAAAAATGTATTTACTTTCAAATGCAAATTTTAAAGCTAAATAGTACAGTATTGCAAAATCATATTAAATTGCTAATTTATGAAAATAAAATGATAGGAAAATATGATGGAACAAGTCATGAATGTATGATTTGTTTGGGGGAAAATGTCTAACTAAACCTTAACAATTATAGCTATATTCAATTTAATGAAAATAAAATAGGACACTTAATTGATATGTTATATAAATTAAAATATTAGTTTATTAAAAATATTATTACTTTCTCTAATGTATCTTCTATGTTTTTTAATATCTCAAATTTGTCAAATGATTGATAAAAAAGTTAAAATTTATATTAGAAAAGTTAAATTCTTAAACTTGCACAAGTCAAAAATAGCTTTCAATGCTATACTTAATCTAAAATGTAATGCTGAAACTATTTGTCATTTATATCATTTGTTTTTAGCTCTTACACAATAGTTTTTCATATCTTAGAATAAAAAATTTATTGATCATAAATAAGAATTTAAATTGAAATATGAAAGGATTAACTACCAATAAAATAGCAAAGCTAAATAAAATTTAGAAAAGAAAAAAATCAGTGTATTACAAAATAACAATTTTTAGCCGCAAAAAAGATATGAGATAAAATGAAAGAGTAGATATGAAAAGTAAGGTATACTAAATGAAAGTTTAAGTTTGAAGTAGACTGTTTAGCAGTTTTATTGCACAAAGTTCTCAAATACTCAAGATCTTTCAGTTTCAATGTTTACATGAGATGATACATTTTTCAAAATGTGTGTGTGTGTGCATATATATATATATATATATATATATATATATATATATATATGAGAGAGAAAGTATGACAATCATATGATTATTAATATTATTGAGATTCTTTTATGAACAATAATTATTTAAAGTATCAGACCAAATAAAAACAACACAAAGTAAAAAGTATTGAGAGTTTCATGAATGACTGCAGATGAAAAAATGTCATTTAGATTCCCTATTACAGTATCTTCAGCATTAAAAGATGGTTCTATAAAGCTAGAATTTATTTTATTAAAAATGAAAACAGAATATACATATAATTTGCAATATCTTTCATATTTGAATAGGCTAGAACTGATAGCCTACTAATGCTAAAGATTTACTATTGAGAATTTGGATAAATGTTTATTCATTTAGCAAATCAAGAAACATTATTTAAAGAAACTTCATACAATATTGTATTTTCCAATTTAGGGGAAAATTAAACTGTTAGTTTGAAAAAAATAACAGCAGGCCATTGTGTAAAATTATATGCATCTTTGTCAAAAAGGAAAATCATGTGAATAGATTTTAATTTAATATTTAAGATCATTTATCTGTGCTAATTTCCAATAAATTAACAATTTTTCTTTTGCAATGCATTAAATGCTAATTTTAAGCATAATCACTTTCATTTACTGTTCAAATGTAATTGCAAAAGTTTTTACTCCTTTTTAATAACAAGATTTTCAACCATGTAAAATAAGATCAATTTACCATATTAATCAGAATTAAATTGCAAAAACTGATTTAAAAAAAAACAATTGCATATTATATTCTTAAACTTTTTGCCAGGTTATATAACATGCAACAAGTCATTTTTGGATACTATATAAGTATTAAATTAAAAAATAAAATAAAACAATTACTTTCATGTGTACAGAAATTATGAATTAATTTTCAAAATTTCTATTTTATATCATTTTCTATATTTAAGGAAAAATTATATTTAAAAAGTATTTGCATAACATTCAAATGAAATTATTTGCAAAAGTTTTAAATGAATTAAGCTGTAAATCCTGTTTAAACATAAAATGCACAGATACATGATCATACAAGTATGAAAATTTGGTCAGTTTATTTTTCTTAACGTACACTGTTTAAGTGCTTTATGTTTTAGAACATCATTTTGAGCCAAACTTAAAATTTTTTAAATCATTATTTTTAGAATATCAAATCTAGTTCCATTAAAATATAAAACAGAAAAGAGATCTATACATTTCAGAAAAATCCATACATTCATCCTACTTTTTGTTTGAATCATTTACTTTTAGTTTTATAATTAAAGTTTATCTTGTGAATTCACTATTGCTTGCTTCTTTTTTCCCTCTTTATAAAAATGAAATTCTCAAAATGTTGCCCAATATTATGACCACTACTACTAAATAGTGAAGTATTGATTTTGATCCTCACTGGCTATTCTATATTTGTGAACTTGAACCAAAATTAAATTAAGATTAGTAAATAGCATTCCCTTTGGATAGTCATAATATCTTAAATTCCTTTTATGTTGCTTTGGGCTCAGTTTTTGCTTCAGAACCAGTTAAATCATCTGATCTTATTCCTTGTTATTTTTTATTTTGAGAAGAAATGTTTTTATCAGAAAAAGAATTATGAAAAACATTCCATAATGTATTTGTCAGGTTTTTAAGACTGATTATTATATTTCTTAAACAGCAATAAGACAATAAGTAATTTAAATTTTATTCAATTCTACAAATGAAAAAATAATATCAAACAAAAATTATACAAACTAATCAAATATTTTAGCAAAATAAAAATATTAAATATCAATGAACTATTGAAAATTTGACAAATTACAAATCAGATAATTATAATATAAAAATGTGATATATATCAGCGTTCGTGATTTTGTTATTAGTTACAATGCTTATCATTTTGACCTAAAAAAAAAAAGTTCAAGCTGTTCAAATATATATGAAAAAAAAATCTATACTTTATTTAAACCAGTATTTCATCTGTTACTTTCTCCATTTTTTCACTGGTAACTTTTATATAACTGGTATGTCTCACACATGTGCATATTTTTTTTTATCTACATGACCACATATCTGAAAAAAATTATGAACAAGTACTCAGAATGGAATGAATAGTAAGAAAACCTGAAAGTTAATCTTTTTCTCTTCTTTCCTCTGGCTGATTGATGCCTAAGCACATATAATGAATAAAGCTGTCTGTTATTTTTTAATCTATCTTCAAAATTCTACAAAATATTAAGTTTTGTCAACAAACTAAACTAAATTATACATACATATATATATATATATATATATATATATATATATATATACACACACACACACACATTCCTTGATTAATGCATTTTCAATTAGTGGATGCATATTACTTAATTAGCACATTAAGACATTCTTCAGTTATACTATAGAAATTAAAAATTGATTTTTTTTTTTTTTTTATAGTTACCATTTAATTAAAAATTTTCTAAAATTTAAACATGGAAAATGGATAACTATTTTGTTTGTCAAGTATTATGTCATTTAATTAATTACAGTAGTATTAAAAAAAATAAATGCATAAATTTTCATTAAAATACATATTTAAAATTTTTTGAATATTTTGATTTTTTCATGTTTATTTTGAAGGTCATAAATGGAAATTTTTATTTTTTGTTTAAAAAAAAAAAAAAAAAAAAAATTTAAATTAAATACAGAAATTTACATTTATTAAAAAAAATATCAAAATATAAAAAATGCATGCATTTACTATGGAAAGATTATGAATTAAATTTTCAGGTTAAAATACTAATGATTATGATATGTTTGGAAAATCTGAAGGGGGAATTTTCCAGTACCAACAATTATATGAAGAACAGAAAAATACCATGCAGAAAACCACATGTACACATTAGCTACACTAATCAAGGGATTTCTGTGTGTGTGTGTATATATATATATATATATATATATATATATATATATATATATTATTGGCAATAATTGTTTTAAGTAGATAATTGTATTTTTGATATATTTTCCATGTTAATAAGGCAAAATATACTAAAAAAATATCTGGATACCCATTAACTTAAGTGAAAAATATATAAATGAATTGCAAGAAGGATTACTGACGCAAAACTGAACTATAAAATGACTAAGAAGCAGTCTATTTTTGTGTGTTAAAAATAAATTTTAACGTTTGTCTATGGTAAATATAAAACCCTAAAATTGCACCCCTCAATCTTCATTACAAGACTGAAATACAGTCATTTCCATCCTCAATTGCATGAATAAATTGTAAATTTACTTATAGAAATATAATCTTATAATTTAAGAAACTGGAGTTAAACATAAATTTATAAAACAAAATGTTTATAATTGTTTTTCAGTTTTGTTGTTTTTCTTTATTCATAATTGATAAAATCTTATGCATTTTAGAAAGTAAATTTATTTATAAATTCTGACATTTTATTTCAACAAATGACTTTGGATGAAATGATTGATATATGAAAAATATAAATAGAAGACTAGATGTTATTACACAAATGCAAACACAAAAAAATGTGTATAAAGATTTCAGTCATTCAACAAATAAAAAATATAAAAGTATATTCTTCATAATTAAATGTGAACAGAACATTTCAGATAATTACAGACATCACAGATATTTCAATTGTAGCAAAGTATTGCTATTTGATATTAGTAAAGTACAGTATAGAAACATCTATATCAGATACAACCTTGTACATTTTAAGATTTATTTTAGTGACACCACTGGCTGGAAATTATATAAACTGCACTGACCTATAATAAATGTGCAGATTTGCCATTGCATCTTTTGCTTTGTACGCTGTTCACCAGGAAAGTAGCAGTTCTACAGAATTTGTAGATCTTCATTCACAGAAAAGAGTAGGGGGTGATAGAAAAAAATTGTAGCCTTTTATGCATCCACAATGTTTAAATAAGAGGAGGTACACTGTAACATTCCGCAGTAGCAGCAGTAACATCTGATCTTTGTCCCAGGATGATAGCTCAGTGATTAAATCATTAGACTGGAGGTCATAATGTTGAACTCAAATATTAGTGCCTTATAAATGAATTGTGTTAATAGAAAAATCACCAAGAAAAAAAAAAATTCAAACCAAATTTTCTTTAATCAAACTGTAAGATAATAAGTGGTCAAAAGGGGATTTATTTAGGTTTCTCTTCTGATGATTCTATTTAAATGTAGACACTGGTTTGAAGAATAAGTTTCTGTTAACACTTGAAATTATATCATTTTCATACTGAACAATCTTGTTTATTCAGTGCAATATGGTAGATCTTTAAGGAAAAAAAAACAGGTTTATTATGCAGTTACTACTTTTAAAAAATAAAATAAGAAACTATGGTTTATTTAATACGACCATTGATTTTTTAAAAACTCAATCAATGATAAAAGGAAGGCTTACATTTGAGACCATTTGTTTGAAACCTAATTACTTTCCATTTAATGTATTCAGGTATTTATAGAATCAATATTTAAGTAAATAAAATATATCTAAAAATAAAAATATATCTAATTCATACAAATATCTCATGAAGACAAAATAGTTTTTATCACACCAAATCACCTTTTTTTCATGCCCTAATTTTTATGTGTAATGACAGAAAGAAAGGTAAATAAATGGATTCTATCCAATGTCAGATTTAAACTGTCATCAATTTTCCATTTAATTCATGATTGGTGGTCAATAGGGGTAAATATTTGCCAAACTCTAGTTTTTCAAAATAATGTACAAGGAAAAAGAAAGAAAGAAGAAAAGAAAGAAAGAAGAAAAGAAAGAAAGAAGAAAAGAAAGAAAGAAGAAAAGAAAGAAAAAAGAAAGAAAGAAAAAAGAAAGAAAGAAAAAAGAAAGAAAGAAAAAAGAAAGAAAGAAAAAAGAAAGAAAGAAAAAAGAAAGAAAGAAAAAAGAAAGAAAGAAAAAAGAAAGAAAGAAAAAAGAAAGAAAGAAAAAAGAAAGAAAGAAAAAAGAAAGAAAGAAAAAAGAAAGAAAGAAAAAAGAAAAAAAGAAAAAAGAAAAAAAGAAAAAAGAAAAAAAGAAAGAAAAAAGAAAAAAGAAAGAAAGAAAAAAGAAAGAAAGAAAAAAGAAAGAAAGAAAAAAGAAAGAAAGAAAAAAGAAAGAAAGAAAAAAGAAAGAAAGAAAAAAGAAAGAAAGAAAAAAGAAAGAAAGAAAAAAGAAAGAAAGAAAAAAGAAAGAAAGAAAAAAGAAAGAAAGAAAAAAGAAAGAAAGAAAAAAGAAAGAAAGAAAGAAAAAAGAAAGAAAGAAAAAAGAAAGAAAGAAAAAAGAAAGAAAGAAAAAAGAAAGAAAAGAGAAAGAAAGAAAAAGAAAGAAAGAAAAAGAAAGAAAGAAAGAAAAGAAAGAAGTTTGAAGGTTCAAGAAGCCAGAATACAGAACAAAGGTTTAATTTTATATGATTCAATACTATATAACAAAGGGCCATACTGAATCAAATGTATTTTCAATATCAGTGGCAATTTTATTAAAGTGTTACTGGTTTATTCATTGCTTATTTATTTTTAAATTTGTAGAAATATTGCACACTTAGTGATGCAAATGCTGGTTAAATAATTTCTATATATCTACTATAAAAGAAAATAATATTTAAAAGTATATTTTAAAAATTGTTTAAATACCAATGTCATTAAAGAGTTCTAGAAATATTATTTATAGAAAAATAGTACATTCAGTATTTGAATCTTATGCATATGAAAACTAAAATTTTAATGAAATATGATCAATAATCAATTAGTTAAAAAATTATGGGCCCTTTTCACTTCAGTTATAAGACAGGAGTTCATCTGTTAAACTATGCTATTATCTTGTTTAAGAAGTAACTCACTTTTAACAAAAATTGTTATTGAAAAAAATTAAATTTTAATTTTCAAATTCAGCTTGGGACCAGGTAAATAAATAAAAGAATGAATAAAATGTATATGGCATTCAATGTTCCCATTTATTTTTTTCAATTTTAATTGAGATTTCAAATTTACATTTATGCCAATATGGCAGGTAAGACAGTTTATATTTCCCACTTAAGTAAACTATACATTTTATACAGGATATACATTTAAACTGTTTTTATTCATATAGAAAAACTGATCAAGTGCAAGATCCTTAATAATTTTTTTAATCATTTCACCCCAAGCAAATCAATAATGCCACTAGGATACAGGGAATGAAAGAGAATGAAAAGATGTTAGGGAAGAGAAGTGAGGAAAAAGACAATAAAAGAACATGATTCAGGAGGACAGAAGACAACAATTGACATTGCATTTAAGTTTTTGAAGATTGTAGGTGGCAGGGAAGTAAGAAATCAGAAGGGAGTTCCACAGGTGAGAAAATCTATTAGAATAGAACAGCCAGTTGCATCTAGTTAGTTCTACAGTAAAACAGTGAGACCTAGTTGCCAATCTAGTAGCATGCTTAAATTAATGCAGTTGAGGCACTAAGGAAAAAGCTCATCAAAATAGTTGCCAAAAAAGTATTTGTAGAAAAGAGAGAGAAAAGCCATGTCTCATTGGCGTGTAAATGACAAATCAAGATGTCAGGTTAGGATTAATTACATTACAGACACTTCTTTGAATGCAGAGATAAATGGTAGATTTATAAAGATGGATTCTGCAAGATGAATTCTGACAAGAAAAATTGTCTGGCATGACACAGTAAACCAACTTTCCTAACAGTAGACTTAGCAATTAATTCAATATAATCACTCCACTTTATGTCAGTGGAAAATATGAACCTAAGAAAGTGCAAAGTGTTGCTCTCCTGAGGTTTAGCATCAGCCATGCTGATAGCAGGTAGAAAAGGTTCTCTGTGATGATTAACTGAAAGCAGTTTTGTTTTGAAAGCATTAAAATTTACAAGCCATTCTTTGCTCCAATTAACCACTGATTGGAAGTCTTTTTTGAGAACAGTTGCTAGATTTACCTTGTCAGATCTATTGGACTTGCTCACTAAAACAGGAGTAAATAGTTGTGTCATCTGCCTGAATATATAGTTGAGAACTGATGACATTGAGAATGTCGTTGATGAAGATCAGAAACAGCATAGGTTCAAGGATAGAGATCTGGGGCACCCCTGCATTAATATGAAATGATCTAGACATGTGTTTGTTCAACATGACCTTCATTATACGATTTGTTAGAAATAATTAGATTAAGTTAAACATTCATCCAGAGGTACTTTAGGAGAGGGCCAGCATGCAAAACCCTATCAAATGCCTTTGAGATAACATATCAAGCCACAGCCTGAGCTTCACAATTCTTATCTAATGTTTGTAATTATAAATTTTAATAGTACTAGAAAGTTATCAAGAGACAGCACAGAACTAAAACATTTACTTTAATAATAGCTATAAAAGAGAGAGAGATACTCATGTTTACAAGTTCCATTATTTTTAAAATGTTTATAATTGCATATTGAAGAGAAAATCTATCTAAAATAAACTTTTTGGTTGTTACTGTTAACATGTGCAGTTCATCTTGAAAGAAAATTGATCAAATTATCAGTTTTAACAGCAAATTGTCAGATTTGTGTTTATAAAAAATTCACAGGAGAGTACAGGTAATTAAATTTTAAATATATAAAATAATTATAAGATATTTGTTTTATCAACTTTTCCAATATTACAGTCAAAACCGATTTCAAATTTTTTTATTTTGTATCCAGTTCATTTTTTTTTTTTTTTTAAATCTAAATTATTTTATAGTTTTGCTCAAAATTTCAGGAAGAGTAAATAAGACATTTCTTCACTTTACACCAGTATATGAAAGTGTGTTTTAAATATTTCTTTCATTTTCTGCAAATTATGCTTAGAAATAAAATCGATTCAAAATTATATTATTGCTTTTTGTCTTTTTTTTATAATTTTATAAACTTCAGTTTCTGATGACAAAGCATTAAGAATTCCCACTCATCCTATCTTCCAAACAAAGCAGATTTATTAACTAAAATGAGAAAAGATGAAGAGAGTTGTAATACAATAGTCAAAATTTGCCTTTTAATTCAAAATATTTACTGTACCCAGTTTTATGTGTAATATAATTTACCAAGTGTAAAATCTTTTCAGAGTTGCATGTGGCAACTTTATCATGGTAAACCATACCTGCTGAAAATGGATAGATTTATTGTCTAAAATCAAAAGAATTTAAATAGAATAGTGTTAACTCTTGACACCAGGCTGAATTCTAAATAAGATAAGAATCCAGATTCCATTTTGTGTAACTGTGTATACACTATGAAAATAACCTATCAAAATTTTCATGGCTAGAAGCTGCCATTTACTGCTTTTCGTTTTGAAAACAGAATTATTGTCTAAGAAACAAAATTGAAATATGAAAGGGGTTAAATGTATAGATTGACACACATCCTTAGCAGCAGTAGTCCCATTCCTCCATGCAACTCCAGGGAGCTGTGTAATACAACAATACAGCATGGTTGAACAGCGGGATATTTTTAATATGGGAGAGAAAGGAGAGTAATGGATAGCTAATGGAAAATTTTGACCTGCACCACATCTTCCTTCACAAATGAAATAATTTTACTCTCACAGATATAAACACAATTCACTATACTATATATGTATACAGACAGACACACATATACTTTACATGTTTCTTAACTATTGACATCATTAAATTAAGCCTAAACAAATGTAAAAATAAAAATAAAAATGCACTTTAAAAATGCAAAGTAGTTGAAAGACGAGTAAAAGAACTCATTTGTTAGAATTGATACTATAACACAAGACTATTTAAAACCACAACACTTTGTCAGTTCTTAATTTTTTTCTAACTATAAATTGTTTTTGTTTATTTTGTTTTTTTTACTAATATTTGATGTTGTAATAAAAAAGGCTAAAATTATCAGTTATTCAATAGATTCATTAATTTCACAGAACAGATGTGAAATAACCCTTCAGAATCAAACAATCCTACTTTCTTAGCTCTTAAATCTGAAATTTATTTGCCTATCATTAATAAAATTTATCTTCACAATTAATATTTAATAGATTAACCACAATGGTAGTATATTAAGAAAAACTAACAAGAGAAAAATATTCTAAAATCAAACTGATTCATCTTATAAACAAATATACAATGTGAGTAAAAAACAAAATAATAAAAATAATAAATCTTGTAATCATCATAAAAAAATTGGATTCTTAATCATTAAAAACAACTTTTCAGCTATTCTTTTTTTCACAATTTTAAAAAATATAAATTTAAATGAACTTCATTTAAACAATACATTGAAAAGTGACTCATAATTACAAAACATTTAAAAATCAATTTCTCATAAAATCTGAAATGTCTATACATTAATTTGATTCGCTCAATATGAAATTAAATACTAAATTGAAATATACAAGGATTAAAAGACCTATAATGAAAATGTATTTAAAAAATAAAAAGGATTCTTTTAAATTTTGATATAAAAAAAACATTAATAGAAAAGCAATAGTACCATCTTCTTTAACCTACCAAAATCTTTTCAGCTCCACCTAATTAAATGAGCAGACTCAAATATAAAAAAAAACATTTATAGAGATAATACTGTAAGCTGAAAACACTACAGTAAGAAAATACTAGTTTTTCAAAGAAATATTCTTATAAAACAAATTAGACAGAAAAAAAAAAAAAACAATAAAAAAACAGACTGCTGCTGATTGAGAAGTGTGACCATGTCCAGTGATAGAAGTATGAATCACTAACCAGATGAAAAGCACCTGTGGTACTGGAACTAGGCTTATTTATTGATTAGCCTGCTGGCAAATACTTTACAGAAGCAAGGCAGACTGGCTTAGTCTATACACTGAGCACACAGACAATTGAATAGACAGTTACACCATTTATATAGTTGATAGTGTTATTGCATTATCAAGTTCAGGACTTTTTAAAACCCTGGATAATGTTGAATCAGGCGATGTAACCTGAATTTAGTTGATTTCTGCATTCAATCAATATAGGAAATAGTTATTGACTTTAAAGTCAATTAAACTGGTATCTACAGATTTTACTAAACTATCACACAAGTGGCTGGATATCAATCAGATTCAGTCTAATTGAAAGATAATTCCAAAGAAGCATCTACCTCTAAAACCCACTCTGTTAACCACTAGCAATTAATTTTCTTATGCATGTTTTCTACATCCAAGTCAGAGATGCATCATTTGAAAACAGTTATTTTCACATTTTGCAAATTCATAAAAATTCATTTTTTTCATCTGTGCTGTTTTATTCCTATGAATGTATATTTTTATATATCCAAAAAGATGCAAAATTCACTTAAAGTTATAAAATATGACATTTTTAAAATAAACATTCATAAAAAATGCTAAGATTAAATATCATGAAGAAAATCCTAACCAATCTACAAAATGGATAAAAAAAAAAAATCAAAATAGTATTGGTGAACATTAATGTTATTATGCCCGAGATGTTCTCAGAAATTAAGGTACTTCAATATCCACAGTAATTACTTTATACTTACATTTTTTGTGTAACTATTTTATTGGACTTCTTTTTAACATTGTTAATAATGGAACAGATCTAAGGAAAAAAATAGAGTGGGATGGAAAATTTTAAAAATTTGTTCCAAAGAAAAATCATTATTTTGTTTTTTAGAACAATGCTTTAATTCAATTTTAAAATGCACTGTTTGAAAAAGAAAAGAAGAATGCTTCAATAGAATATGATATGTAGACATTAATCAGTTATTGCTGTGGTTAAAAAATAATGAGACAAAAATGCAGATTATATTTTGTTTAGATAATTTATAAGTTAGTTATCTTTTTTCCTTTAGACAAGGTCTTTAAACTGATATTAAAAAGGTTCAGGTAATTTTAAAACTAAATTTCTTTTCTTTAGATTTACATGTATTTTTTCTTTATTATAACATACTTTTAGCCTTATGTAGCCAGTGCAAAAAGTACAACCATAAGTATATGTAAATATACAAGCCTTCTTTTTCATATTGAAGATTGAGCAAACAAAATAATATTACCCAAGAAATATTAATAATGAATTCAAAAGTTATTTTAACTTGACCAATCCCCAAATCAGTATATATAATGCATTCCATTTGAATGAATATACACATACACACACAAAGAGAAAGTGCTAAATAGTTCTCAGCCCAAACATGGGGTCCTACTAAATAAAAATTCTGGCATCTGATCATATTTTGGAAAGTGGATTAGGCTTGATAAATTTTCAATACCCCTTCATATACATGTTTACATGTGTGTTTAAAATTTGCTATATTTATGTTGTAAGACAGTGTTTATAGAGAGAAAGAATGTGAACATAAAAATCTACATGGTAATTGTTAGTTTCATGCCTCAAGCAATCTTCAGACCCTGTGTCTGAAAATTCATACAGGCATGAAATCCATTTAAGCCCATATATAAAATGTTCATTAATTTTCAATATTTTTGTAATTCTATCATTAAAATGATTTAATAATTTTCATCAGCTAGATGATTAAAAAATAACAAAAATTTATCATTTTAATGTTCAAATTATTTTTTTATTTTTAATAAATTATAAGAAGTAGTAAAAGGAGAAATAGCAAAAAACATCACAAGAAAATCCAAATTAATGTTTTTCATATCCAAGCTTATGCCAATAACTTAAAATTTCCCAAATCTGTATATTAAAAATTTAGTGTATAACAGGCAAATTCTAAATTTTTATCAAACCTGTTACCATGCTAAGAGCCATTTTACTGAAACAAGGTAGATATCAACCAAAACAGCTTTATTCTACAGAATTTTTAACAGGTTGGTAAAGAAGTATACAGTAATGGGATACAAGCAGTAAAAGATCCTTAAAGACAATCAAGAGCTTTGAAGAACGAGGAGCTCTGACTAATTCACTACTTGCATCTACGTATTTATTGTTATATAATGATGATGATGATGTTTCAATAAAGTGTTTCCAAGTCCCAATAAAAAAATAGATTTTACAAATATCAGCTTCACACGCACACACATATATATATATATATATATATATATATATATATATATATATATATATATATATAGATATATATATATATATATATTAAAACTAATACAATAATTACCATAGAAATTACTCATAAGACAGTCAAATAGATAAAACTGCAGAATAGCCTTAATAAAACATCATCAATAAGAGTAACCTATTATTAATTCCCATGGAAATGGTATGAACTAGAAACTTCTTTCGCCCTATTCTATAGCAAGTCATTCTGACCTTATCTCATCATAAGAACACCACAATAGAATAGAGGAAGAATCTCCTTCACTACAAGCAGGCTATAAATCATTCACTAATAAATAAATAAATAAAATGGTGAACCAAATGGCACAGGGTTTTATATATATATATATATATATATATATATATATATAGTTTAGATTTTTTATGTGTGTAAGCAGCTAATAATGTATCAAAATTACATATTTGAATGTTATCATTGTAAAAATATACTTGAAATCATCTTAAAAAGCAAAATTAATTTGAATTGCTTCTAGTCATGGGAAAATTAGTTTAACATTTCTATTTTCAAATTGTAGACTCAAGAAATTTATCACATCTTTGACTGGGAAGTGTTAATTTTATATTTTCTCTTTGCAAATAGTCCCATAAGTTTTTAAAAAGTCAATATTATACATACAAAGATACAAAGGTACAGATAATTCCTGGCTTTCTCTTCATGCTATATTTTTTCTATTCACATTTCAGAATTAATTCTAAATAAATTCAACTAATGCTTTGTATTTTTAAAGTATCATTTGTAAAAATTAGATATACTAAAAATAGCAATCTGCAACTACTGTAACCTTACTGTCGTTAATGATGCTTGTAATTTTTCCCCCTCTTAGGTAAATTTTCTTTCACACACACATTTCATTAAAGACAACTGACAAGGTACTGCAATTAAGCTTTTTATTTAGTTGCAGTTCCTTGTCAGTCATCTTTAATGAAACTTCTATAAAAGAGGGATTGCTGACCATATATATATATATATATATATATATATATATAGACATGAGAGAGATTCAAAAAGGATATACAAGATTATCTTTTAATAAAATCAGAGAAAGAGGACAGATAAAGACATTTTTCTTTTAGAAGCATTAGATATAGATGCAAATAATTTACACACACACACACATATATATATATATATATATATATATATATATATATATATAACAAAGATCATAGCAAACAGGCATAAACAGACATTAATAATATGTTAGTATTTATAGACACTAATCACGATAGTAATTACGCATGGTGACAGTGTGATATAAACAATATATAAATAAAAAAATAAATATAAAAAAATGAAAATACTGATTTTCTCCAAAGGAATGTGACTAAATATTAGAGTGTGCATCTATGTACACATCTTGCATTTATATACAAACATTTATTACTTACATTAGACACATTAATATATATAAATAGGTACCTCCAAAGACTTGCTTAAAATAAAATAAAATAAAATAAAACAAGAATACATAAAAATATGCCACAAACTTAATAAAAAAAAAAAAAAAAAGTTCTATCAGCAAAATTTTAATGTTATTATTAAGAGGAAAAACCAAAGGATTTTTTGATTATTAAATTATATTTTTGATACTTTTTAGAATATTCCAAATATTGGTTAAAAATCTTGTTTTTCTTGCAGGGGACCATAATATAGGAAATTTTAGGGTCTTTTGGGGGTTGAAAAAAACATTGATTTGGAAATTCTTTCAAATAATTGTTAGATTATAATGAAACTTTCAGGACTTATTCACAAATGAAAAAATTTAATTTTAGAAATGTTTCTTTTTTAGAAAATGTTGGTACCCCCTCTTTTTTTGTTTTTTTAACAGCTGTTTCCCTCTTTCCCACTTATTTAGTTTTATAAAATTTTGAGAAATTCATTTTTGTACTGCTGTTATATTTAGTTATACAACTCCTTGGACATTTTAAATCAGTTTTTTTTTTTGTTTTTTTTTTGCAAAACAGGACCCCCAATTACATAAATTTTGCTTCAGATTGTAAAATAAAAAAATGCAAAAAATATAATAAAACAAAGATATTATTTAATTACTTTTATAAATAAGGGCACTATTGTGTTAAGAAAAAAAACAAACTTTTCAATGAATAATGAATTTTTACTAGAATTATTTTCAGTTTTTAAATTTTAATCATAAATACAAACCTCCATACACAACATTATCAGAAAATAAGAATGGTATCTATAGTAAATTTAAAGCCAAAGTGCCTAAAATAAAAAAGAAACATTAGAGAATATTTTCCTAAATATTTATGATTACTGGGTAGTTACATATTATATAAAAAAAAAGTGCTCACATTATATTCCTCAAGTAATTTTTACAAATATGTCCACCACAGGAAAAAATTTGATAAACTTCCAGCTGTCACTCTCAATAAAGCTGTCAAACTTAATGAAAACACCTACCTCTGTGTTAAAAAATGCATTTCTGCAATATTTTAAATTAAAAGTAAGTAATATTTGTTTTAATTATACTTTAAAACAGCTAATATTCCTTTAATATTTTAATTAGCTTGAAATTAAAACTAAAATAAAAGCTTCAAGATAGACTTTTTCCATTTGTAAAAATCAGTTTTAAATCTTAGTTATCACATTTCTTTGGAGATACCTATATATAAATATAAATAAGATGACTATCATAAACATGCAGATATATATATATATATATATATATATATATATATATAATGTGCTATGTGCATTGTAAAATTTGTTTGTAATATCCTTTTTTGTTGCATTATATTTAACTCCCTTGCACCGGTTATGACAATGGCTGACTATTTCAAGAATCTGGGAGGTGATACAACCAATTCTATGAAAGAGCAAAGAACTATAATAATTGGAAAAAATATTTAAAAATAAACCTAAAATTCATATTTGATGACATGGATAAACTAGTAACATTTAATCTGCGCATCTGCCCACACCTTTCAGAAGGTTGATAAAATATATTAAATATTTTAAAACTACTCAAGAAATATATCAAACACACATTTTTCAACTACATAAATCAAATATGTATTTTTATAAAAAAATAAAGACACTTGTATCAGAAGTTGCATTTATTTATTTATAGAGATGTCTATAGAGAATAGACCCATTTGCAATATTTCTTAGCTTCAAGTGTATGTGATACAGGTTGTCAATGACTTCTATTTTTAGTCAATAAAGCATTAATGCAAAAGATTTTGCTGAATTTATTGCATGTGTAACCGAGAGAGAAAAATAAATATCAACAAAATTAAATATATAATGTGCAAAATATACATGTATATGAAACTAAAATAAAATAATGAAATAAATAAAATTTTAAGTACATAAACTACTTTAAAGTCATAATTTTATTTTATCAACCAGTTTTCAAATATGAAGGAAATAATTTTGAAAAGTAAAGATAGAAATATAAAGTGAATCAATTAGTTTACAATCTAAAAATATTTATCTCCTCCTGTGTACTCTGACAACATGTAGACAAATCAATCTTTTGTTATAGAATGAGTTTCAAATCAAAAGTTTTCAATGCCATTTTAGAACTCTAATCAATCAACATGTTCTGCAAATAAAAAAATAGACGGTGCCAAGTTGAGTATGAGTGCAGCAGAATTTCTCCAACTTACAAAAGTTTTTTCACAAGTTATCCATGCAGCAAACAAGGTCTGACATTGTAATGCAGATTTCACACAATAAGTAACATTTTTACCAATTGCAGTAACTACACTATGCATAATACATGTAGTGACAGTATTCTTGAGATCAAATAATTCCAAATTAATCCATTATACATTCTTCCATCAACAAGTAAAATTTCTTTTTTTCTGGAGCAATTCTGATTATTTTGTTCAGTTTGATTTGTCAACACTTGATTACCTGTAATGGTGTCTAGTCATGCATGAATATACTGCAGATACAGTGAATAAACAACAATTTCAGTTCTTACCAATTTTCAAATTAAAACATTTGTCAATTGTAAACAAATGACTCTCTAGTCGTTACATTGTTGCACAATGTTGGTCAGCTCTTGATTGGTTTTTAAGATCTCTAAAACTTTGTTCTGACTTAGCATCAATGGATATTCACTTTGAGATTAATGTCTCAAATACACCATACTGTCGTAGTGTCATAAAATATGACCAATTATTATTTTCCCCAAATACCTGGTTGATTTTTTGTGCACTAGAATTATACAGCAGACACATTCTCAATAGCTTGCAATAATCAATTTTTTAGGACATTGCAAATGTTTTGATGTAAGTAAAATTGTCCAGGCTAAAAGCAACTCTATGATGATCTTCAATGGAAACACTACACTTCTGACCTGCGCCATAAGATAAATACGCTGAACTGAAATGGGCTCAAGAACAGTCAAAGCTTGAAACTTGTAAAAAAAATTCTCTAATGCTCAGACTTTTGCACCAACATATTTTTCATTAACTAGTCTAAAAATAATATAAAATTAAAATATCTAAAATAAATAATATACAAAAAAGTTAAATATAAAAAACACAAGCAATTTTTTTTAAGTATTGATTTGAAAAGTTCTTGATAATTTCCTTAAACAATATGTGTATATGTGCAAGCGTTTCTTTCTTTTAAAAAAAATAAAACAAAAAATATAAATCTCATAAGCATTCAAATAAATCCATGATTTTTTTTTCACGGGTAATAATAACTAGTTGAAGAATAACAGTGAATAAAAAAAAATAAAACGTAATTAGTAGGAGTAGTAGTAGTAGTAGCAGCAGCAACAGCAGTAACAGAACATCGGAGGGAAATGGAAGAGTTCTAGTGGAAAGGGACAGAAATACATGGATGATAGAAAGAAAGGAGCAGAGAAAATGGAGAAATGCATATTTGGGCAGGCAACAGAGGCAACCGATCAAGCAGAGGCTTATAGATCTTTGCACAACAATTAACCAAAAATGGCCGAATACTGAAGATTTCATGCTAATTTTTTAAACACTAATTAGAGGATTTTTATTTGTTCTTTTTTCTCCTCCATCTTCAACTAAATTTAATTTTAGAATGATAAGCAAATAGAAAAAAGTTAGAGACTGAAAGAAATTGCAAGAACTATAAACAAATTATTCATTAAGAAAAAATGCACTGAAAGAAAACTTTGTTCTTAATCTTAAAAATCTATCGAAATGATTTTAATGAGCCCCCAAAAGGGCCACCACGACCCCAAATCCCTAGAAGCCCAGTTCAGCATTATGAATCAGTGGGATTTATTTCCAAATCAAACGGTTGATATATTTTAAACTTAAAATGATTGAAAAAAAGAAACGCAAAAAGACACAACATAAGTGGTGGTGGTGGTAGTAGTAGTAGTGGTGGTGGTGGTGGTACATTATGAACCCCCCCCCTCCTCCTCTCGGATACTAACAGTTGCTTTGTTGACATGCCAAGGGAGAGCAGCAGCAGCGACAGAGACAAAAGAAAGGAAATGAATTTAACCAATCAAACCTTCAGTACTATTTTACAGATGGCCATTGAACAATAGTGTTTTGTGGCTTATGATTCGCTATTTTACTTACAGATATTATTGAATTTTGTGAATGAACTGTGTATGAGTGATCAGCAAGGAACAAAGGTATTGACAAACAAATCAAAAACTTAGTCTTATACATTTAAAAAAATCAAGTTTTGTTTCTTGTGAATAAATAAAAATGTCTCATTATTATGAATCAATTCTCGGTTTTAAAAGTTACTAAAAACAAAGAACTTCGTAATTATTTATTCAATTGTGGTTGGTTGATTGATTATTGAAAAATCTCGGAAATATTTTATTCAAATAGAAAAAAAATTTTACGTTCCAACTTTTCAGCAATGAAAAAATACAAATTCTTATACATAGTAAACTTTAAAAATAATTTTTTTTTATAATACTGTTCTCTCTTCCTGCTCCCCTTTTTACTCACTGCCTCCTCAAAACTTTTGTACTTTAAAATGACCGACTTTATAAATCGATAGTGTTAAGTTCACTGTTCACATAACATTTCTCAGAATTATAGAAAGATTTATTTCACTCATTCAGTATTTATTTTTTAATTCGACTAAGGATTATTTATGTCATTAGAGAGAATTATTTTCAGCAACAAACAAACAAAGCGAAACAAACATGATGTTTTATTTCTCAAGAAGAGTGATCAAGGATTGCAAAAGCTTTCTGCTTTATTAAAGCAGAAAGCTTTTGCAATCCTTGCAGCTTTAATAATAAATTATCCGGTGGAATTATAAGTTTTTATTCTTCTTACTACATGATGTTTTATTTGAATTCTGGTATTTCAACGAAACTGACAGTTTACATGTCGATGTATTCCATTGATGGTATTAGGTTGGTGCAAAAATAATGACGTAATAATGTCGTTTTTTGACGTTAAAAAATACGTCAAAAAACGACATTATTACGTCATTATTTTTGCACCAACCTAACTAAAAACACCAACATTACTATCATGAAAATAAATTCAGATTTTTTAAATGAAGCCACTGCAACTGTACAAAAAAAATTCTGATCTTATCTCATAATCCAGTATCTATTTTCTGTACAAATACATTTATCGTCATCCCCATCATTGCAGAGCTAACGTCTCTTATTTCCTTGCTGACACTAGAGAATAAGAACCAGCACGAAGACAACCCTGGTGAGGGACAATGTAATTTATTGAAACGACAACTCCACCATGACATCAGTTGGAGATGTAAATTTAAATATATTTGAGCGACTTGTCTGTTTTTTCTGCTTCATTTTTCCTGTGAATTTTTAAGGGAGTCTGTCAGAAGCGCACACAGGCAGACTCAAACAGACAATATTCAGTGGGGCAAATTTATAAAAAATGGTTTCCTTCCAATATTTCGTTTTCTGGTTGTATCAAATGTTTTTTTATGAATTTGATATGCGTGTTGTACCTCATATCAGAATCGAGATCAGAACTGCTTAACTTTTTTTGTTGAATGACTCGAACACGAGTAACCTTTCTTTTTAAAACTAAATCATGACCAAGAATTGGATTAGGGATTAGGCTGATTTTGCTTGAATCAAAAATATTTTATTTTTAAAGGATATGCAAAAAAGGATTTTAGCACTAAAAAAAAATCAACAAAAAAAAAAAAACTGTAAAAGTGATTTATTTCTTCCTTCAGTAATGAAACCCTGACATTGTGTAAAAATGTTGGTTAAAAAAAATCAGTTTTAGTGCTTATTTCTTTTTAACCAAACAAAAAAATACTATTAAAAAAGGTACTGATAAGATACTAACCAGTTTAAAGATCATTCAGTATAAAGTTTAATTAATTTCATTTGAAACAAATATCACTTGCTTTTTAAGTTTATAAAATATCACAGAATTCATTTTCTGCAGTAGGTGTTTATTTAAGGTGTTAACAGCTTAACTGACAGACGGATGTTTATCTTTTTTTCTTTTTTTCATTTTCTATGGTGGACATATCTGTAAAAATTACTTGGAGAATATAATGTAGACACCAATTATATAACTTTTAATTATCCAGTAATTTTAAAAATTTAGAAAGCTATTCTCTGTAACCTTTTTTTTTTTAATGTTAGGTACTTTGGCTTTAAATTTACTGTAGTTATAATTATAACACTTATTTTCTGATAATGTTGTGTATAGACGTCCATATTTACAAAAATCGGCACATTTACATACATAAAAATAATTCAACATACTTTTTAAAATATTGGTGGTTGCTGAATTGTAGTAAGCATTTCCATTTATGATTAGCAAATATAGTTTTTAATAACTAACAATATCACCTAACCAGTACAAATTAATACAGAAATTTTGAAGATTTAAAACTTTATAAATTATTATAATTATTTAAAAATGAAAGCAATTATTGTAAAAATTCATTATTTATTGAAATTTCTTTTTATTAAGAAAAAAAGTCTAATTGCTTTTATGAATAAGATATATTATGGACACTATTTGTCCATAATATATCTTATTCATAAAAGCAATTAGACTTTTTTTTTTAATTAAATAATGTCTTAGTTTTATTTTATGATTCAGAGCAGATTTTCAGTAAATGGGTGTCTTGTTTTACAAAATAAGTATATATATATAACTAATATAAACAAGTAGTACAAAAATTAATTTGTCAAAATTTCATAAAATTAAACAAGTGAGGGGTAACATCTAAAAAAATGTTTTTACCAAGATTTTCTAAAAAAAAAAAAAAAGCTTTCGAAAATAATTTAATTCATGATAAGCCCTGAAAGTTTCATTAAAATCTGACAATTATTTGATTGTTGCAAGAATTTCTAAATCAATATATTTTTCACCACAAAACATGCTAAAATTTTCTATGCTAATCGTTGGTCGCCCCATTGATGCAAAAAAAGAAAAAAAAGAAGAAAAAAAATCAGAATTTTTTAACATTCTAAGAAAAGATCAAAAAATATAATTTAATAATAAAAAAATGCTTTGGTCTTTACTCTTAATAATAACAAAGATTTTGACAATAAAAGTATGCTAACTATTTTTTTTAGCAAATCTTTGGTGGTACCTATTATAATACTGCTTTATTTTACAAAGGTGATAAGTGATAATTCATGTACTATAGTAAAATTAAAAAAAAATAAAATATTTTCTTGAAAAGAATATTAAACTACAAACACTATAAAATAAAGATAATAAATATCATTTTTCATTTTATCAACATCTATTTCGGCCAGGCAATACTAAGCATCATGTTAACATGATGCTTAGTATTGTCTGGCCGAAATATGCCGTAATATATAATGTAACATTAAGAAATAATGATTTTACTGAGAAAAAGATTGTCTTTTTGACAAGACCCTGGCATGTACTTTGCTTCAATATCCAAAGATTCAAGCAGAAAAATCAAGATTATTCAATTAATAATGCAAAACTATTACATAATGAGAAGTTAGGTATTTTTCTTAAAAAGGGTATTTATTTCTTCATGTGTCATAGTTTATGATGTATTTAAGTAATTCGATTTTGTAAAGACCTATCCACATACTAGAAGATTGATAATAATTATTTTTGATCGGTATCACATTAAAAATAAAATGCTCAGTAATAAAGAAGTAATATATAATAGTAAATTGAATATTATAAATAATGATAAATGTAATTTGACATATCAATAACCACATGCATTACATGTTTTTAAGAGAGAGAACAAGTTTTTTTTATAGCTTCTTTTCCAAAACCAAATGAATGTCTCAGACATCAAAAAATGAATTATCTATGAAGAAAACAAAAAATGAACTGCATAAACTAAGTATTAATAAATATAAACACTTTAAAAGATTTTTTATACTTAAATGTGGGATATTTACATCTTGAAAGACTTCCAATGATAAAAAATTTCTCTTAAAATAGGACCATTCTTGAAATATCTTACAAATTGACAAAATATCTCTTAATCTTAAAACATTCTACTTTCCTAAGCAAATCTATAAAACAAGATATGTCCATCAAGCAGACACAATTATTCATAATAAAATCAAATTTAGATTATAAAGATATTTTTTTTTATTTGAGACACACTTTATCTCAAAAGTTATCTCAATTTAATATTCATATAATTTAATTTTACTTTAGTCATCTATCTAAGCTTTCTATTCTTCCTCAAGTAATATTTTGGGTAACTTAATTTTCACAAATGATACAATAAGATTACAATATAATAATTGAAGAGTGTTTAAAATGAAAAAGTAACTGGAAAAAAGAAAAATATACTTTCTTTTCAACTTGGAGGATGTCCAACATGATTTTCAATGTTATGATATAGAATTTCACTTTAGGAAAAAAAAAGAAATAATGAAAATAAAATGTCATTTGCTATTTATATTGAGATCACTTAAGATTGAATTCTCCACAAGATATATAAGTGTCAAACTGGATTTCAATAACCAATGACAGATGCAATCTTCTGAAAATATGTCCTTAAAATTCAACATTAATAATAATTATATTACTTGATTGGTACTTACTGCACCATATACAGACAACTAAAGATCTTTTTATTTATGAAAATGCAACAACACATTTTTTTAAATTAAAAATAAAAATAATAATAAAAATTATAATTTTGTTAGTTTATTTATGTAGATATTTCCTAGTTTGGCAAAGAGCCTTAATAATGGGTTACCAAATAGGAATTCATTGGCAATAAGTTACAAAAATACTAACCACTACTGTACTGCAAATGCCTTTTCTTTTTTTAATGTTGAATTTTTGTATCAACACAAAGTGCATTACAATGTCAAGCTTAAATACTCTAATCTAGTTAATGTCAATTTCCCTGTTTTGAAAGTTAATAAAACATTTGACATTTTCAATACTGAGAAGAAATTTAAAAACTGAATTAATTCATACTGTGACACTGTCTGCTAATATGTAACTGTTGAATTTTAAATCAATACATCTCTTGCCCTAAATGTGCAAGAAGTGACTAAATCTTGCACCTTAACTCTAACCTTAGCCTGGACATATGACTAGAAAATGTATGCTGACTTGTTTAAAATTTTTTTTTTTTTTTAGAATTCTCTCTAGAAACTTTTTTCTTTTTAAAATTTTCCATAAAGAATAAAGTAACACTTTGCATCTTACTAAAAAAATAAACATTTTATTTAATTATGTAAAAGTAAATACATAAATGTAAAAACCAGATTGAAAAGAGGGAGCTAAAATAGACATAGTTAGGATTAGACAATCCTTTTCCAGAAAGAAGACCAAGACATTTATTAACTTAGAGCCTAGCAACTTTATAAACTTGTTTTAAAAGTTGAATTTAATTTTATCCTATCATATTCAAAAAATTTTCGTCAGTTTCTCCTTATATGCAGGAGTATATTTCAAGAACCCCAGCAAATGCCTGAAACTGCAGTAGTACCAAACTCTATATATACTTTTTTCTTCAGTATAATATACTCACAAGGCACAAAAAAGATTAACAACAATAACTAATAATAAAATGAAACAATTATAATATACTATAATAAAAGGAGTGACAGGAAATTCATTCTTAGTGTAGATCTTAGCAACCTCAGTATACAATTTTTCTTTGACTTATGGTTTTTATTTTTAATTATTTCACCCCAAGCAAAAAGTTACTGAGTGTGAGAGAATATGAGAAAAAGAAAACATTATTAAGTAGAGAGAACAATAAAAGAACAAGAATTAAGAATACAGAAGATAACAGTTGACTGGAAAGTAAGAAGCTGGAAGAGAGTTTCACAAGCAAAAAGTGCAAGAGAAGAAACTGTTAGCATAGAACTTACATAGACCTTGCATCAATCTAGTAATATACTTAAATTCATAAAATCTAGGTACCAAAGAGGAAATCACATCAGAACAATTACCATGAAAATATTTATAGAAAAGGCACATGAAATCTACATTATAGCAGTGGAGAAGTGACTGAAGCTGAGAGGCCAGGTCACATTCTTGAAGGTTAGCATCAAAAAACCATCACATAAAAAACTAAGAAAACAATTTCTTAGCACCAAGGTATACAATTAGCACTGTCCATTTCAAAATTCAAGAAAATTTTAAGGTCTACAAAAAAAAATTAACTGAAATTTACATGTATTACAGATATTAACTGAGATTCACAGAGTATTAAAGATATGAATGAAAAAGCAAAAAGAAAAACAAATTTTTTACTGATTGAAACATTTTATTTTCATTTTAAGTAAATCACATTAATATTTTCTCACAACTTGATTTTAAACAAATAAAAAAATTTACAGAAAAATTTAAATATATGTGCATTCCAGTAAGAGTGCTCAATATATATAATTTTGCTATCTAATAATTTTTGTAATCATTACTAAATATATAATTATTGATATTTGTTTTTATCAAATTAAGCAAGTTATTGAATAAAATATAAATTCTTAGTCAGCAATGGTCAAGTATCAAAACTTGCTGGCCTATTAAATCAAGAAATCAGAGCAATAAGATTTTAAATTGCTAAAAACATTTCTAATTGAGGATTATTTGCTACAGTGAGTAGAGATAAAGCTTTATTCTCTCTCCTAGTGTAATACTTGAAAGCAAAAAAATATTAGAAAAATGTTCAGTATATAAGCAATTATGGTCAACATAAATATCTGCAAAAGAAAGCTATTTATTTACAACAGATGAGTGGACAAGCAATATAGAATAGAGTGATGAAAAAGTAGAAAAGAAATGGCACATATTCATGTGAAATATTTCGGAACTATGGTATATTTGTAACACAGCTTGATCAAGTAATATTTTTCAATTAATAACAAATGATTTGGCATTTCAAGATACTTGTTAAAATATCAGCAAAATTCAACTGATTCTCAACATGAACCAATATTAATTTCCATCATCTTCAAATATTGAGAGTTATCATGAACAAATGATAGTCAATAGAAATACTTGTCTGTAAGAGATTAAAATTTTTATATATAAAAATATATGTATAAAGTGTTGCTGAACTCAAAAAAATATTCTATAAATTAATATGGTCAAGTCTCCCAAAATTTTAAACCATCTTATGTTAATATACAAATAAAAAAGTAACCAAACTATGGCATAAGTAAGAACATGTAATCCATTTGACATCATAGAAATGCTAGCTGCTAACAGCCAAACTAGACTGCAGTTCAACAACAGAAGTCATAATAGTATAAGTAGTATTAGTAGCAGCAGCAGCATAAGCCATACTTGGATACCAGCTGGTATTGAAAAATACTTTATTGATTGTTCATTACTTTGGTACTTTAGTTTGGAGAGACGAAATGAAGATAACCTCAAAGAATATAAAGATGTAAACAAATTATCTGCGGTATATCAGCATAAATAAGAAGCTTGAATATTTAAGAGAACGAACATACACATGACTCAAAACAAAGTCAAGTATTATTGCAAGATTAAAATTAAACCATTTTGCATGTCTAAGGAAAAATATACTTGAAAGAGCAAAATATTAATTAACATAATTTGCTACTACTTCAGTCAATAAAGAAATATTGGAAATAAAAGATGCAAGGAAGTAATCTAGATATCCCAATGAATTTGTTCACAATGTCTTTGGTAGAATTTACATGACATTGAGAGTGTAACCAAGTTGTTTAGGGAGAAAAACTTTACTTCTAAGTACTTCAACAACTTATCAGATTATTTTGTTTAAGATTTTATTTAAGAGAATAGAATAGTATGTGAACACAAATATTGGCACTCACTCATATCTCCACTTACCTGTAATACTTTTACAAACAAAATATTAAAAGTTACCCAATTAAAAAAATAAATAGGTTATGGATTTTCTTTTAATTAAACAAGAACAAAAAATAACACGCAATATGCATGTATGGATAAATACACATCTACATATAACTGAAAATTATTGAATAATTTACTGAGCAAAATACCACAAAAATGTAAGAATAAGATGAAATCTAATATAAAAATATAAAATATGAATGATCTGAAAAATTGATAAATACTTGTAAAATGTGTCATTTTTTTCTTCTTCATTAAATTGTAAATGCTAAACAAAAGGGTACTGAAAGAAGCCCTTCATAAAAAATTTATGATGTTTGGGCAGATTTTGGGAAGTGGGTCAAGCCAAGTCCTCCTAAACATTTAAATATAAAAGGCTATAAAATGCAAAGCATGATTTGTTATATTCAATCTAAAGAATATGAACTTTGGAAGAAAGTTTTTAAGGCAGGGTACAAGTACTGAAGTGATTACACTCAGAGATGTGGGTATATCAAGTATGGATAAGACTTGTAAAATATTTTTAAACGAATTCCTTTAATAAAACTATAATCTGACAAAAATCGTAAACAAAAAACTGTTGCTGACTCTTTGTATTCAAATGAAACATTTTAAGAGGTAGTTTAAAATGTTTCAATTGAGATTTTATATATCCTTTATTTACTCGATTGGAGTTTTTTCTTTGGACTGGAATTTAAGGTACTGGACACTTTTTTTTCGATACCTATTCAGATGTTCCTAGTTTTCTTTTTATTTCCCCCCCACCTCCCGGTACCAGTTTGTTTCAATATATTGATATTTGCAAATTGTGCCATCTCAGTTTTTTCACCAACCGAGTATATATATATATATATATATATATATATATATATATATATATATACAAAATATTAAAGATGAAGAATCAATGAGTCTGATAAAATTACTTTTTCTGAGATAAAACAATGTCAATTTAGGTCATAATTTGTGCTTCCTATAACCAAAACTGACCGTAGATCTTGTTTAGCTAAATCCAGCTTATATGTGCATTTAGCATATTTTCATCTTTGAAAATCTTATATAAATGTGTCAAATGCTGAAATTGTCAAATAGTTACACTAAACTAAAAGCGATCCAAGTGTTAAAAGAGACTGAATCCCAATGCCTGAGCAATGAAAGATGCTAAATATAACTACATATGTAAAAAAAAAAGATTGTTAAATATATGATAACCATGATGACTTACAAAAAGAAAAAATTAAATACAAATATTTTAAATTATATCTTTGTAAAGTTTGTTTGAAATAAATGTTAAAATTTAGCTTCTTTTAGTGATCATATGAACTAATATTCTAAATTTCAATATTCAATTGGTAAAACATGTTTTTAAAAGTTCATTTGAACCTAGCATCTTTCCAAATGACAGAAAGCCTTAGACAGCTTTCAATTCTGAAATAAGAAGAGTTGCAAGAGACTCTGAAGTCATCTGGAGGCCATGGTTGAAGCCAATAGCGATTTTATTGAATAAATTTAATCTTTAGTATTTCAAGTATTTTGGTAAATATATCTGCTAAAATGAGATGTCAGTGTTATTTTCATTTTTATGTAATTTAGATGACAATTTATCCATCGAGAGAGAGAGAGAGAGAGACTGAAAAGTTCTCAAATCAACCAAAAAGTCCTTCAAAAAAAAAAAAAAAAAAGAAAGAAAAAAGAAAAGTAAAGGAGTTCTAATGTTTGGTTATTTGGTAAGATTATGAGGAAGTAAGTTGGACTGATAGCTTTTCAGCACCCTATCATACTATAGTATATTAGATACATTATCAACACTATAGACACATCTTTTTGCTTTTATACATAATAATATTAAAAGAGAAGTAATATAAAACTTATTATTTAAGAATTATTTTTGCACCAACCTAATAGCATGTTCCATGTTTGGATGGCTAGATGAAATATCACAGACAGTTTAGGCCTACAGCCTAAGCCATGGTTTTCAGACCCTGGGTAAACATAATTACAGTACTAATGTCATATAATTACTTAAACTATGCAAAACAACTATTTCTTTGAACCACCTCTTAATTGAAACATCAGTTAATCTTTATGTTTCACAAATGCAAAAAGTTAAAAAACAAAATTTTCAGTAACATTTCAAGTTCTGAGAATTCAAATCAGCAAATTTATTTTGGCCAAAGGACCCCTCCTTAGATAAATTTTGCCTTAAATCATAAAATAAAAAATAAAATTTAAGAAATTTTTTTTAGCTATAAGAGCTTTTTAAAACTAAAAATAAAGCTTCAAAAAAGACTTTTCATTTTTTTTTTTTTTAAATGAATTTTAAAAGGAGAAATTTTTTTCAGGTACCTATATTTTATTTGAAAATCATCATGAACTCACAGTAAATTTAAATATCTGATAGGGATTCCCCCCAGAGAGTTCAAGTTTACACATTTTTTTTTTTTTTTTTTTTTTTTTTTTTTTTAAATATAGACATTTTACTAGATTGTTTATTGTATTTTTATAACAGCAATAAATACAGCATAACACCAAACTAGTTTTTATGAAGATGTATAAGTTAATAAAAGTTAACATTTATAGTCTTGCTCATACTATGAATTTATGTAAACACAAAAAAAAGGTGACAAAGGATTATTTATTATGCCTAATTCAGTCCTAAAGTTCAGGTTTGTGACCATGTTTTAGATTCATGCATCAAGCCAAAATATATAAAATTTCACCATTGCAAATGTGCAAAACCTAAAAAGACCAACCAAATACAATGTCCTCTTTAGCAAATTCTAAATAAAATAATTCTAAAGTATTGTCTGCAACAAAAAATAAAAGCAATATCAGTACAAATTTAAACTAAATTTTCCAAATCATATTCAACTATATAAATCAACTTGCAGATCTCAAGTTTAGAGATATTTATTTTGTTATAGTCATTATCTAATGTCTGTATGTGTTTGCCTAAATTTACCTATATCTAAACTTGAATAATGTTCCATATATTAATTTTAATTAGCCAGAGAAAAGGGCTTGCATATAAATTTATTCCATTTTATAATTTTCACAAACTATCACAATTTAACAAATTAATAGTTTGACTCAGAAAAATGTAGAGTAAAATATCTGGAGTGTTATATGACTAGAAAGAATTGCTTAGAACAGTAAGAAAGATTTTGAGTTAGAACAGTAATAAAAGTCTTTTCTTTTTCATTGTAAAACATTTAGATTTTTAAAATTCTTATTTTCTTTTCAGAAAATAGAAAACATTTCATTTTTCAATATACAACTAGTTTCTCTTTTTCTCTTTTATGTAATTTTTTCTGATTTTAATAATGTAAATATATACTTCTGAATGTTTGTGTAAAGATTTCTTCCTGAGCACTCTTTTTCTTTTAGAGCTTTTAAGTTTCATAATTATCAAAATTCTTAAGTACATACAATATGTCAGTTCATGTACTGTTGAGAAAACTCTTATTCAGTTTTCACTGTTATTTTTAAGACAATCAAGTGAGATATATGGAAAAATACAACATTCTATATATATATATATATATATATATATATATATATATATATATATATATATATATAGAGAGAGAGAGAGAGAGAGATACTTATTTCCCATTTTGAAAATATCTTTGAAAAGAGAAATTTTGAAAAATGAAAGTTCCCAAGTGTTGAAGAACTCTGCAGTATTTTTGAAAAGTTATCCATATCGCTATTTTATAAATGTTATTTATATGAATGCTAAAGCTGGAGGTCAGTGTATGTAATTATTTAAACACCACTTTCATTTCTTAAATTTATTTTCTTCAAAAACTAAAATATTAATTTATAATTTCAATAAAAGTCTCTTTTATTGAAATAAATGTTTTCTTTTGAATGGAAGGCTGCCAAAAATTGAAGGAAATAATTCTGCCCATATAAATTCTTTAATGAAAAGAATTTCAAAAGAAGCAAATTTTGTTGAGTCTTCTCTTTCATCTTATATTCTGAGGTTACAAAGTGAAAGTCCTCAGTCTGATATATTCACCTACATCTTACCAAATGACCAAACAAATTTTAAATCCTTTCCTGGCCAGAGAACTTTTCAGCAACTCCTTGTATATTATTCAAAGGAATATCATGGCAAAGCTACCAAAATAACAACAGAAGCAAAGAAAATAAAAATAAAGAAATAGTTACAAGATCATAATCACAATTCTGCCATAATTACTTAAATAGAAACAGGTCAATATTTATCATAAGTCTACAAAGTAAAAACAAGTAATTACTTTTCTATTTCACTTTGATTATATCAGTTATATATTGAAATACTGTAATTAAATCATTAAAATATGAAAAGTTTATTTCATTACTGAACAGATCAATTTTTCTATATTGACAACTCAAGTAGAAAGATATCTTCAGAAAAATTCCAAGCTGAGATGCAAGTTAGTTTAAAAATAATCTTAATATAAATGCTAAAACTCATCATACAGTAACATTTACCTTAAAAATAAAAACCATGTATGAAGAGAATTTATACTAAATGCAGCTAATCATAATCTAAGCAAAAATGTGTTGATGTAAATAATTTTTACATCAACATTCAGTGAATTAAAATTACACATTAATATTAAAGTGTAGCTCAAGGAAGTAAATGTGTAACTTTTTCATGTAAAACATACTGAAAAATGACACATAACTCTTCAAGATGTTATTTTGAGAAATAAATAATATAGACAAACTATTAGGGTATTCAGAAAGTAATTACATATTTCACTGCTATGAATTATGAATCAATGAAGGCAGAACCAAGATTAAATGATAGGAAACTACATCCAGGATTAGTTTATTATGTTGTTCTACCTGTCTCTTCTAACACATTTCAGAGTTTAAAACCATGGTGGGCTATAAAATCAAAACACAACATATTCACTATTGCTTACTGTATTAATTCCAAAAGCAGAGTATTGCTACAGATGCATTTAAAAACATTTGTGCAATGTATATGGATGTGGTTTAAAATATTTAAAAATGACAACAAGTCTCACTCTGAATGAAAACTCAATTTGAATGAAGAGCTTTTGAAAGAAACTATTGAATTGGATCCACATCAAAGTTTCAGAAATTTGGTACAAAAGCTTAGTGTCATGTTCAACTTCCATGACTACACCAAGCAAATTGAGAAAATTTGCTGAGAATTCTGCTAACCTCATGATCTTGTGAACTGAACACATTTGCAGCAGTTTTTTAACCAAGAATGTCAACCTTTCATTTTTACATTGTATTGTTACAGGTGATGAAAAATGGGTTTTGTAAGTAAACACAAAATGAAAAAGAAAATGCAAAACCAAAATCTCTGCCAACACCCAACTACTGAAAGATGGAAGGACCATCACTGCAAATGTTTATTTTCAGCAACTTGATCAGCAAAATATTACATAGAAAGTGGCCTGCTTGATAAAAAGGTGTTATTCTCCAGTATGTCAATGCATAAGCACCCACTGCAAAATAAACACAAGAAAAATAAAATCATTAGGACAGATAGTTTTCCTACATCCTCAATACACACCCGATTTAGCACCTACAGATTTTCATTGGTTTCAAATACTAGAATATTTCATAAGTGACAGAACATTCAAAAACAAAGAAGTTAAAAAGTCTTTCAACATTTTGAAGGGGGAAAATCCAAATTTCTTTAAGCATGGAATCAAAAATTTGCCTTCCTATTGGGCTACAGTTGTTGAAAATGATATTTTTGATAAATAGCATTTAAATAGATTTAACTTACATTTGTTTTAATATCCTTTCTGACAAAATGTAATTACTTTCCAAACACCCTAATATTAATGAGATGTTCTTTTCAGTTACATCAGGACAAATAGGATTCAAGAAATGCCACCTCCATCATTAGCAGCATCACAACAAATAAATGCTATTTTTGTCAATTCTTAAAAAGCTTTAAATTGCTACATTAGTTTATTGATTTTTTTTATGGTTTATCAACGTTTTTCAAATTATTTAAAGCCAGAAAATGGTTTTAAATTTTAAAAATTTTGGAGGAGATAATGATTTACTGATACAAGTCCTAATAATTAACCCATAGCTGGGAGGAAAAGAGGTAGATTCATGGCTTTCACTAAGGTATTTATATGTCAGTGAATATAACAAACCTGAATGGAATTGGAACTTGGCCCTTGAATTTCCAATTCTGAGCCGTTAACCATTACACCACCCACACACCCAAACTTACAGCATATGGTATTCCCAAGCAAATACCCATGTAGGTACTGATCAGGCTGAACATTTCTTAGCTTCAATGATTGTTAAATTTCTACAACTATAAATAATGTTAGCAAGAATGAAAATAAAAACTATTTGATCATAAATAAAGTCAAAACAAGTTTGTCTTGTCACCTATAAGGAAACTAAAGACAGGAGATATAAACTTGCATACAGTTAGTTTATGCATTCATTCTATGATTAATTTAAATCATAGAATGAATACATAAAGAAAGCAACTTTAGAGGCCTCCATATCCAAAGTAAAATATTCAGTAATAGCTTTTAAAATTGGACAGACAACTATTGCAGTAAAGTTCGACAATTAAAATAGTCCCTGAAGAAGAGTGTTACAATGGTTACATTGTGAGTTGATGGGGGAAAGCTGCCAGTATTTCCTTTTGGCATTTGCAGCGATAACTGAGAAGCCCGATACAATTGCAGCAAAACTAAAATTGCAAATATAAGAATAGACAGATCAATGAAAATATTGGCTAATATTCCACATTACATGACTATCTTAACTTATAAAAACTTTAAGCTATTGATAGTCTGGAAAATCACATGACAAAGTATAATTACAGGGACCATCTAGAAATAAAAATAATTTCTAATTATACTTAAAATTCATAAAACTTACATAAAAATGCTGACAAAATAATGAAGTGTATAGTTGATAGAATCAACACATACTATTATTTTTCCACGAGTCATTGTAGTAAGCAGGTATTTCAAACCTTAGAATAGTTTATATATAAAAAAGCACTACATGTTATTTTTATTTTTACTTATGTGTATTGACCACTTTTTAATACTACTCTTCCTTGGTTTGATTCAATTCTGACCATTAACATACATACACACACATATATATATATATATATATATATATATATATATATATTAGTAAAAACTTTATGATATGTATATGTGTATATATATATATATATATATATATATATATATATATATATATATATAAAAAATTGGAATAAATTTGTTTTATATATGTTGTACTTTAATTGGAATGTAATTCTCTCTTGAAAACATTTCTTCTTCCAATTCAACATTTTAATTTATACATTGGTATCTGGTGTTATTGAATATGGCTTGTTTGTTTTGCTCAGATATAGTTAATAATGTTGACTAAAATGTAAACTTTAAAATCATCTGCTGAACAAGGCTTTCAAACATTTGTGCAATTGAAATTTGCAAAAGTATATCTTATAATTCTGCTTGTCCCTCCCTTAGTTCACATGACCATTAAGCCCTGCCAATACTTCATAAATAATGTACTATTCCATTTTGATTGTGTGAAAAGATGGAAAAACATATCAGAAACACTACTTGGTTTCAGTAGAAAAGAATGAAAGAACAAATGGAAGATAGAAGTGTTTAATGTCTGTTTCAGTGAAATAGAAAAGGTTATCAATTTCAAATCTTTTCATTTGTGCCCCTTTACTTTTTTAGATAATGACCAGCATTTATATTTATGACTATTACTGCAATATTTTGTTTAAGTTGTTAATAAATAAATATTTAATGATGCAAAAAGGGAATTTCTACAGATATTTTTTCTTGTCAAACTTGCCACAAACTTATTCAATCATTAACTTAAGAATTAAGATTCATCAAAAGATGCAAATAGGAAACTAGGAAAACCAGGAAATTTTCACAGGTACTTCTACTATATAATAATTTTTTAGAATAACTAATACAGTTTATGTGTTTTTAAGTTTTAAAAAATAAATAAACACACTCTCTCAGTTTTTCCAAATCAAGCAAGCCAAAAACCAATCAGGTATTTTAGAAACAAAATAAAATTTTATCTTCATTTCAAATATTAAAAGAGAATTTAAAAGAATTGTCAATAGAGAAGAGAAATAAATAAATGGCTTCAACTAGATGGAAGGATAAAAGAAGGAAAACCAGAATCAAGAACACATTTTGAATCAAAGAAAGGCACAGTACATTAGTGAGGTGACATAAGTTGGAAAAAGTATTAATATGATAATCTGAAACATATAACTTGTAAATTAGTAACCCATCTTTTACACATTACTTTTAAGTGCTAATTTATTTCTGCAGAATATTGAACTTATTACTTCATATCTGCTTAAAGTTAAAGTTTATACTTCCAGTCAATATTTTAAGAGTTTAATACATATCAGTGTCATTTCTTGTATATTCTTAAGAGAAATACCTTCAAGGACACATAACATTATAGTTAACTTTTAAATGAACAAATATGTGCAATTTCTAAATTCAATTCTTCTAGTACATTGTTCTCCAATGATTCAAATCAAGTATCAGCCACTTTATTTTTCTGCAATCCAACTAGACTAGTTTTTTTTTTATATTAAAAGTATTTTTTAATGTAAATTTCAATAATTAGTAAGCTGACACAAAGTGATTAATAGGTTGTGAGACAAAGATGAATTACAAGTAAGCTTGTAATAAATCCATTTTTTCACCAGTCACTGATTTAACAATTACATGTAAGTGGATTTTACTTTTACTTTATAAAATTTGAATGACAGATAAATTAAGCATTTTCACATTTAAGCAATTTTATACTGAATTAAATGAGAGGCAGAAATGATTAAAATATTCTAAGGATACATCAACATATAGCTTCAATGTTAAAATATCTATTTTGAAATTTTAGAACTATATAGTTATGGTCACAAAATAGTATTTGACTAATTTTGTTGCGAGATATGATTAATTGTTATATAAAATGAAATACAGAAGTTTCTAATATTGTCTAAAACAATATGCAAAATCATGCACCAAGTATTCATCTGGCTACTAACATAAAATCCAAAAATCATCTATATAAAAATGTCTCTTGGGTTACAAAATTTTTAGTACTTACTCATTAAATTTTTTTTTTAAATTACATGACCAAAGAAATAAATTTTAAGAAAGCATTAATTCTACATTAATAAATTATTTGAACGAGATTTTCTGAAAAAAGAGTTTATGTGAATTAAAACCTATTATTAAGAAATGTCAAATAAGGATGGAAGTTAAATGAAGAAATTCATTTATTGACATGTCAAAGTATTCAATCTATTCAATTACCTACATAAGTATAACCAGTTACACTCAATATATGTATACAAGCAGCAGGTCATGCTGACCTAAAACTGCATTCTCAGAACAGACAAAAATAACATCTTTAAATACTTCTTAAAGTAACTTCTGTAATATATCATAACCCAGTTCTCATTAACAGATAAAATGAACAATGTTTAAAATGTAAACATTAAGAAAAAAAAAAAAAAAAAAAAAAACACTAAATTCAGCTTATTGTTACAATTTAACATGAAAGAATCCAGGCCAGTAACTACATTCCTACATTTACAAAAAGTAGACAGAAAGGAATAAAGAAGTTGCAGTTGAAAGAATGGATTCATAGAAATAAGAAAGTATTATTCAGGAGGTTTTAAAACAATTTTTAAAGAATTTAAATTTTGTACATTCATTATCTTTATATATGATTCTTTAACTATATTTAGTATATGCGCATTTTATGCTGACATATTGTGGAAAAGTAATTATTTTCAATAAAATTCTTTTCTATGCTGTGTCTCTTCAGAACATGGATGATCATGGCTCTCTACAATTTCTTATTCTTCATACTTCTAATCAGTGTTTTCCCCCTAACCATCCCTTGCAATTCATGTTCTGTTACCCAATTACACAAGCTTGTTAGGTAGACTATTTCATGTTTCCCTCTACACCTCCAGCCAAAATTTAATATTAAAGAGTTCTAAAGTAACTTCTATTGTCAAGCTAATAGCTTGACAATAGAAGTTGGTCAAGGAAATTTGTAATAATAAAAAAACATCTGGAATAAATCATCCAGTCATTTCATGTGTTTATTGCATATTCAAAATATTACTGTTAACCAGTTTAGATAAGATCACTTCTCAAATCCTGAAATTACCAAGTAATAAAGAGAGTTTTAAAAATTGGTACATAAATGGAAAATCACCCAAATTTTCTGTGTGAGTTTAAACAATTGGATTTTATATAAAAAGGCTTTTTTTTTTTTTTCAAATTTTATAAATTACTGAAAAAAAATGCAAAAATCATTCCTGCTATAGACTGAAGACTGAAAAATTATATATAATACAATTTTAATCTTAATTTTACATAAATTATTTTATTAATTTGACTTTATCTGATATACAAGTCTGGCTAAATTTAAAAAATAAATCTGATATGAATGTGTAAATAGAAACTAAAATAAAATTAATTAAAAATTTCAAGATTATCAAAACAAGAAAATATTAATTTTTCAATATCATCTTTAATATCAGAGTATTGTTGTCATTAGCTTAGTGAATATATATGCAGAATGATATTCCAGTTACATATAATTCTAAACAGGATTAATTTCCAAAAGTTAAACACCTAAAAAACAAATCCCTGGCACAGAGAAATTATAAAAACCTATAACCAGAATAAGAAGCTCCTTTAAAAGTGAAGGTGCACTAAGATAATACAGGAAGCTCAGGTAAAATCATGAAACAAAGTATGCAGCATTAAAGTTGGCCAGACTAGCAAAAGCTGGTAAAACAGAGGAATGAGAAAGGACTATGATAGAGAACAATCAATCGCCTGTAAATGATGAACTATGAATAGAATTACTTGTATGCAGGTGACATAAAAATATGATGATAAAGACATGGAAAGGTTTTTCTAATTATAAATTAATATACTTGATCAGATTAGGAAAAAATGTGAGTTATAACATGCTACAAAGCAAAAGCATATTATAAAGTTAGCATAAAAGATTAAATCATTCTAGTCAATGAGAGAAAAGATATTGGAGTGACAAACAATAATAGTAGTAGTAGCAACAAGAATTGAAAATAATGATAAAATATATGTTCGATTATTTAGAGGAAAAATAATTTAAATAAAATCTGAATGAAAAAGATGAAAATAAAATTATAAAATTATTTTTTAATTCTAAAAACTTAATCAAATAAAAGCTCACCTCGGAAGCAAAGAATATAAACGGACAACCTCTATTCTCTCTCTCTCTCTCTCTCTCTCACACAAGAAAGAGAAAAGAGAGAGAAAGTAACATCTACAGAATTGAAGAGATCAATGAAGATGAAATAACTTTTTACAAAAACAACCATAAATACAATGACAAAATTAACCCACTTTCGTGGACTTAGACTAAGCTACACTTAGTAAATATTGACAATAACCAGCTTGATCCCATGCTCGAAGCATTTATAAAGCATTATTGTTGATGGTTATTTTTATAATAAATCAAATAAAAAAAACTAAAAAAAACACTAAAAAGTATTAATTTGAATTTCTTTATATTTGACAAGAGTACACTTTTTTTTTTTTTACAGGTTTCATTTATCAATAAATTGTTAAGTTGCATATAATGGAAGATCATAATATTAGAAACTGAAATCATTTTTCTAACAAAAAAAAAAAAAAAAAAAAAAAAAAAAAAATCAAAGTAGGCAAATTCCATATGATACCAAAAATAGATTTTTTTTTAATCTCCACTATCTTAGATATTAAGTACTTATAGCACTACTGCCAATATTTATAAATTCAAATATTACCTTGTGTAAGTAATGAATTTTCATTTATTAACCCAATATATTTTTATTACTTTAAACATTATTTTTAGTGGATAACCATATTTAAGTAGACACTCCATTTATTTTTTAAACAATATCCAAGAGGGTACATTTTTTTCCTAATAAAATTTCTTGAATGTTCAGGCTGATAGGCAAAATAAAATACTGTTTAAAAAACAAACAGAGCATCTATTCAGATATGAGTATCCACTAAAATAACATTTAAAGTCACATATATATATATATATATATATATATATATATATATATATATATATATATATATATATATATAAAAATGTTTTGTAAAACTTGTCACCATTAAGAAAATGTCAAGTCACAGTTCAGAAACTGAACAGATGTATTAACAAAAGTTTACATCATTAGTTACTCACTTCAAATATATTACTAAATATTATTACTATATGTACATATGTACTTTTGTATCCACATTTCGAAATGGTATATAAGTTTCAGATTATACTGGGAAAAACATTTTATAATTTGTTGTTATCATGGTGATATTTTTAATCACCTTTAAATAGGTCTGCTGAATTTTGAATTCAGTTAAAAATGAATTCTAATGACAAGCTTTATCAACTTAGAAATTCAATTTTCATGAGAGAGAGAGAGAGAGAGAGAAAATATTTTCAACAAGCAGAAATGCCACTTCTAAAATAGCAGACAATGATAAAGATTCATCAACAAGTTCATTGCTAGCCTGCAGAAAAAAAACATCAATGACCAGGATCACTACTGATAAAGATTTAATGCTTTGTAAGTTGCTAAATTTAAACAACTGTCAAAGTATTTTTGTAATTTCAATTGAACAGTAATAGTGGGGCCATTTCTGAAAATAAGACTATTTTAACCACAAATCCAAGACAGTGATGATGCATAATATTTGCCAGTTATTTAAATTTTTATTTGTAAGTTAAAATTTAGAGTAAAAAATTTACTACATAGATGTTACTTCAGATTTAGACTTATAAAAAAAACAAGATAGTATCCTCTTAATTAGATTGTCTAATTCAGAATGATATAACACATTACTGTCCTGGTGATATAAGCTTCTTTTGTTTTTTACTAATGGTTACCCTATATAAGGCCCAAGAGCCACTCAAAATAGGGGGTTACTGAGGTGCAGTTTAAAAAGGATATATGGGAAAGATAGCAGTCTACCCTAGACTTGAACAGGTTAAGATTGTAGTGATGTATTTATTGTATAATGCCTCATAGATTCTGTGAGCAATGACAGGATATCAGCAGTGGACCGAACTGATTGAAATCCAGATTGTTTATCAATCAAGAAGTTGTCTCTGTTGAGGTTGCATTATAGCCTCAAAGAGTTTGCTGATGACACTAAAGAGGATGATGGGCTAATACTGAGATGGGCATGAGGACTCACCTGCATCCTTGAAAGCAGCATACACTTGGACACCTTCTACAGACTTGGCAAGGATTTATCCTTCAGTAAACAGCTAAAGAATTTTGCTAAGATTAGGGATAATCCAGGGTTAATATTCTTATGGACAATCAGTGGGATTTTATCTGGACCCATAGCCTTTTTAGGGTCAAGGCTTTTGATGACTCTTGAGACTTCTGGCTGTGATAGAAATATTACTAAGTTTGTACTCTGTGTAGTGGGGGGGTTGAAAATGGAATGATCCTAGTCATCTAACATGGAATTGGAGGCAAAAATTATAGGTACTGACACTTTGACACTATTGAGAATTTAATTAGAAATTTTCCAGAACACACAAGACCCAAGTCATTTGCTTTTGACCTTGGCTTGGACTGCTTGTGCATAGTTGCACTTTTCATTTTCTAGAACTCTTTTGCAATGATTGCAGAAAGTTCTGAATGCAGTAAGAGCCCTACTACACCATTCCATGTGATAAATATTGTAGTAGTGGCTACAATGAGCTATAGCTGCAGCACATTCAAGAGTGAACCAGGGATGGTTATTCAGATTTTGTTGGAATAATAATAAAAGTTTCCATGCCAGAAAGGATCCATTCAGAGATAAGGGCAGCAGTTCTGGGGGCTCTATATTTGAAGAATGCTAAAAGAACTTCCACCATGTAAGATCTGAAGCTGTCCCAAAAATTATTCTATGAAATGGCACATCAGAGGATGCTTTTGTTTGGCATCAACTTTAACACTAACCAGTGAATGATTGAATGTACCCAGTTAAGGTAAGACTTTGGTGGAGCATACTTCAGTGGAGGGTGTGAAGAAGAGTGAGGAGGTTTGCATGATATCCTGTTGTATCAGAAACATGAGTGGGCTTATCAATATGTGTCAGATTGTAAGTGATGGAGAAGTCTCAGCAGTGTCTGACTTCTTCATTGGCTTTGTTCAAGTGGACTAACCACTCTGCAGTGAATATTTCAGTCACCACAAATATGAATGCTAACTGAAGGATAATCAGAGTGGATATCAACTTTCTCAGTTATTTTGTTAAACATTACAGTTTCGTTATCCTGTGGATGATAGAGAGTGAAGATGAAATAGGGTTCTGTGAACAAGGACCACACAAAAGCACATGAACAAGAAATCAGGATCCTTGTTTTAATGGTCTCTGCTACATGAGAAATCTTTATGTAGGTACCAAGTCTGTCGCTGTAGCAATTTCAAAGGTTTTACTACTAGGACCAAGTAGTCTAGAATTGCAAGTTCCTGCACTGAGAGATTAATACTAGTTTCAGAGGTCAGGATTTACCTTGAGAAGATGGAGTCTTGCCTCTGGAAAGTTGGAATGCAGCCCCCACCACCACAATTATATTGTTAGAATTGTGGGGTTGCTTCAAAGCTTAAAGAGTATGATGTAATGAAAACAAGAGGTTTAAACCTTAACTTTTTATTAAATAGAAAACTGTTCCAATCTGAGGATTGGAAATTATGGTACGCCTATTTAAATACAACACAAAAATACCCATGCCACATAGAGATTATTCTATTAATAAACCAGGGCAATAATCATTTGACTAATTAAACAAAATTATGCAATAGAATGAGCAGTTTATCTGGACATTTCATAAAATTTTATATTGAAACTTGGATTGTTTGTGAGTTAATAAATTGTCATCAAATTTTCAATATAAAATCCACATTAGATATATTATTAATTATAATATATAACCCTCAAACTCTTGAAATAACTGATTCTAAACATAATTTACTTCTGAAAAATTACAAGTATTTGTTAAAAGTGCTATTATTGAGTTTTTAAAAAACACTTTCCTCAAATAAATGTGCAATTTTGTCTAGAAATAATGTGAATACATATCAAGTTTGAAATCTAGTAAAACACAAAAACACACATACATAATTGTATGTTTCTATCAACTTTGTAATTTAGTTTGAATTTATGATATGGTTGCAATGAAAGACATATTAGAAACCTTGATTGGTATGGTTCAAGTTTAGAAGTAAATGTCTGAAATAAATAAATCTTTCACACTGCAATTTATAGTCATTTCATTCATATAGTTGAAAAATTCTTCATCTCTTAATGACAAACAGTGGTACATAACATGGATTACCAACTACTACCTTTTCTTTTTTCTTTTTTACACTAACACTTGAATTTGTAAAAGAAAAATAGAAAAATGAGGAATTCATTTAAATAATGCAGCATAACTTTATGGTTGATTGCCAAAAAAAAAAAGCAAATGTTTTTGTTCTTTTCTTTTTCAATGAAGTAAAAATGAAATGCAAGATTTTTATAATTTATTATGATGCAAATTTTGATTTAATTTTAAAGTGATGTATATGGTAATTATATTATGGTATTTGTTATAGAGTGATAACGAGCAGGCTAATCTTGCAGGCTACTGCAATTCAATTTATAATGAGTGCACTATTATTATGATTTAATAACAGTCTAAAGCTAAGTTTAGAAAATATCTATTGAAATCATATCTGAAATTTATAAATGAAGCTCTTATTTTACTATTAACAATGCTATCAATCTTTTTAGGTAATTATTATTTACATTGATAATAATTTTGTTAATAGTACTGCTTCTAAAGTCAATTTGTCATAAAAATAGTTACAAACAAAGCATTTAAATCAAATATAGTAAACAACTTAGCAATATAACTATTAAAAGGGAAAATATGAGGAAATAGTAACTTTGCAAAGAATAAACATTTACTCAAACTAGTCTTCATTATTAATAATTTTATCAAACATTAACAATCAGGAAAATACATGGAAACGATATCTGAGGAATTCAAACTCATAATCAAACTTTAAATAGGCTATCTGAATAGCTAACAAGCCAAAGGCATTCATTTTCAAAGAAAGCAATTTTGATACCTTCTGTTATTTCAAGATGTGTTATTATCACTCAAAAAGTTGTTTGGATGACTGATGCCATTTTAGTCTGTATTTTAAGCAAGGTTAAATAAATGGTTATAAATAGAAAAGATATGTTGACATGTATACTGATCAGACCAACTCATTTACAAGCAACACCTGTAATACAAATGATTATATATTTTTTGTACATGAGACTGCTCTCAAAATCGTTCTTTATAAGCAAAGAGCCCCACACTGAATTGTATGAAGGCCTGACTTAAGCACTTATCTTAAAAGCTAATGTATACAACTTCTTTTTCTCACTCTTCAAAAATGATTCCTATCAATCACTTGGACTTTGTATATCCTTTTGGTGTGGCCAGAGCACAAATGGTATTATTCACATATCTAAGTTCCATCAAATGTTTCAACTAAGTCATTTTTAAGGCAGGTTTTTCAAAAGATTCCATGTAGATATTAGAAATAGAGAAGTGGATATTAAGTGTGTGTGTGTGTGTGTGTATATATATATATAATTTCCTATGTATAAAGCCAAAAGAAAAATTTATTCTAGTTGACACGTTTCCTCCTCTGATAGACTTTATTAAGGCAGATGCATTTGCATTAATAAAGTCCCTCAGGGGACAAAACACATTGGCTAATATAAGTCTTCCCTTTGTCTTTATTCATATTGACCTTTTAGAGATATACTCTATCCAAAATTTATACATAACTTCCTATTCAAATGTGGAAAAGAATTTGATGTTTTTCTCTTACATTACATTTACTTCAGCCAATTGATATAAAGAAATTAAAATAAAGAAAATTAAAAAAAAAAGTTATTATCATAGACATTAACTTTTAAATGGAATAGATCTTTTCATTGCAAAACTACAAATTAATCTCATAGGCTAAACTATATTAAATAGTTAAATGAACATAAGATTAACAATTCATTACATTATTACAGGAGTGATTCACTATGAGATAAAGATTACTAATGAAATAAAATCACAAATAAAACTAGCATTCAATTTATCAAACTATGAACTGAGAATAAATTCTGAAAATTTGAAAAGTTCTTTTTATACAAAAGTAACTACCAATGTTTACTGAATCTCACTTTGTAAAACATCCTAAAATTAAAATAAATATTTTAAATAATATTATTAGGTTTCAATGTTTTGTGACAAGGGCTATAATCACTTATGCTTAATAAAGAACATAAAAAGATAAAAAATATATCAGGCATACTTATAATAGCATCTTTGTTGATTATTGTTACATCTTCAGCAACCTGCTTTAGAAATGCTAAGGGTATTATTAAAACTATCTCCAAGTTTAATAAATAATTTTAGAATGTCTTGTATCATTAATAGAATATAAAATCATACATATTTAAATTAAATAGAAAATTAAAGAAAAAATTAAAGAAAAAATTGAAATTTCTGTTTATAGAATTCAGGTTTCGAATTCCCACAAAGATCAACAAATTTCTTATGTAGTTAGCTAATTTTAATAACTATAAAAAAGATTTATTGTATCCAGTGAATTTATTAATGAAATATTAAATTAAGAAACAACTTATGGTGAATCTGCTATATATAACAACAACTTAGAAGAATGGAATATTCTGGTTTTGCGAATAACTTTCATATTTCTTGCTTGAATTCTTTTAAAATTGGACAGTTAAAGATATCAATTCAAAAATAACCTAGTTGCATTTCACCAACAAACCAGGTTTTCTTTGAAAGGTGAAAATTTAAAAACATTGAATATTGTTATAGCTAGTAATAAAAAAAAAAAAAAAAAACTTTTTTTTTTTTAATCAAGACAACGTATTTATTAATGAAGACAAACTTTGAAGAACTGTATTACCACATTAATACTTTGTTGTAGCACCTTTTGCATTTACTCTTTAACTAACAAATTAATCTACAACAATCCTCTGGTGTCACAGATTCCCACACTTCAATAATAGCAAGTTTGGTGGATAATATTTTCTTAATCTCCTTTTCATGATCCCCTATAAATTTTCTACAGGATTTGAATCTGTGCTACTTTCAAGCTAAACAAGAACAATTACCCTCTTTTCTCTAAACCTTTCTTTTATAGATTTTACTGCATGGAGATGGAGTAAAGTAATGCTGGGAGATGAATTCATTGTCCACAAACTTGTCCTCAATGCATAGGATAAAGAAATGACCTAGGACATCCTGATAGAGAGAAGTATTAACTGACCTTTTCAAGAAACAGATCTTTCTGACACCAGATACAGACACAGAACCCCAAACAATCACAGATAGAGAGAATTTCACCCTGCCCACTTTTTTTTTACACATACACATTTGGCATGGCATCTCTCAAACACAGGGTCCACAATCACTGGAGGAAATATAGAATTTTGATTCATTACTGAAAATGACCTGGTTCCTGTGATCAACAGACCAACTTTGATAGTCTAATCTAGATTAGATTAAACACTTCAGTTTCTACTTAAAAATTAGCAGTGGTTTCAGTATCCTGCTGCCAAATTCAAATTGAAGGATTCTCCAGAGTTTTGTAAACCAAGAAACAGACACTGAGAATATCCATGAAATGACCTTATATATAAATAAAATGATATTTTTCAATTGGCAAATAAGAAATTATTTACATATATATCAATGTGCTGTTGATAGTAAACTATCCTGTTTTAAACTAATTCAAGAAATATGAGTTATTCATAAAAAACAGAATGATCCATTTTTCTAAATCATTGTTGAAGATTCTTGTCTTTTAACTAAGCTTACCATAATTTCTAAGACTCAAATTGAAATAGTTTTCATTTTCTATTATAGATTTAGTTTTTTTCTATTATAAAGTCTTTTGATCACTCAACATCCATTAAGCTTCAGGGCTGCCAACCCTCACACCTCCAAACATATATAACCAGAAAAGACCTGCCCAAATCTGGATGTATGGTAAGCTGACTTTTAAAACACTATCCAAAATCTAGCATTCCCCACACCACCTTTATAAAATTTACATGTTCATCTATGTCTGTAATTCATAGTTTCATAGCATTTTTATAGATAAACTTATTTGTGAGTGGAGATAGAAGGCTGTAAATTAGCAGGCACTGATAGCCAAGGCTATACAAAGCAATGCTAATTTTGCTCTGTGATAAAATGTTCTAGCTTAAATCTCCCAAAGTTAGCATTACAATATATTACTCTTTCTAATGGTTGTACCCACTAGAAGCATTGAAAGATAACGTTATATAGTAAAAACAATGTTTCATTAATATTATACAGTACATAAATTTTACTCACAATTATTTAAAATTCACATTATATCTAGGTGTTGATTATATTTACTTATGTTTGTACAGATGGTACAAAATTACAAGAGAAAAAGAAACCCCAAGATGAAGCTTTACTCCCCTAATGACATGAAGGAGAACCCTGCAGAAGGTTTGCAAGAATTCTTCATATACCTCACTGGACCTTCCATGATCATATGTCCAGAACATGGCACATTGGAATTAGGATGTAGACCAGTCTTACTTCCAGAAACGGAGCTGTCCATTTCCCAGCACCTGGCCACCTTTGCTGATCATGGCTATGCTTTCAACAATTTGGATTTAACATTATTTGTGTAAGTTTTCTTAGATAACGCTGGTTGATGTTGTGCATATTTCAAAGACAATATGGGTCCGATCATTTTTTTTTTTTTTTGCCTAGGAATGCAGGAAAAAATAGATGCCATTGTGAATGTGTCAAATTATAAAAAGAAAAAAAAGCAGTAGTTTCTCTTAATACTGTGAACAAATTTTATAAAAATTTAAAGAAATTATTGAGAGAAGTTCCACCTGAGAATTTCATCAATTAAAATGAGACAAATTTAACAGATGATTCAAAGGAGAAGCTAATGATTTGCAGGAAAGGGACTAAGTATGAAGAGAAAATAATGAACACATAAGTCTGCAGTTTCACTTGTTTGCTTGTGCAACAAATGGTCAGTTCCTTCCCTATGTTATTTATAAAGTAGACTGCTTGATCAACTCATGGATAATGAGAGAGCCCATCAGCACAAGATATAATAGGACAAAATCTAGGTGGCACGATGCTTCAAAGACAGTCATTGAAGGCAGACTCTGCCTTACTTTAGTCAACTACCAAATGAGGCTTCAAGAGTCTTTATCAGAGACAATCTCTGTTCACATCACTCAGCCGATGTCATTGAGGTATGTGAACAGAACTGGATATGCATGATCTTTTTACCACCAAACAGCACACATCTACTTCAGCCCTTGGACATGATTCCAATGAAAGCTGCATGGTGGAAAGTGTTAACCAAGTGGAAGTAGGTAGAATGTTTTACACTACTCAACTAAAGAAACACTTTCCATGAATACTATTTTCACTGTTGAAGGAAATTCAGGATAAATCAGAATATGCTATAAGTTGCTTCAGAACAACTGGGATCTACCCACTTAACCACTAAAAGTGCTCAATAAACTAATGGTAAACAATATTTTTAAGAGAATTTCTTTTTTTCCTTTTTAACAGCAAAGAATAAATTCTTAGGATTTCTTACTTTTGAGCATGCAACATACAACTGACCATGCATAAATATTTCTTTCTGGAGCCAAATTTCAACTTTTTGACATATTTGGTCTTGAGATTTGTTTATAGTTCTTGCTAACACAGAGGCAAAATGGAAACTGGATTCTTAAAAAAAATTGGTGTGTGCAAAGTTACAAAAGCACCTAAAAAGTAGTCAAAATTGAGTTGTTTTCACTTGAAAACAATTGATTTCAGCTAGTTTAAATTTAATAAAAACAGTCTTATAATCAAAATGTTATTATTAAGAGGAAAGACTAAATGATTTTTTTTAATATTAAATTGATTTTGATCCTTTTTTTTTTTTTTTTTTTTTTTTAGAAAGTTACAAATTTTGGTCAAAAATTTTGTTTTTCCTGCATCAGCTGGTGCAAAGATTAGTATAGGAAATTTTAGCATCTTTTTTGCTTTGAAAATTCTTACAGAAATTAAATAATTGTCAGATTTTAATGAAACTTTCAGGACTTAATCCCAAATGAAATAAATTATTTTCAAAATGTTTCTTTTTTTAGAAAATCTTGGTAAAAACAATTTCTTAACATGTTTTTTCCCCACTTATTTGTTTTTATGAAATTTCAAGAAATTCATTTTTGTACTGCTTAATGTTTATATTAGTTATAAATAGAACTCCTTGAATAATTTAAATTATCATTTTTATTTTTTTGTAAAACAGTACACTCAGCTACCTAAAAGCTGTTCTGAATCTTAAAAAAAATGCAATAAAACTAAGACATTATTTAATTAGAAAGGTTTTAATTACTTTTAGGAATAAAATATATTCTGGACACTATTACAAGAATAGTTTTCATTTTTTTTATTTTAAAAATAATAATTTATAAAATTTTAAATCTTTTAAAATTGTGTGTGAATTTGTACCAGTTAGGTGATATTGGTATCAAGTAAAAACTATATTTACTAATCATAGATGGAAAAAGCTTCCTAAAATTCACCAACTCCCATTATTTTTAAAAAAATTTTGAATTTTTTTTTTTTTTTTGTGTATGTGTGTGTGTGTGTGTGTATAAATGTGCCAATTTTTGTAAATACAAATGACCATACATGACATTATCAGAAAATAAGTGTGGTAATTATAGTAAATTTAAAGCTAAAATACTTAAAATTCAATAAAACATTTGATTACACAGACTATTTTTCATAAATTTTTAATATTACTGAGTAGTTAAAAACTATATAAAAAAGGCACTCGCATTATATTTCTCAAATAAATTTAACTGATATGCCACCATAGAAAAATTGAGATAAAATTCGATTTGTCAGTCAAGATGTTAACACCTACAACCATGTTAAAAAAATGCATTTCTGCAATATTTTAAACTTAAAGTAAGTAATATTTGTTTCAAACCAGATTTATTATATTTTAAATCAGCTAATATTCCTCAAATAAAGTTACAAAAAAGTATATTTTATTTTTTGAAAGATTTTTTTAATAAAGAGAATTACAGTGTGATGACAGATAAAAAGAATGCTAAAATTGCTGATTTTAGCAATTTCAAAACAAATTCCAGTCAATTTAAATTAGTTTTGAAATATAGAAAAGCATTTTGCTTACTGGAAATATTAAATTTAATCAATTAGCTTGAAACTAAAACTAAAATAAAAGCTTCAAGAAAGATTTTTCATTTTTAAAAATTCAATTTAAACCTTAGGTATTGTGTTTCTGTGAAGGTACCAATATAATATGAATTCAGTTTTATATTTTTAACTATTTGAACTCTGACCCCCCTTACAGTATATGCACAGTCACACAGCAACTGGTATACAAGCCACTTGGGTTGAATGCATAGAAACAACAGCTGAGGCAAAACTGATTTGACTGTGACAGTGTAGACAAAATACAATGAATAAATATTTTATACTGTTTTAAAAGGCCACTTTAAAGAATAATAAGATTTAAACTGTGAAATATCCATTGCCTAAAGATAGGATTTAACTGGTGATGCTCATTCATCCAGTTAGCAATACAAATTTTAGTAGGTTAGACTAAATGACAACACAAAATGGATGATGCAGACCATCTTTTTGATTAGCATGTACCTATTTCAGCTTTGAGTTGTATGGGAACAGAGATATGAAACCAACTGATTATTAAAGATGAGGCATTGCTCTACAGGAAGGTGACTTTTTTCATTTTTTTTTTTTTTTTTTTTTTTAATGTTGGATTTCTCTGGTATTTCATCCATTTCAACTTAGAAATTTTTGTGAAAGACAACTTTAAACTTTATCTTAAGCCCACCAAAATGACAAGCACTGTTTCTTCCTTAAGATGGGATAATTTTCATATTGAATCTGGAACACAAAAAATGTGAGGCAATCCAGCAACTATAAAAGTAAGTCAATTTTCATTTTTCAGATTTGTCCTTCCCATGTCAGCTTCAGAACTATTTTGAACAACAAGCTTCAACTCCAAATTAAATCTAAGCTATTGTTGGTATTTATGATATAGATAAGTAATAGACTAAAGGTTTCAAAATCTGAAGTTCATTCTTGAAGTCAGGTAAAAAAAAGTTATGTAAAATAAATTTATATAAAATTGATGATGATAAAAATTACTCTTAAAGAGTAAATGATAGTGTGGAGATCATCAATCAATATATACTGATAGTGATGATGGATACCTATAATAAATTCTTATAACTATATTTTATCTTCTTCTGCACAGTAAAGAGGTTATTTGATATTGGCATACATTTCAATTATTTATATATAGCATTTTTATTAATTGTATAGAAAATAGTTAACTTTGTTTACAATCAATTTATACTGAGAAAGTTAAAAGTTGAAGCAACAAAATCAATATATTATCTAACCAATCTTATAGTACATTAACTCCTTGTCACTTTACCCAGCTTTCTGGCAGAGTTGGTAATGTGGTCAAATTAATTAAAAACTTTATGTTCAATGAAATCAATTCCTTTGTAATATTACTAACATTTCTTTACTACAAATAAGTGGCATGTCACCCTGTCAAAGACACTGGTTAACTAAGGACACTCTCTTCCAGATAATTCGCTCAGTTGATTAGAGGAGTCAAGAATATGCCGAACACATCTCTGCACAGACGGGTAAATCCACCTACAAAGGGGCTAGTTTACTGTACCAATGTCTACCTTTTCAACTTGTGCAAACCAAACCCATGTCTAGCTTTTTGAGTTTCATGTAAACTAAAACTATGTCTTCTTTTCTAATGTTTATCAAAACAGAATCCAGCATTAATAACCTGGAAAAGGTTGATATGCCATAAAACAAACTAAACAAAATCCTCCAGATATTTTAGTAGTGAAGCAAAGAACTGAGGAGAGCCTAAAAGCATTATTTCAGATTTGTTACCAAACCTAAATCAAAATTTCCTCCAAGATAGTAATTTTTATTAGCGATGGGATGATTAATTAAAATTGGAAATATTGGAACCTATTGAGGGTATTGGAATTGGAGAAGTTTTAACCTAATTTCCAATTCCAGAAACAATTCTTTGGAATTTTTTTTTTTGTTTAAAACTTAATTTTCCATTCCAGATACTAATGATAAAAAGATATAGAAATTTATTGATTTTAAACAATCAGTAAAACTAAAATCTATAGATCATAATAATGCCTACGTATGATGTAAATTTATTTTACTTGTGTAAAAAAAAAAAAAAAAAAAAATAAAAAAAAATAAAAAAAAATTGAATGTGCAAAATTCTACTTGTTTAAAGTTTGTACGAGTTCAAAATTTTTATGAGGATTTACCCAAAATCAGAAAACATCACTAGTGTGACATTTTGGTGTCTAGAATTTGGCTACAGATCAAGGAAACATTCACCAGAACAATTTTAGTGAAAAAAAGATATCACCAAAATTGCACGATAAAATTCAACAAGGCTTCATTGAAAAAAAGTCAAAATTTAAAACGTCACTACTTGAAATGGTCAAACACCAAGACAAACAGCAAAAATGACACAAAAAAATATTCGAAAAACTCATGGAAATGTTGGTAGAACAGAAAATGTCCATGAATAATAAGAATGGATATTCTAAAGATGCTATCGTCAATACGATTGCAGAATTTCACTATCTACCAGAAAAAGAGTTAACTTTTTTGTTGTATTTCTGTAGATTTGTATAAGATTGATTGTGCAAACTGGTCCGATGATAGAAAGGTCAGACTTTTGCTAAGGAAATTAGGCATTGTTGAACACACTAAGGTTGTAAACTATATATTACCAAAGAAGACTAATGACCTGATATTTAAACAAATGGTTACTTTGCTTTTGGAAGTTTTCAGCCCGAAAACATCTTTGTTCCATTAAAGATGGAAATGTATGAATTTAGTAAAAAACAAAAATGACAATTTCACAACATTCACAAGCATTGTGAACAAAAATTGTGAAAAATTCAAATTGGCGCAATTAAGCTCTGACAATTTTAAATGCTTGATATTTATGCAAGGGTTAGTGTCAACAAAAGATGCTGAAATCTGAAGAAAGATTTTAAATAAATTGGAAAACGAACCAAATTTAACATTGCAAAACTTAGAAAATTGTTAGAAATTTATAAATGTTTGTCGAGATGTCAAAGATATTGAGATAAGCGGCGTGTGGCACATTAAAAAAGTGTGTCAAAAACAAAGTGAAGAAGAAGAAAAAACATCACTCCTAACCACATTACACTTGTGGAAAATTACATTGGTATAAGGATTGTCCTTGCAAAAAGAAACAATATTTTCGGCATGGGAAAAAAAGGGCATAAATAAAACAGTCAGACAAAATTTAAAAAACAAGTGAGTAATTATATTAAAATTACTAATGTGAATAAATCTCATATAAGAAAATTTGTGCAGGTAAAAATCCTGAACAAAAAAAATCAGACTGCAACTCGACAGTGGTTCCAATTTGAGTATAATAAATGTTTATACATGGAGAAAATTGGGTAAACCAACATTAATGGTTACCAAAAAAGTCACTCAGAGGGATACAGGACAGAAAATTCGAGGGGAAATTTACAACAAATGTATCATTAAAAGATAAAACCTTAAAGTTGAGACTTTTTGTCATGAAAAACACAAATAGCCTGTTTGTATCAGATTGGATGGAATAGTTCAATTTATGGAACAGTCTGATCAATTCATTCTGCCAAAAAGTAAAATGTTTTACTAACAAAGCAGAAAGTCTACAAGAAGACTCAAAAAATAAATTCCCAGATGTATTTTCTGGTGGGTTAAGCAGGTGCAAGAAAATAAAAGCTAAAGAAAAGGAATGTACCATATGCATCACTAAAACAAATTGATAACAAGCTTGATAGACTCGAAAAAATGGATGTTTTATCAAAGGTGGAATATAGCGATTGAGCTTTGCCAACCATTTACATAATGAAAAAGTCGAAAGAGATATGTCACTGTGCGGATTTATCCACGGGCTTAAATGATGCCCTCAATCATTATCATTATCCACTTCCAGGGCCAGAAGAGGTTTCTGCGCAACTTGGGGGGGGGGGTCCCAAAATCGACCTAAGTGGCATGTACCTTCAGATTCGAGTAGACGGCAAATGTTCAAGATTACTGACCATAAATACATATCATGGGATGTACAAATTTAATTGTTTGCCTTTCGGCATAAAAGTCACTCCAGTGATTTTTCACCAAGTAATGGACACAATGCTAAGTGGACTGGACTTTGCAGTTGCGTATCTTAACAATATTTGAAAACCCTAAAGAACACAAGAAAAATATTTTCAGTTTTCAGAAGAATTCCAGACTATGGATTCAAACTGAAGTACAAAAAGTGTGAATGCTTTATGGACAAAATTAAATATTTAGTTCAGATAATTGACAAGAAGGGCAGGAGACCAGATCCAGGACATACCAGTGCTATAAAGGACATGCCTGCTCCTGTAAATGTCAGTACCCTACAAAGTTTCCGGGGGTTAGCAAGTTACTATAATGTATTTGTACCAAATATGCATTACTTGCAAGCTCCTTTGAATGAGCTTTTGAAAAAAGATGCTAAATAGTCTTGGACAACAGAATTGAGAAAATTAAAAAACAAAAAAAACATCAGACTTGTTCTTGACACTACAATCCAAAAAAAGATATAATCGTAGCAAGTGATGCTAGTGCGTATGGTATGGGAGCCTGCATTATGTATAAACTAGAAGATAGCATGATTAAACTAATTACATCAAGGACGCTTCTTCCAGCTGAGAAAAATTACTCTGTGATTGAAAACGAAAGTTTAGAGATTGTCTTTACTCTGAAAAAATTTCATAGATTCATTCACAGGAGAAGGTTTACTCTACAAACAGATCATAAACTGTTGATAGCGATTTATGAATAAAAAAAAAAAGGGATTACCAACTCATATGGCTACTAGGCTACAAAGACAGAATCATTTTACTGAATTACGACTTTAAAATTGAATTCTTACCATTGTGTAAATTAAGTCATGTGGATAGGTTGTTCAGACTTATTCCAAGGAATAATGAACCTTTAGAAGACACGGCCATTTTCTACGATTGGAAGTAGAGATAAAAAATGTTACTATACAATACTGTGCAGGAACTACTGGTGATGTTGGAAGATATAAAATGTAAAGCATTAGAGGACAAATTTATTACTGAAATGAAGAAAAAACTTCAAGACAGGACTAAAGCAGATTCGGGAGTATACTCAATATGCAATGACATTCTCATATACAGTGAAAGACTAGTGGTACCTGTGGCACTACAAAAGAGAATCCTGTAAGAATTTCACACAGGACATCCTGGTATATCCAGAATGAAAAGGTTGATGAGAAGTTATGTATACTGGCATAGGATAGATAGAGACATTGGATGTCTAGTGAAGTCATGCAAAGGCTGTGCTTTGGCAGCTAAAACACCACCAATTAAGTTCAACCTATGGCCAGAAACTGACTGCCCATAGTCAAGTCTGCATGTTGACTTTGCTGGTCCACTTAATGGGACATATTATCTGATCATCATAGTTTTTCCAAATGGCCAGAGATATTTAGATGTAAAATAGTAATTCAGTTTCCACACAAACTGTTTGCTAGGTTTGGAGTACCAGATTCTATTGTTTTGGATAACAGCACTCAATTTACAGTGAAAGAATTCAAGGAATTTTTCAAAACGTTTGTGGTAGAGCACATAACAATTGCTCCTTACTGCCCTAGAAATAACGGCCAGGCAGAGCATTTTGTGGATAGCTTCAAAAAGGCTCTTAAAAAAAAAAAAAAACCAACAGTGGATCCACAAATACAGGATTGCAGCAATTTTTACAAGTGTATAGAAATGCACCTTTGGCCATGACTCCAGCAGAAATTATGTTTGTGCGGAAAGCAAGATCAGTTTCTGACAAATTGATACCCAATAAGAAAAAACATGATCATGTGGTACAAAAACCTGAAAAAGAATTTTATAAAATTGGTCAAAAGTTTTTTTACCGTATGTACCAGTCAAATAAAACATATTGGGAAGTCAGAACTGTCATCCAAAGAATTGGCAGGATGGTGTATCTAGTAAAATGTGCTGGTGCACAAGAGGCATTATAATCAAATTAAAAGTAGGTATTCAACTGAAGAGAACACTACTCTAGACGAAGTTGAAACCCATGGAGGTTATTTTTGATACTTTCAATTTGAAATTATTTTTGATACTTTCAATCAGAAATCTCCACAGATAGAAATCCAAAAGAGACAGCGTAAAAGAAAAAGAAGGGATACGGAAAGTATTGAAGTCAATCCCAAAAGGAAAACATATTGACTCTGTACAGAGTAAATCCAAAGGGGGGTGGGGTTAGCATACTTATGGACGATAATGGGTATACCCACCCCCACTCCATAAATACAGTAGTAAATATTGCATATGTTGGTCTGCCATCTGCAGTTGGAGATTCATTGTGGAATTCACTTGACTCATTTCTAGCAGTTGACTACTTCTACACATCACTGGCAAATCTTATATGTGTTGTTCTTGTCCTAAGTATTATCGTTCATTAACAACCATCGTTTGATTGTTCTATTCAGCAACCTTCCCTAGGTTACAACATTAATATAAACGCAAAATTAATTCACGTTGTTGTTCTGTTGGGCGTTCATTTTTTAAGAAAAAAAAAAAAAAGCATTGTCTGCATTTAAAAACCTAGGAAAAAATTTAGAATCCTATTATATAATTTTTTTTTTTTTTTTTAAATTCACATTTCCAATTATTCTTAAGTAGAAATTAAAAATAAAATTCCATATAAGGACTTTCAATCAGCACTTAATCCAAAGGATCATATAAGGGTGGTGATTTCATTTAGCAAGAATTACATAAAATAGGGAGTTACTTTCCAATAACCCTGTATATTGCATTAAAATATATAAAAAGTGATGATAATGTTTTTCAATGGTGAAATTCAAATAAAAATGAATTTCCCATCATGGCGCTTTTAGCCAGGAAATATCTATCAGCACCTTCCTCTTCTGTTGAAAGTGAATAGGTTATTTAGTATCAAGGATACATGGCTGTTTAAAACGCTTATTTTTGTCATATAGGAAAATGACCGTTAAAAACACAATTATGCACAACAAGTTTTCAATCAATCAGTAAACTTCTGGACCTTTTCAGGCAATGTTATAGGATCCAGATGGCTATTGTTTGCACATGGAATTATTCACTAGTAATTAATCTTCGATTTGGCTATGGAAAATGTCACTTGGCAGTTAGCATTAAGAAATTATGCTCAATTTTCTGAGAAAAATCCCCTTTTATTATGAAAAAATATTTATTTTCACTTCACTAATATAATTCAAACTTCATCCTTTTTTTCCTTAATTTGACATGAACATCATTGAATAAAAGGAACCGAAATATGAAAGACTTGCAGTGAAAAAAACAATGTCGGCTGCTAAGTGTTGTTGTCATCACCCATGTCATAGGGTGTTAAAAACAAAACACATCAAGCCATTGTTTAAACATAGGTTTAAAAAAAAAAAAAAAAAAAAAAAAAAACTTATATCAAGCCCTACCAATGTCGACACTTTTTTTTCACTCTTTGCTCTTATCTGGGAGTGGTGCATTTTATTACAAGCTGACGACAACTTGTTCTAAACATTTACTGCTGGCTGACCTTTGACCCAGTCATGTCAAAGTCAATTTGGCTTAATTTTACTTTTGATTTCTGGTGGTCAGGAATTGCAGGGCCCGGGTATCATTTTTTTTTAACCCAGGGCAGTCATATAATTGAAAATTACCAATGGACTTTGTCATATTTTGACCCTCTAGGAATGTTGATTTCCTTCAAAACTCTCAATTTTATGCCTGAAATAGTTTGATTATGATTTAGGCTTTCTGATTTTCCAAAAACAATAGTTAATTTTTGTTTAGAACTAGAAAAATACAAAATTTTCACTATTTTTTTCACATTTTACCCTCCATTGAAAAAAAAAATTGAGTCATTTACACCAGCCAATTTTACTTTTAAATGAAAGAATATATCCTTTGCTTTCAGAAAATACCTAGTTTCATGGAGTTCAGATCAAAAGTTTCCTTGATATTTATTTAGATGATGATAAAACAGTCATTTTTCAATATTTTACCCCAATAAAAATATGAAAATCCATTTTCTTCAGAGAAAAAAAAGCTGTGACAAAATGACTTATGCCATTTTTGTGATGATTTTTATTTAGGATAGAAAATTTTTACCATAGCAAACCTGAATTGACTTTATTTAAGTTCAGTGGGGCTATATGAAACCTCAAACAGCTGTGGATAACATTTACTTACTAAAAAGAAATCGGCTGAATGGCAGAATAGGAGAGATGATAATGTTCTTACATTATAATTTTCAGATTTTAATTATGAGTAGCTAGATACTTAAGTGATTTACTTAAAGAAATTGTTCTCTTTATTGTTTTAACTCTTACCCAATTTTTTTTAAAAGCTTTTGTATTCATTTTTCTACTAAATTTTTTATTAATAAATGTACTTTGTTCATTAAGTTTCCCAAACCAACTGTAGGGTCTGAAAATAAAGACTTTGAATCACTGAAGGTATTGGAATAGGGAATCGTATCAGAATCGGAAATTTGGAGATGTATCAGAATTGGTAAAAACATTGTTATGGTACCATTACTAATTTTTATAAAAAGTCAACACTATTCATAATGTATAAAAATATCTATTTGGTTGTCATTTATCTAAATTTAGAAATAACAATTTGAATATCTAACATTTTAAACCAAATACCTCATATAGTTAAATACTTTTAAAAATCATCATACCTACTTATATAAATTACAACTACAATCATAAATAATTATATCTGTATGATAATATTTTCATACAAAACTATGAGTAAGTAAAACTGGCATATTTTATAAGTTATTAGGCAACAGCAGTTGGCATATACAACTTATATGCCTCCATTCATATACATTAAGAAAATAGATTCATGATAGCAAAGAAACTATCAATAACATATACAATTATTTGCTATAATCTTAAAAGATCATGATCAAAGAAAAAGAAACAAAATATGGTGATTTGTGCCATCCACTTTATCTTTTAACATTAATAATGCACTCACAACAGGTTTCATTCTTTATTTATAATAAATTGGTTTTGTTTGTCCACCATATCTTAAAATCAATAAATTATGCTTCTTATCACAACAAATCATCATTATTTCAGTGAAATCAAATAAAAAGACTAAAAGAAAAAATAACATGATAATGCAAACAATAACAATAAGAAAATTGATTGTAACTGTATTCCTATTTTTAACATGTTATAGACTTTCTATTTTCACTTTTAGCAGAACAGTTTCTTTATACCAAAGAAAAAGGATACTTTTTTTTTACAAAATAATGACAGCGTATTAATGGGTGTAACAATAAAAAAAAAAAATGTTTATTTATCATGAAAAGTACTGATTTTGTTAAAACCAATGATTCTAAGTACTATTAGTACATACTTCTATTTCAATCCTCTGCCCAAGGTCACATGTTATAAGCCAACTTAGATCTGTATGTAACCACCATATTGGCATTTCCTAATACATCAACCACAGCAAGATTTCTTTTTAAATCACTAACTTTAAAGCAATTATATGATTTCATCTCCATTTTGCACCCTACAAGATCAAAGATGCTTACATACAGTTATTATACATTACATTTTTCCTTTGATTTTTTCAGTGACAAAAAAGGTCATGGTGACCTTCCTGTTTTGTTGCGAGATTCATTTCTTTTACTCAATTCTTTCTTTTAGTAAATAGTATCCTTAGTAGAAAAGTCAACATTTATCTTATTTTAAGGAACCTAGTGGGTTAACCAGAGTGCTGCTTTCAATCAAATATCATGTAAAACAAGAAGGAAAAAATTCTATTTTAACCAACCAGTGTTTAGATAAGATAACCTCACTTGGAAAAAATGTAGAACAAGATGGACAACCACATTTCAATATCATTTTGTATCCAATGGATAATTAACTAACATACATAAGAGAACAAAAAGGAAGAAGGTTTTAGTGAGTACAAACCACCAACAATTAAAGGCATATTGCTAATGAAAATTAAATCAAGCCAACATTTAATAATTTGTTTTTAATTATAAGGCTTAGAAACATTATATTTCCTAAAATGATCAGTTTTAGAAAAAAAAATCTATTGAATTTCTGTTAAATGCTGAAAAGTTCTGGCACAAATGAATATACTGACAAACATACTTATAGACAGAGTGCATAGATTATTGTACATAGAGAATACATTGTGTGCACTGTGATCAGAAATGTTGAGCTTATTTAGTCATGAATAGTTATTCTAAAATTTGAAATACTATAAACAAAAATAAGTTTTAATATCAGGTTCTAAACCCAGAAAATTTAGTGGAATTTTTTCTTTCAAAAGAACTATTAACTACTTCAAAAAAAATTTCAGGGTAAATTTAATTTTTGATGATAACATTGGTGTCAAGATGGCAAAATACTTCTAATGCTGAGTTAATACTAACTTTGGTATCAATTGTCTTTAATAACAAAGTTTCATAATTTAAAAGAATATATTATTTTTCTGATTTTTATTCTTTTAAAATAATACCCTTTTTCCTGAAAGAAAGTATTTTTTTAAAGTTCCTATCATAAAAAAGAAAGAAAAAAAAAACAATGAAAAGCAATTTCCAAATATACCTGGAAGTGATAAATTAAAAATAAACAAAGTAATGAATCTATTTTAATTATCATTTGTAAATAATGTAATATTAAAAAAAAAACTCCTGAAAAACTTTAAAATAATCAAATTTAAAAAATAGATGTATTTGTGAAAGTAACTTATGCAGCATCAAAAGAAATCTAATACCTAGTAATCAATAAGATCATCTGCAAAACAATTCTTATTTTTCTTCAATCATTCAAAACAGAGAATGGAGATTACTAGAAAAGGACAGGTAAATTGCAAATAAATTCTTTTTTTTTTTCTAAAGTAAACTGTTAAGGACGTTATTCTAGTATTTTAAATATATGAATGGAACATTCATATCAGTTTCTATATGCAAAAATCTAAGAAAAAATAAGGGGCAATGGGTAAATTGTTGCCATTTTATATTTTTAATTCTGCACACGTGCAGTGTTTGTTTTTGATTTTGTTGACTGCACAGTATAGTAGGGGTCAGTTGGACACTGACAAGAAAAGAGCATCATAACACAATCTACTCCACCAGAAACTTGAAAACAGCATGCTGTACTGCTTGGCATTGGTGCTGGTAGCTCCAATACAAACATTTCAGAGTGCTTGGGTGTCAATCTGAGGACAGTGCAGAGGATTCAGAAAGAGTTGGATAAGTTTAATGGTGATTACAAAGGTACAGTAACTTGGAAAGCTCATTCTGATTGTTCTAATAAGAAAAGAACTCCCAAATTTGTTGATTAGAGCCTCAGACTCAACATGGAGGCCTACATAAAGTTCCTTGAGGAGGTAGTGCTGCCCTGGGTCAAGAGAGTGGCTACTGGAAGACCAAATGACTGGCAACAGGACTGCACCATGCCACACAAGCAGGAGAACCCAGTTATGGATGTCAGACAATTTTTGCAACATCATCCCTTACATCTGGCCACCTAACTCTCCAAATTACAAACCCCTTGATTATGTGTGGACCACAGTTGAGTAAGAGACCAACAAAACTCCTTGTATCACCAAAAATGAATTGAAGGCAAGGACTATGGCAGCATTCAACAACTTAAACAAAGAGACCATCCAGAAGAGTTGCAGGAGATTCTGAAGTCATCTGAGGACCATGGTTGAAGCCAATAGCGATTTTATTGAATAAATTTACTCTTTAGTATTTCAAGATATATTTGTGTAATTTTGGTAAATATATCTTAAAATGAGGTGTCAGTGTTATTTTCACTTTTGTGTAATTTAGACAACAATTTATCCATCGTACCCCGCACAGCAGAAATAAAAAGATCCAAAATTAATTTTTTGTATTCACATTAACCTTCAAAGCAAAAATGTGCATTAAATTCAGATTCTTTCTACTTTTCTAAAAAGATTACATATAAACAAGAATTAACCAAAAACAGATTTGAGCTTTTTTTGTTGGAGACTGAAGCTCTACAAGAATCGTGTTCTTTTAAAATATGCACATGGAATGGAAAGGGCTATTAAAATACAAAGATAAACCAGTGTTGCTGGCACAGAGCATCTGCAGATATTTAGGACCTTATCTCTATTATCTTATATTGCTATAGATTAGATCACATAAACAAAATGAATGCATTAAATGTGAACTGACAAAAAGAAGAAAAAAAATGGTAATACTTTGATTTATCTACTAGTTATGGCTCTAGTAATTGCATATATCAAGCATTGTCAAGAAAATATACATAATATTCCCTCTCTTTCACACATATTCATTAAAGAGAGAAAGAGAAAGTAAAATAAAAACTATATTCCTTATTCAATTGCATCTATATGTTAATGCATTAGGATAACAGATAAACATATACATTTGACTATCAAAATTCAATTAAATTTTACATATAACTGACAAAGCCTTGAGCATTGGTTCAGAACATTAGAAATGTTGCACTAAACATTTGAAGGAGATAGATTACATGGCAGAAGATAGCTCATAAAAATATCTTAAATGAAACAGAGTAAACACCAATTTTTTATATATATGTAAACACATATGCTAATAAAAAAGCATTTGCTTTATCTAACAAATATTTTCAATATATTTCCTTCCTTGCTAATGCCCTTAATTCAGTGGTGTGAATCAACATTATATAGTGAAAATTTGTCTTGATTCAGTTAATGAAGTTATTGACTTAACTTTTACAGTTTACAGCAGCTACTACTTACTGTGCCTTTTTTGATAAAACCAAATCATGTCATTCCTTACTCAAAACTTATAGTACCATTATGTAACTTATTGTGAGAATCTATATCTTAAAAATTGATGAGCATGCCATGATGTAAATTACAAAATGAAAAATATTTTTTTTATATATTTTGTGGCATATGTATATATGAATTTGTGCACAGGTGTTAAATTGCTATCACAGAAAAGTAATCAGAGTTAAGTCTTTTTTTCAGCTTATTTTGCTAAAAGTCTTCATGCACAGTAGATTCAAAATTTAACTAAAATAAGCTACAGCAATTTTTAGAACTAATAAACTCAGTTTTAAATTCAGGAAATTAATTTTTATGAAAGGTACGATTTACATTTTAATGTTTAATGTGCGTTCTTATGTTGTGATATCATTAATTCTCTTTAGAGAGACAATTATAAAGTGTAAATTGTTTCACTAAGATAATGCCTGTACAATATTCCAGAACAGTACAAGATTTCAATAATCAGTATTGTATACTCCAATCTATCCTTATTAATAATAGGTTTGTTGTTATTGTTAACCCTGTAGACTACCCTGCAAAATATAAGGTCCCAGTCTCAATACGTTAGAAATAATTGGATATTCATTGCTTATCTCCAATGACAAAAACTACAAAATCATTTATTTAATTTTTACATTTTCGATAGCTTGCAAACTGACAAGAAGCATTTGTACACAATATATTTTTATCAATCCAAGAGTTTAAGAAAAAATTAACCCACTTTGCATTATGTAGCAATTTCAACAAGCTATAACAAACTGATTCTAATTTTATGCCCTATAATCATGCATTTTTCTCAATGGAATTAACAAAAGATAGATATTTTAAGATCCTCCACATTTTACAGATTCCAAATTAAAGTTTTAAATTAGTTATATTATTGGAAATATTTCACTATTAATTTGATACTAGGCTACATTTGTGGATTCTTAAGACTACACTAAGTCTGTTGCAACCATGGAAATTGATAAAAATTATATGAGCCTGTATCAACATTTATATATTATTATTTTTAATTGAAAAAGTTATACAAAAAAATTCACAGCCACAAAGCTGATAACCAGCTCACTTTCTAAACAGTGGCTAGCTTTAAGTTTTATTTAAATAGTTTTTATAATGAATCTCTACACAAGATTGGTGAGCATAATGAAAGTTGGTTTGTGTCAACAGAGAAAAGGATTTACTTGGATTATAGAGTAAACATATATTGCTACAGCTGGCTAAAATAAAAAGCCACTCTTAAATACTTTGTATTTTACAAATATATATACTGATAGCTGAGTCCAAGTTTTTGAGCCTTCAAAAAAATAAAAACTCTAATCATTTTAAGATTTTGAATTGGGTAAGAACTTTTCAACACTTCCTTATACAAGTACACAAACTGACAAAAAATATGATATAATTGTTTTTTAATAGTTAATTAATCTTGAAGTGTTCTAACATTTAAATGAAAAAATATTGCTCAAGGTACTATTATATATATTATCAAATACTAAACAGTAATACATTTACAATTAAGACTTTAAAATACTTATAAAGAATAATATATTTTAGTAAGTAAATTACAAAATAAAATAAAAACAATATACATGATTTACTTGCTTCATTTAAACAAAATCCACATGATACTATGAAGAGAAACTGGTAATGTTATCTTAAAGTCAAGATTCTGTAGCAGACTTCTTAAAATAGAAAAAAAAAAGGCCAAATGACAAGATTAAATTCATCAAATTTAAAATTTTGAGTTAATCTCATTAAAATGTCTACAAAATTGAACTTCAGCAGCACCAAAACATCAACATGATTTGTATTTAGAGAAGTTTCTAAATTTTAGCTACTGATGTTTCTACTATAATCCATTCTTAAACAGAAATGCACACAACTTAAAAGCTAGCAACTGAATTACTACTCCTCATTCATGAATATTCTCCTGGAATGTCATACACAGGAGAGAATGTATATCAATATTAAAAGTAATTTGGTTTTAAGTAATATTGTTAATAATTAAAAAAACAAAAACAAGTTGATACAAATTAAGTTCAGATAATCATTTATGTCATCTGATCAAAACTTAAAGGGTTATAATTTCTTGAAAATAATCTAATCATGTCATTTGAATAGTATCTTGCCAGGAGGCTAATCATCAAATGACAAGCTAGATAAGAGTGTGGAAAATCACGTTAAAGATCTCTAGTTTAATTCTTCATTGTGAACTGGTATCCATAAAGGTTGTTTTTCCAGAACAGGCACAATGTAATCCAATCTCTCTATTTCTCTCTTTAATGCCAAGCCCATTGCGCATAGCCTGATATTACTGCAGGCAGCTCAACAGAATCTTAAGCAAACAGAATACAAGTGAATGTAAAGTCATGAAGCAGTGGCTAAATGGAAACAATGCTAGTGCAGACAGAAAAAAAATGTCACCACACAATATGCATACACACAGAGTAGAAGAGATAAACTGCATCACAGACAGATTTTTTTTTCTTCTGGTGACAAGGGAAACATACATCAATAAAGAGATTTATTACTTTTTGGGCAAATAGATCCATTTTTATTTTTATTTATTAAACAAGTCAGTCATAATTCAAAGATTGGTTTTGCTTGTGGAATTAATTTAACAAAAGAAGAAAAAAGTTACAAGATATGTTTGAATAAATAATTAAAAAATATACAAAAGAAATAAATCTATATTTTCTATGTTATGATAAATTCCTCTGATTTTGAAATATCCTAACATTAATCTATCATCACATATACATAAACATAATGTCTTTAAAAGCAAACAAAAATGAAAACTTCAATTATTGGCATATAAATGTAGAAAATATAAATTGAGCTGAAGAGAAAAAAAATTATTCTTAAAATCTGGCAAACAAAATCTAGATTGGATTCAAATGAAGTCATCAAGTGTTAAACAAACTACAAACAGTAATATTTACCAAAAACCAAATGAAACTAAAAAATGTTAAATTGGACATTTTTAACTTTACAGCAAAACACTTTATATCAATTTTACAACATATTCACTAAATTTACAAGTTAATAGTAAATCCTATTTGTATGACCAGAAAGAGAGAATATTAATACAAGAGACAATGAAATTGTGTAAATGTATTTTCTGTCAACATAACTATATAAGTAACTAGAACTTTTTTTGTTGAAATCCTCGCAATATTTAGCATTGTTGAAGTTATCACTGCCATTTTTTGTTGAGGTTTACAAATTCTATTTCATTCAATTTCACAAAACAATTGATGAAATTTGAATAAGCTGATTTGTTTGGAAAAATACTTTGACAAAAACCCTACTTTGTGGTTTTACGCACACTAATAAAACCAACTGTACTTTCTACCCACTTACCTGTTGGCACTTGTCCGGAAAATTTTTGATTGGTCAATGTATGGCTATTTTAGAGGGTCAGAAGGATGGACTAACTGAAGCTACAAAATTTTATATATAGATTATGTATATTACATTAGTTAGTTAGTTAAAATGTTTAACTTAGATAATCAAGAGATTCAAGTTGAAAGCATTACTGTTGTAGATACTCAGGTAACATCAAATAGAGTATTAAACCAGAACATAACTTTCAAATTAAATGTACTTGCTAATAATAAATGAAAGTGAATTTAGGTACCTCCAGTTTTCGGCATAAATTTTCAATACCTAAGGTTTAGAATGAATTTTTAAAAATGAAAAAGCATTCTTAGATTTCATTTTAGCTTTAATTGAAAACTAAAAGGATTAAATTTGTTATTTTCAGTTAATAAAATATTCTGGTGTATTTCAGATAGAAATTATATAGATTGGAATGTCAAATTTAATTTTGATTAATTAAAATTTTCTTAAAAGTGAACATTTTCTTAATTTTAAGAAATTTGCAAACAAATTTATCGATTATAAAAATCTGACATGTTATTTGAGTAAAATTAGAAAATTTAAAGTTAAATTAACCTGATTTAAAATAAATATTACTTATAGCAAAAAAAATTATATACAACCATTGATCGGCTCTGTTTAACTGAAGCAGTGTTTGATGGATGATAGAGTGACGAAGCGATGACAGCTAGTATGGATGACTAGAATTGACATAAAATTTATGAAATCTAAGTGAACACATTTTTTTGGGTTTTTAACCACCTAGTAATTTTTTACAAATGAACATTTTCCACAATTATCTAATAATTTATTGACTTTTATTTACCTTTCAAAGATGCTTTATGCAAAAATAAAAAATTAAAATACTATAAATTTTTCTTAAAGAAACAAAACTTAGATCACGCGACCTTTTCATGATAATGTCATGTTTAGCCTTTCATAGATGAAAAAAGGGAACAAATTAAGTAAAAAAAATAGTGTAACTATGTTTAATCTTTTCAATTTTGGATTCATAAATTTTGTTTCCCCTTAATTACTATATCACATCCAGAAAATAGCCCCATACAGAATTTTACACGATTTTAAGCTATTATAAATTATTATTAAATTTAAAAAAAAAAAAAAACAATGAAAAATTCTTGTAAAAATTCATTATTCCTTGTAAAAATTTTTATTTCTTCAGACAATAATGTCCTTAATATAACTTATTTACAAAAGCAATTAAAAGCGTTTCTAATTAAATAATATCATAGTTTTATTGTATTCATTATTTTTAAATCCAGAGCAAATAATTTCATTCATTTGTGAATAAGTCCTGAAAATTTAATTAAAATCAGACAATTATTTGATTTTACAAGAATTTTCCAAATCAATGTGTCTTCAACAGAAAAAAAAAGCGCAAAAAAAATCAAAGTAATTATTATGCCACTGCAATGACATAAGCAAAACAAGATTTTAACTCAAATTTCAAATGTGTTAGAAAGGATTAAAAAATTTCAAAAAATACTTTGGTCTTTCATCTTAATAATAACAAACATTTTGACAATAAATCTTTATTTTTATTAAGTTTATGGCTTTTTCATTACACTATGCTGTTTTCTGTGAAAAAGTGAATATTTATTTATTTTTTTTTTGCAGTAACTCAAAGTTTTATATTATTGATCCAACTCTATAATGAATCAGGGCTGTGGAGGTGGAGTCAGAAGCAATTAAGAGGTCACTTTATGTAATGTCTTACATTAGAATTTTTATTTTTACTGTTATTTATTTCTACTGTATATTTACTATTTCCTTTGAAGAAATTCATCTCAACTTCTTTTTTAAAAGTCATTTTATTTCTTTTTTTTTTTGTAGTTATCTTGTATAAGCAAAATTATATATATATAAAAAAAAATTTTACTTTTTAGAATTTGGTTGTTATGTCTTTCACATCCTATAAAGGATTATATTTCAACTTCTGTTATAAAGTAGTTTTATTTTCTGTACTTATTTCTTATTTACAAAGATATATATATATATATATATATATATATATATATGTAAAAAGTTTTACATTATAGTATCATTATTTTTATTGTTATTTCTTCTATATCCTTTCAAAGATTTTGTTTCTAATTCTGTTAGAAAATATTGAAGAATGAATAAGTATGATATAAAAGTCACAATATCTTTATTATTTGATATAAGCCAGTTATAATGATATAGGCCTACTCAATTTAGGAGCATATGCATAGGCTTTATAAGATTTGTAGGCCATAATCACTTAATTACATAAAGAAGAGTTGGAGTCAGAGTCGGAGGTGCCAAAAATTGATGAGTTGGAGTCAAAGGTTTTGTGTTCTGACTCCACAGCCCTGCACTGAATGTGTAAACAAATAATCTCAAATAATGTTATGTGCAAATGTAAAATTTAAAAGAAATCAAAGAACTAAATTTTAAAATGTAAAAAGATGAAAGTAACTCGAGTACATAAACTTGTAAGTAATCGATATTGGATGGTTTGGTTTGGTTGCCTTTGTTTAACTGCATATCACCACCTCTATGGGTTAATACTGAAATGTAAATATTTTGTACAAAATTTTTATTTTTTATGTTTTTGAGATAACGTTTTAGGAATACAAGTCTTACTAACTAACCCATAGCTGGAGGGGGGGGAGAGAAAAGGTGGATTCATAATTTTCTGAAATCTACAGCCTACAATCAAACACTGCTAATGGGTTAACAACACAATTACACTCAGACAAAATTTTCATTTAACTGTCATAAAATGAAATGGCTTCATGTCATGCCAAAAATATGATGAATAACCACCTAAAGATCTATAAAGAGAATAAAATATTTAATAATAATAATAATAATGTAGAACTAAACAAGAAAAAAGTTTAAATTTTAGTCATCATCACTGTTATGCTAATTTTCCTAAGTACTTAATAACTCCAGACCATAAATCTCGTTATTGGTATGCCACAGAGATACATAGAAAGTAAATAAGCAATCCAATGTTTTCATGAATCATTTACTAGACAAATATAGTAAATGCTAATATTTGAAATTAGTCAATAACACATAATAAATCCAATGCAGTTTTTTCTACATAGAAACTGAAAATTAAAATATAATAGAAAAATAGGGAAAAAAAAACCTTTTCTTCAAAATTTATACATTGATTTACAAATGTTTGCAAAAGTAGACAATTGCAAAACTTCAATGAGAAAATAAAATAGGATAGATACTTGTTCAGATAGTTTCTTTAATTTTAAAATGAGTCATTATCATTTCTAAAGTTGTTTCTACTATGGATCTGCTTTTCCTTGCATTTAATGTTGCCACATTTCAATCAATTCATTATACAATGTTCTTCAGCTGCAGAGTAAAATCAAGGGAAAAAAATGTGGCAAATATATTATGTAAACCTACTCATCACAATATTAATAACACAAGCAATACTGTATTTTATATGAAGGATTATTTCTCAATCCTTTCCTTGCAAAGCAAAGACTTGAACACTGTGCTTAACCTACATTGCCAGGTCAGGTCCGATTAGTTTACAGACCCTTCTTTGAATTTATGTCATATCTACAAAACTATTTTACAAATCTTCTTTCAACTCTATCACCTTCCCTTCTTCTTTCAGATATTTTGCCATAGCAAACTTTTATAATTCACCATTAGATATGGTTTTCCCATATTTCTCAAACCTGACTTTCAAGGGTCACCTAGTTTCTCTTGCTTATATCCTTTTCTATTTTCTATATTTGCACAGGATGTTATATATGCAACATTCCTTTATGAAAGACCACCTTTAGACAAAACATCATCAGTATTATTAATTTTAGTAAGAAAGTTACAAAAAGCAGCTATTCTATTTCTGTTGGCCACCATTTTCTGGTTTTGCTCAACGAAAAAGAACTAATGACTTTTCAGATGGATTAGATAGCCATAAAATCAATCAGACAAAACACTGTAGTCACAACAAAAGTAAATAAAAGAATGAATTTGACAGTTCAACAAATCGTAGAAAATTCCAGTTCAGTTTCTACAAAAGGAGCACAAGAGAAAATGAATGTCGTAACTAATACAAATCTGTACCAGATAAAAAATAATATATAAGCATATTCAAAGAAACTAATTAACTACAAATAAAGAATTAAAATTTAATGCACTAGTGTAACTGAAATAGAGTATCTTATTCACACGAACACACCTTTAATTCAAAAATTAAAGATCCAACTTTTAACAACTGATAAATAAACAGACAACACATCTAAATTTGGAGAAAAAAAACAAACATTTTTCAACTAACCAACAGTATAGCAAGCCTTAAGCAAATCTTTTACATCTATCGCTCCCTTATGAAATCTACAATAACTAATCAATATTAAAAACATTAAAAAAATGTTTACTCATAATGAAATCTATTCAATAGAGCTGATGAGTCTTTCAATTAATACTAGTTATTTGATAAAAAAATATAAATAAATATTTATATTAAAAAAAGAAAAAGAAACAATATTCTGACTGCTAACTAATCTTTATGCACATGTTAGCTGAGTCTGGAATAAGATGCAGCCAATGTACAGAAGAGTGAGTTAGCTGGTAAGGAGGTCGTGTTATTTTAAAACATCTATGCTTTGAACCTGAGCATAAAAGAATTCAATTATATACCAGGCAAGTTTTATAACTATGCCACCATTAAGATCATTAAAAGACCATTAATGTACTTGAAAAATCTATGATGCTCATGCAGTATATTTACTATCATAATATGGTCTGATTCAAACAAAAGGAATGACTACTTTAATGCTTTAGACCGAAGCAATCCATTCTCTATGTAAGTTTTCTTATCTACTTACTAACTCAGTAAGTCAATGAGTTAGACTGCAGAAATTTTCTAATACTCAAATATTATTGATATCTACAATTGCTAATATTAGGATACAAAGTATGAGTAATCTGATAAAAAAAAAAGTATTGGTTCTTTCACTAGTAATGGTAGTATCCTGTTTGGCATTAATACCAGCCAAATTGATATTGGATCAATCTTTCTCAGGCCACGCTCATAAATTATCCATACATTCATGTATTTGAAAACATTAAAGGCAGTGATGTATTAGTATTACAATTAACATGAAGGTGCACTGTTTTTTTAAAAAAAAATATTTCACCCAAAGCAAGGCAATAATGCAACTAACACATAAGGTGTTGCTGGAAGTGAAAGAGAATGAGAAGACTTTAGCAAAGAGAAAAAACAATAAATGAACAGGTTTCAAGAAGACAGAAGATTGTAATTGATGTTGCATTTAAATTTTTGAAAATTGTAGGTGGTAGGGAATCAAGAAATCAGAAGAGTTCCACAGGCAAGAAATGCGAAAAAAAAGCTATTAGAATAGAACTTATCTAGCTAATTCAATAGTAAAATGATGGAACATAGTTGCCAATCTAGTACTATACTTAAATTCATGTGGTCATGGTTCTAAGGATCAAAGCTCATTAGAACAATTGTCATGAAAATATTTATAGAAAAGACGAAGGGAAGCCACATTACAGTGATGGATAAGTAGCCAAAGTCAAAATGCCAGGTCAGGTCCAATTAGTTTACAGACTCTTTGAATTTTGTCAATAATCCTGAGAAATATAACCGGAGCACTAGACCAGAACAGTCTGTCAGTTAAGTGCCATATGTGATACACACTTCAGCAAATGTCTTTTGATTCATGACTGCAGGTCTTGTGAGGATCTAATTTGAAGATGATAGCAGAAACCATGGACGGAGTTATGTGCATATCACTCAGTAGAGATTCAGTTCTAGAGGAAAAAATCAGGCAAAGATGCTCTTGAAGAGTCAAGTGCGGAGTTGGAAGAGAATTTCTGAGCAAAGCATTCTGCTTTATTAGCAGTAAATGAAACTGATTGAAGAGAGAAAGAATTGAGAATTTACTCTTGTTCAATACACTTTTACAGAACCCCCATTAATCTCTAGAACCAAACTTGTGGTGTCTGATACGATTGAATGGATACACTGTTCTTCAGTTTTTACATAGTAAAATGAATGAAATTACAAGTAAATATTTTGAATTTCATACCAAAGAGAAAAGAACATTTATTTTTTGATTGATATCACTTCTTGTGAAAAGAAATATTTATACATTGAAAACTAATTGCAAAACACGCATATACATACTGTACTGATCAGATAGTTTCTACACAATTGACACATTTAAAATCTATATTACTACCATTGTTTGTTATAACAAATAAACCTGCCTACTAATAATTTAAAAAATTTAAATGAAACACCCTGAAGGTGGCATTTCTTTTCTTCCATATGGTAACTAAAAAAAAAAAAAAAAAAAAAAAAAATGAACAAATCAAATGAATCAAAATTCAATCTATGAAAATATTTAAGAAAATGAAATATATAACTATAAAAAGAACAAGCTATTTTGTGTATGCTGCACAACCCTTTAGATATGACAAATCAAAAAATGTATTCTCGACGTTGGTTTTTGATTATGTTCTGGATTTTGCTATAATCCATATCACATTGTAACTGCTATAAAATTTTGAAACTTAAATTTTCAGTACTGAATTTGGGTAAGCGTGTGCATTTTATTTTGCTTCTGCATAAAATAAAATTATGAATATTTTCTAGATTATAAAAAAAACAAAAAAACAGAAATACTTATTTCAAGATCTGTTCATTTGTTTAATAATGAGAATACAATTAGATTCTTTTTGTTTTACTTTTGGATGGGAGCAAAGTTACTTTCAATGAATAATAATTTTACTTCAGAGAAGCATTTGTTGCAAATTGTGCAAAGAGCCCAATATTTATGTGGTTTGAAACAAAAAAAAAAAAAAAAAAAAAAAAAAAAAAAAAAGATTTAATTCTGTTACTCATGAAATAAAAGAAAAGTCCTTTATGCTATTTATGCAAATTTTTTTTTCTCCCTTCTTTCTTAATAACAGCAGCAATAAAAAATATTTTCCTCTTATTAGCTTTTCATAAGTCTGAATGAGGTAAACCTGTTGAGATAAGTGTCTAAAACCATGAAAGCTAACCAGATTTTTTTTTTTTTTTTTTTTTTTTTACAAAATCTTAATCTACTTCTTTCATTGTGCAAGATCATAAATTGATAATAATTTTAATATTAATTCTCCTTAGTATATAATGAAACTTAAGGTTACAGGTGTCATCTGATATACTTTGTTTGTCCATTTTTTTTTCTTCTGCACATCTGAATATTTTATATCCATAAATTTGTTCTGGTTAGACAGCAGAATGGGTATGTGTAAAATAATTTAATTTGCATTACATTTAGGGATTCATTTGTATTTGTTTATACCCTAAAAAAATTCTATAATCATAAGAAACTGTTTTTTAACTGAATTTTTGAAAAATTATCAGGTATCAACAAACCAAAAACTTCATTCACATATTTTCTTTAAATGAACTGTGTAAGAATTTTTCAGTTTCTGTATAAAATATTATTAGCTATAAAAGACAGTACCCACTTATAGGGTGATCTTTTTACCATTTATGATTTTTCTTTTCTTTTGGATTGAAAAACAAACTAAACTTTTAGTATTTATATATTTACTCAAACTGACGTTTTACTCAAACTTCATGAAATGTTCTTTGAAAATAATTTTAATTTAAATTACTTACAATTGTACTAATGTTCGCACCATTGTTGTTATCAATGACATTGCTTTTGTGCCCTCCAGCCTTCTTAAAATATCTTTAGATCCAAATTACATTCAATTAATCTTGAAATGGACCCATTATTTAATCTAGTGATAGATTGTTCTAGAAGGTCAGAGAACACAACAGTTAAATCATTGGGATAATAACAATGAAGATATTAACTCAACTGTAAATAATAATTCCTCATCACAGAAATTCAGAATAATAATTTTGATTAATTTATATATTTTGCTGAAATGTAGATTACAAATTTATGTTGAGGGATATATGAAATAACATTACAGAAATTAAAAATAGGTACTTAAGAGACATGTCATTATAAAGAGGTTAGAAATTTACTGAAAGTTATTTGAATCCTTAGATGAAAATTGGTATTCTTCAAAGAACATATGCATTTTATCAAAATAAGATATGTATAGAAAATGCATGATTTTTTTTTTTGTTCTTCTTGTTCTATCAATGTATTAACTTCCAAATAGCCACTTTTTAAAAATAAAAATAAAACCTATACAGTTGTAGAGATAAAAATTAGTCTGCTTTCTAACAATATCATGTCAGTGGACATACAATATGGATAATGTATTTTCCCTTCAAGTTGAAAAAGAATATGTGATAAAAGTATATAAATTAGAGCTTCATTAATTGCACTTTTAACTTTAAGCATTTTGCTACAGTTATATTATTGTAACTTCTGAGTTAATTATCTGAATTTAATAAATCTTATAATAATGAAAAGATTTATTCTAAGATTAAACATTAAGAGCAATGACTTTCAAAAGCAAAATAGAATATGTGACAAATATGCAAATTAAATCTCATAACTGTAGAGAGTATCAGTGTTTATTCTAAATTCACATATCAAGTTTGTTGATGCATACTACAAATAACTTTTTTTATAAATTATGAATACATGCAAGGCTTAGCATTTCAGCACTTTTAAAGAAAAAGTATTTTAAAAACCCAATAAAACTCAAACTCGAACATATATAAGTTTTCTGTTAATAAGTTGATCAATTTTTACAAAACAAAAACAACTTGCAGTAGAAAGCAACAAACAAAAGAATGAATGAATGATGATCCATTGACCAGAGAATATCAAAATCTTCAAAACAGTCACTCAAATATATGCATCAAAAGAGTTATACAGAATCATTGCAAAAGTTTGTACTTGATTTTAATTTTCTTATTGGGCACAAACTTTTATTTGATCTAATATTTATAGCCAAGGTTGCCCCCTTGTGAAGCAAAAAGGTCAAAATATATAACTGAGTAAACATGAAATATCAAGTCAAGAATATATAAACAAAACCTATATCTCCTATTTTTTACCTAACATTAAAAACAGAGAAAATTATATGTAACATATCAAAAAGAAGATTGAAATGACAAAATTATAATCAACATATTCATGCCTTTTGAATAATGCTTAATGAAGACTTTGTAGCTGAGAAACTTCTGAAGGCAAAGAACAAATACTAGGTTCATAAAATCTTAAAACAGTTTTATGCTTTTCTTTTTCAACATATATATCAACTGACACCTATGAGTGCATCATTGTAAAATTAACTATTCTGCCCTTAGTGCAACATACTGTTTAAATCAACAAAAAGAAAATTTTATAAATCCTATGGCAAAGTTTCACTAAGAATATTATGCTCAGGACAGCAAAAAGTCTAACTACATTTGAGTTTGAAATAGATGGACCAGGATAATGTTTTTTTTTTGTTTGTTTTTTTTTAAGAGAAAAATATATCCAGGACATCTTTATTCCAACTACAACTTTTATTAAATATTGAGGAAATTTCCTCAACCCTTAATTTAAGCTGTGAGCATTTTAGGACAGTGTTTCATTACAGAAAATTATAAAAGAAATTCCAGTCCCCATTTTAATTCCAACTACTTGAAACTAAAGTGTAAGCCATCTAAGTTACATATTTAATTATAGGCAGAGCTCAGCAGTCTACTATAGTTAAACTTTAAAAAAAAAAAAAAAAAGTGTAAATTAAAAAAAGGAAAACTGTAGATTGCATCCATTAGCCACAATAATAAATACACATCAATCAAAGTTATATAAAAATAATAAACTTCTCAGCAAAAGCCAATGTTTTTACTAAATTGTCAAATAAGAAAACTAATTGTACTAGAAGACACTTTATGAACAAAGTCAATAAATTTGTTCCTCCAAAGTTCAGCTCATCAAATAAAAATAAAAACATGAAACAATGGCAAAACATACTGATCAGGCTATTATATATTAGTTTATCAATGTCATCAAACATTTTGGTGTATATCAAATTGATATTTTGTTAAATCTTCACTATTACTACAAGGTTTTCACACACAAGTCTGACAATAATAACTGGACAAAATATTTAAAATAGTCTGCTCTTTCATGGAATCAAACTTTTCAACTACCAACTTCATAAACATCTTTAAAGAGTTTTCATAACAAATATATTGCCACCTGATATTGCCAGTGCAAGGAAAATAACTAGCACAGGAAAAAGTTAGAGACAAGAAAATATACAGATACACATGGTATAGATAATAGATAGAGATCACAGTACACACTTTTAATATATAGCTTTCAAAGTTTCAGTTGGTATATTCTCAAGTAGGAAAAATATATTTCTTTATATTATCTAAAAGGATGATTTTTTAATCAAATATTAAAATTTCAAAGAATTTACATTAACAATTAAAAATGCTAAATATAATATTTGGAATCTAAGAGCACATATAAAATATTAATTTCTATTTTTTACCTAAATTCATTTTAATCATTTGATATTATAAATTAAACTTTGAGAAGTTTGAAACAAACTTAAGTTCAGTCTTACAATATTGAATTATACTAGGTTCTCCACAGCTTCCTGTCCTTTGTCGCTATCAGTAATAGCTACTCTTTCATGGTAATCTGCCATCAATTTGTTACTGACTGCTTTCTTCTGCTTCTCTTGTGTTCAATGTATATGCTGAATGTTAAATTTCCCAGCCCTTATAGGTGTCTCAAAAATTTCAATTGTGTCTTTCTGATTATAAAGTTTCTTCATAGTTCCAAGCCTCCTTAAAACATCATTTGTTATAGCATTCATTCCATATAAAAGAGAATACATTGCCTAGAAGTCAAACACTTATCTTTATTTCCAATGTTATTTTTCAATCCCTTAGTACCTTATACAGCTTCCTATGAACCGTTGAATTTCTGATGCACTTTCTATTATTATATTGCCCAGATAGTTGAATTTACACACTTGCTTGATTTTAATACCCCTAAACATACCTTGGGCTAGTCCCTTCACTCACAACTATGTATTCTGTCTTTTTTCTTAAAATTAATGGTTAGTTACCTTACTTTCATAGACTAGCTTATCTAATAGTTGTTTTATTTTTATTTTTGAATATACTGTCAACAGTGTGTAAAAGGTCACATCTACTGATAATAAATCTTGGTAAGTCCTCTAATTCTCTTAGAACCATCTTGCTGTAAAGATCAAATAAAAATAAGATCAATGAGAAAATATATTCTTGTCACACTCCTCTTTCTATTTTGGTGTATTCCAGTCATTCACTACTTAGATGCAAGCCATTCGTTGCAACTGATATCAAATAATAAAACACTGCAATTTTTTTTCATAAAAATTCCTGTTTAGAAATGACTTTACTTACAATTCTACAAGCATGTTAAAAACAAAAACAAAAAAAGAAATAATAGAAGTTATCTCAATTTTTTAAAATATTCAAATACCAGCCGATCTAGACATTTTTTTAGGGGGGGGGTCTTAAAAGATTAATTGGTTAGTATTTTTTAATTGTTAAATATTGACTTTTTTATATTATCATAACCACCTCACAAATTAAATAAAAATAAAAAGCCATAGTAACTTGTATTGGACCTAGAAATGACATACAAGTTTTACTTTAAGGACAATTCTTTTGGATTTGATTGTAAACAAACTTTCATGAGCGACTGACCCATAATGATTTCGATGTGAATTAAAATAACTAATGATTACTATTGGTGTTAAGAGCAATGAAAAATTAATTAATGTCAAAGAAATGTAATAATTTTAATCTATTTTTTAAATGCGTGCTACTGCGTATGATAAAATTAAGAAAATCATTTTGAAAAAAATCAGCAAACAATAATGGCAAAAGAAAAGAGTAAAGACAAGAAGAGTGATGCGTCATCTGTTGTGTTATTTATGGTTGAAATGTAGAGACAATAATTGTGAAAGTGAAGATTACTATTTTTTAACGTGAAAAAAATTAAACAGAACCAATAGAAATTACTTTCGTCGTGTTTAATTATCTCTTAATACCTTTTTTTAACGTAAAAAATGACGAATGAAACTTTAATAGAGATTATTATTAAATAGAGAAAATTGGCGCAATAACAAAAGATGCGAATGCGAGTGTTTTGATTTTATTTTTATCCATTGTGAGTTTCTGTTATGACTCATTGCTCTTCTTAACTTAACATACACAATGTTTAGACTACATATGCAATTCATTTACATATCTCTACACACACAAATACTCATCACATGTAAAAATACAACACATTATTATTCACTAGATAAATTCAAATTGATTTAGTAGTAATTAACACCAGTTATGTCAGAGTTTGCAAACTATATAATTACCAGATAAATAAATAAGAATAAAAATTTAATTATCTTTGTAATATGGACAACAAATAGAAAGAAAATGTTCCATCTGGAAAGAATATAGTTGCTTTCCATATCAATCTTACATCGTAATGTAGCCATTATTATTCTAGGCTGTCTGAATCATAGTAAATATGCAGAACAACACACATGGATTTTTAGCGATAAAATAAATCACTATCGATAATGTGTCTTGGTAACTCAGATGATACTTAATTGTTTATAACAGTATAATTAATAATTACTTCAAAAAGAAAATAGTTAAATTACTTTTTCTTTTTACTTTCGTTTTCAATCATCGTTATTTCTTCGAACAAAATGGAAGATTGTTTATTTTAGACGAACACTTCGGACCACCAACCTAATCATTTATCAATATGAAAAAAGTGGTACAGTCGCTACACCGAGAACAGGGCACTGTAACGAACAATAATAGTGCATTTTATTAAGGAAAGAGGGATATTGTGAGCAGTTAGCTATATTTTTATTATATACTCCACTCACTCCCAACGTTAAGAAGAGTGTTTTAAGAATTTTTCATTTATTGTTTTGATAGTTACTTTTTTTTTTTGCTCAACTTTAAAAATTCTGAACAGTAATACTAACAGAAAACACTAAATGTTAAAATTTTGACTTGAAATGATATAGATAGACATTCATTAAAAAACTTAAGCATACGAGTTTTGCAGCAAAACATACTGAAGCACTTTTTAAATTTACTGTCTGTTTAGAGAACATTTTAAAATAAAATAGGTAAAGTCAGTTAACACATTTACTTTTTTATGTAAGATCAAATAAAAAAAAAACAATTATCTGTATAAACAATAACATACAGAGGGGGATAAAGAATGTGTGTGTGCAGAATAAAGTGCAAGAAATATTTTAACAGTGCAAACGAAGAGAGCTCCAAACCAACGTAATTAATTCAAATAAAAAAAATCTCTTTTGTGACAGATAATCAAGGGAAACAATTACGTTTACATTTAAAATAATTATCATTACTACTCACTCAACAATAAAAATTATTTGTAATCTAATATTCGATCGTAATTTATAACCGAGAGAAAATTATTAGAATTAAGAAAAAGGGTTTTATTGTTTTTTTTATATATATTCATTTAAAAATGTCAACTTTGTAAGTAACTGTTAAAGTTTGAATTTAAAATATAATCCCTATATCTCTCTAATTCTTCTTCTTACCCAACTCAACAAAAAGAGAAATGGATGGAGTCAAGGTAATTTGTCATAACACTGCTTCTTCAATGCAATGAAGAATACAACCGGTATCTAAATCGCTAGAAATATTAATAAATTTTAAAACCTATTTCCACGTAAAAAATATAGTAAAATTTTAAATAAGTTTTTTTATTTTTTGTTATTATAATTAATGAAATGAGTTTATGTCATAAAAACACGTCTTCATATTTTGAAACGGAATTGTAATTAGGTGACGTTTCAAAATTCCTTTAAAAATCTCGTTTTTATAAGCATTTTTGCCCAAATGACTCAAAAGAACTGATGATTAGTATTTTCATATCCCTCACAACACAATTTTGTAATGTTCGTAAGCGGACAGAAGCCACTGCATTGTAATAAAAAAAATGGTAACAAGGTATTTTCAAACTGCTGATTTTTAAAATACAGTGATAAATAAAATATTAAAAAAAAAGGAAACCAAAAGCTTCCATAGGTTTTTAATTCGTTATTTTTGTTAATTTTTATTTAAGTTTTTTCAGCATGATAAAAAAAGAACAAAAATACAATCTAACCTCCCTTCAAATACAAATTCTCTCTCTGCTGACTTATTTAGTTTTCCATTATTCTAAGCAAAAACAAAAATAGGTAAAATTTAAAAATAAATTTTAAGTGTGCCATTTGACAAGCTCATTTTATTTAGATTAAAATAAATACTAATAATTGAAATTATATGAGAAGTATTTTAAAATAAAAGAAAAAACAGTATGTATTCAAGAGAAAATTAAGATGTGGATGAAGATGTGGGGAAAATAAACCCATTCATAACATCATCCTTAGGCTGATTTATTTTTTTAAAATTCCATCTAGAAATAATGAGAAAATAATAAAATACAATTTTTTATGAGATTGAAAGCAACGGAATGAAAAAATCTATTTTGTGTGTAAACAACAACTGCGAAAACAAGGAAAACAAAAATCACAAAATAATAACGAATAAGAATAGAGAAGTGTTTTTGCAAGCATAACGGAGGGGGAGTAAAGACATCTACACAAAATGGTTGGTCATAAAGTGGGGGATCAGTTTATTGTTTTTTTTTTTTTTACTCCATTCGCGCTATAAACAGAATCCGTATAAAGCGAAGACAGAATCTCAAAATTTATGAGATATTTTGCCACAAGCCGTGATATTCTAGAACATGCATATCGATCGGTCTTTTACATACGTAAAATGGATAAAATATAAAATAGAGAACCCCGATTTTAAGACCACCCAAACCCAGGTAGAGGCACCTAAGTTGTTTTAGTGGTGAGACTAGTAAAGAGAGTTTTAGGGATTTAAACGATTAGATATAAAGAGAAATCATTACAGAAAATAACACAGCTGGAAAGGTATGAAAAGTGAAAATATTAATGATGATATAATACAAGAAAAATAGTTAATGTTGAATCAATTCGCCATATATTTTCTACACTGCCACTGCTGACAAGAGATGTAGTTTAAGATGGAGGGGGGCTCAATTGCATATAAAATTGTTTTCCTCTTTTTAAAGCATGAGTTTTACTTTTAATCAAAAATTTTAAAAATAAATAAAAAACGACATATTCATTTTTGTTTTTATGGGTAGATGTGAAATGATCATTTCTTTACATTTGAAAAGAAAGTAAATAAGCGGTTCAAGATTTTGGTTTCTGTCAGCTTTTTAAAAAGGGTCCTAGGCGCCTATCACAGAACCAAAAACAGCGCGCTAAATATATACGTAAAATGACCCCAAAATGATAGCTATGTTTTTCATAGTTTTAACTGAATAAAAATAGGAAAAACGGAATTTCAGTTACACCAGATACAAGTTAAACTGGTTATAAAACTTTTTTTTAAAGTACTACAGCAGCAAATAGAAATAGTAGTAGTAATAATAGTGTCGAGCCACCCAAGCCAGTGTGTTTGTGTAGGATATCTTTACAACTACACAATATAGGGAGGGGGAGCTAAATTGACGGCATCATAGAGAGGAAGGGGAGGAGAAGAAAACTGGCAACTGTTTAAGGTAGATATTATTATATATATTATTTTTATTATATATATATATATATATATATATATATATAACATACACTTACAATTTTGGATGCTTCCGACCAAGATCGACCTTTCTTTTTCTTCGATTGCTTATCTCTTGAATTCTCCGTTTGCATTGCGGTCGTCGAAACATCACCCTGAGGGGTGTGTTAGCGGACAATAACTCCTTTCCATGGCTCACAACTTCTGACAGCAAGCGCCATTTTGAGACAATAAGGTCAGGTGTCCCCGGCAAGGATGTTCGGGATTTTCCGCCACAACTTCGGCACTGGTCGGTTCTTGACTTTTATTTACGTCAATAAAAACTGGCTCCAGGCCAACATGTAATGTTCAAATACAAAGTCTAATGATAAAGTTATTTATTTCATAATAGCTTATAAAAGTTTTAATAAATTAAATTAAAAGAATGTACACGCTGGTATTAATATTTTGAACAACGAAGTAAATAATATAAACGTTTTACATGAACTGGCAAAAGTCAAAAGTAACAAATCCTTTTTTGTTTTTAAAGTTTTCTGAAAAAAAAGGTTAAAACAATTAAAAACTAAAAATGAATTAATTTAAAACTACTGAATACACCTTATAAGGCTTATAACTTGTAAATTATAAAGTCAAATCAAATTACTACTGAAGTTATATGGCTCTTTTATTCAGTCCATATTTTGTTAGTAAACAAATAATAAGACGGGAAAGTTTCAAATTTTCTTAAGTAAGTAAGTATTTATTATAATTCCAGAATTTACTGTCAGATAAACCACAGTAAATCAAGTGAGATTCTTTAAACAGGTAGTAGATAGCTACAATGATTAGGCAACAGTTTATCCTTTGGAAGATTTAAAATCACTTAACTAAAACTCCTAGTTTTTGTATTACCTTTAAAAATGCTTGTAGAATGTAGAGTTGTTTCTAGCTTTACACATTGTTCATAATTACTAAAAAAAAAAAATGTTAAAATACAGTAAGTGGATGCATATTATTAACTTATTTGTATCTAACTACAATTCTACATAAATCATTTATTCTACATAAATACATTTATGATAAATGTATTGTAATATATAATAATTTCAGTATTTTTACATTCCCCAATGGGCCAAAACTCAATGAACTTGTTACATGTTGTCTTACGACTCACAGATGTTCAAGATTCTATTTATATGATAAAAAAATTTATCTATGAAAATGATTAAACAACGTCTAAGATGTAAATTCTATCAATGTTGGAGCATAATTAAAGAAAATTTCTATTGCTTTATCCAATGTAAAGAAAAAGAAAAATATTTAATTTAAAATAATTTACAAAATTTTAGAGTAATAAATTGCATAAAAAGTTATAGTAAATCAAAAATAGTTTTAAAGAAAGAAGAATGACAGGAGGAAAGGAATTTTTTTTTCAATAGTTTTTTTTATAAACGTCTTACATTATTTATTTTTCATTAAGCATATATACTATCAAAAATGGATAAGGCACCTTTAAATATTCCACATTATCTCTTTTTTTCTGTATATACAACTTTATATTAAATTATTTATAAATTTATATTTTATATTATGGGATAACAATAATTTTTTTATATATCAAGAACAATTCGGGGGAAAGATGTATGACAAAGTGGAAAAAAGTTTTTGTGTAATATGTTTCATCCTTTAAGATGTCATTGGACTAAATCTTTTCTGTTGCTGTGACTATATACATGCACATGAACAAAAGATACTGGGAATTCTAAATTATTTATTTATTTTTTTTTTTTTTTTAATTTCTGTGTGTTTTGAGTACATAACTGATTGCATTTTGATTCTTTCTCTTTTTGTCTCCATCACTTTTGTTATTAGATATCCCACATTGTGATATATAAATTTATATCATAATAAATTTGTATACCAGCACAAAGTTGGGTAATTGAATAACAAAATGGAAAAATTCTATGTAACATGTTTCATCCTTTAAAATGATTTCTAAAATAATGTTCTTATAGATGAAATTTCATATATGTGGAGAATGGGAAATATAAACAAAAATGTTAGACACTAAATTTTAAAATTTTTGCATCTGAGAATTATAAATATGCAGCTTATCCAATCATATTCAGTCTTCTAATACTTTTGTTTTTATTTTTTTATTGCAGTTGTTTTTAGATATACCACACTCCGGCAACAGATTTAAGAAAGGGAAAATGTTGTAAGAACTTTGACGCAAACTTACTGATGAAGGCTCAGAAATCCGTGTACTTTTTATATACTTTTGCTTTAGTAAATTACTCTTTTAATTAAAGCAGTTATTGCTGTTATATATTCACAATAGTTATAAGTTCAATACAACATTAAAGATTTATTTCCTACACAAATTTTGAAGTTTGAGATTTCCTTCTCACAAATGAATTGGCGATAATTCTTGTTAGCAACTGAAGTGAATGTTTTTCAATTTTTAGTACAATGATGAAATTACTAAAGCACCACATAAAATATTTGAGAAACAATTTTTAAAGGTTAATGAATGTATCTGATAAAAAAAATATAGAAATGATATTTGTTTGTAACTTACTTATTTATATTTTTTATTTAAAAATTTTAAAAGGACCATGGGTATGTATTTTATAACCTGTCACAGACCACATGATCTTTAAAAAATTACCGCAACTGTGAGTTTAGTAAATACATAGAATTTTAATTAAAATAATGTATATATTGTTCCTATATACATATGGATTAAATTCAACAAATGTTTAAAAAAACCATGGTGTCTCCAGAAAGAATTCTAATATTGCAACAATACATTGCAACACACGAAAATCACTCCAATTTATTTATAATACTATACTTGATGTATAAGGTGACACTCCACTCTCAAGCAACTATTGGCAATCAGTTATTTGGTCATTATCATACTGGTCTTTTTTTTTTTATTTATTAAGCTTGTTTATTACATCATAAGGTCAAATCAGAGGAAATCAAGTAAGTTAATCCTCTTTGTACCAAGTGGCACTTGAGGTGATAACAAGAGAAAGCCACTTCTCTCTGCCAGCAGCTGCATTTGGAGCCATTCACAGTGTTAGGCCTCGACTTCTTAGTTATCATTCTACTCTAGGTCCCTTTGGGTCTGCCACAGTAGATCAGAGAAAACAAGATTATAAAGATGGTTTTACACCAATCTTCCAAATGCTTACCTTGAAATTTTACTTGGACACCAAAAATTTGTACCACTAGAAAATACACAACTATAAGTCATTAAGCTTAGCTTAAGGTAGCATTAAGATTCAGGTACATTATGAGAATTTCTTTAATAATAATAATTGTTTGAAATTTGGGTTTAATCATTACTCACTGGCCTATGTGTATTTTCTAAGTTTAGTCTAGTTTACAGCCACAGTAATGATGTATTGTAGTCAAAGTGGATCGAACTCTCAAAAGCTACAATACTAGCTTGCTCATCATAACTCTGCAGTTGCTCTTACAAGGATTTTTAAGTTTAAAACAAAAGTTTCCGATATTACTTCCCTTGAAAATTTATATTTCTTTTTTTATTCCGATTTAATTTCTTTAAAATTCTTTTCATAAGAAATATTTACAGTGGAAATTGGTGAATTAAAAAAATTATATGATCCCTAATTTGAGTAATACTCACATATTTTATTCCAAAATGGAAACAAAAATATTCTAAAACGATAATGAAGGAGTTATTCCCCTTAAAACTTAATGCTTGTATTAAAAGATATTTAACAAGCTTGAATTTCTTTTCAGAATGTGATAAAACATTATAAATATTACGAATATATGTCAAGATGCAGAATTCCAGAAATGCAATCCAAGTTTTGAGTTGTTTGAAAAAATATTTAAGTAACATGTAATATATTGTTAGTTAGCCACATGACATTATTCACTTGAAATCACAGCTCTTTAAAAACAAAAATAGAGAAAAATAAAATAAATTGTGGTAATGAATATTATAAACTCAGAATACATTTGATTTCACATCTTTTACTGCTTCACAAACAAATTTGAAATTTATTGATTATCTACTTAAATTTCAAATCACTGAAGAAAATCCAGCCTATTCCAGGTAAAGATGGTAATTTTATTAATCTTGTTACACTTTCTGAAAAATTTATTTTGAGATTATGTTTCTCAAATCTTTCCCCTGTGTCAACAAATACAAATACTTTTTCTATAACTAATTTTAACAATGATAGACTTAAATATTAAAATGCTTGTAACATCAATTTCACATTTAGCACAGTACATTTTAACATCAGAATCCTTCATGTAATATATGGCTGTTCTTTTTAATACAAATACCTGTCAATACAAATATGGATTTTATCTCTCACTCTTGTGCAGAGTCTCAATTTCTAAAGAGCAATACCTGGGAATATAAATGTAAGTTTACTTTTAAAGTTTGGATATTGCTTTGTCCTGTTACAAATATTATTTAAAAGTGTCTATAGTAAAAAGACCTATATCACATGAGAATGAAGATAAAAACCAATAAGCAATTTCATATCCATTTTATATTATTATAACCAATGGAAATAAGACAGCATTTAATTTTTCTGTGAAGATACATTCACAATTTGAGACATCTTATTTGGTTTCATATGTGTAATTATCAAATTTTAGGCAAAAAAAAAAAAAAAAAAAAAAAAAAAAAAAAAATGAAATAACTTGGTCTGAAATTTAATCTTTCTACAAAAATTCTATAATATATATATATATATATAAAACAGTTGCATTGCAATAAAGTGTGTATAAAAACATAACTTATCTTCCTTAAAATATCTTTGACTAGTCTATTTATCAATTAGAAAGTTTTTTTAAAAAATTGAAAATCAAGCACAAATTTACATCTTAAAATCTCATCATTTTGTCAATTTTTTTGATAATTCCTAAAATATATCTAAAAAAACAAAAAAAAAAAAAAATCACTTTGAACATGTCATTTCTTGTCTTATTCAGAAGTTGTGGGTTTTAAATTAATTTGAAATTATTTTTGAGATTATGTAAAAAAAATAAAAAAAATAAAAATAAAATATGCAAATTTATCCATATGAAAAAAAAATAGAGAATTCATCATCTATACATTTTTTTAAAAATATTGCCTTCAGTTTCCATACTCTTCAATAATTTACTAGCTTTAAGGCAATAGAAAGTATTACATCCAGTTTTTAGAGGTTTTAATTTTTTTTAATCTTAAAACTATCCAACATATTCAGAATTATACTATAGAAAACTGAGTTTTAAAACATTTGGTTGAGAAAGATGCATTATTTGGTGGGAAATTCCTGAACAGAAAGAAAATTACACTAAGATTAAAATATTAAAAACATTAAATAGCTTTTAAAGAAAATCATATCAGTAAAAGAATTAGAAAATATTTCTAAAAATTTTAGTAGGTAAATTTTATTTAGTACAAATTAGATGTAGATATACATATATGCATCATCTCTCAAGTTATACTGGGGTTTAAAATAAATATGCCAATTTCTTAGATTTTAACTTGTACTTAAAAAACCTCATTATTTCCATCATTAGTTTATTATTATTTCAATAAAATCAAAATCAATTTTTAATAGAAAATGAATATTTTACTGCAGTATGCAACAGGTTAAAAATAAAAACCAGGAAATTTCATACTTATGGCACAATAATGTTTTGCATGAATTTGTGAAGTATTGTTCGCCTGAATAATTCTTGTCTAAAAATAAAGAAACTAAATCTATTTTAGCCTTTAGAAAATATGAAGATGCTAGTCCAAAAAAAAAAATAAATAAAAAATAAGTCAATACATTTTTTTTAAGTAGAGATACCATTTTAAGACAAATGCTTTTATATTTACCACTCATCAAAACTTTAATTTTCATGAGATGTGGAGTGGGGAAGAATTTATTCTTAGGTTTAGTGATTGACCAAATACTAGCAGTAAGTAATGCATTTTTATCCCAAGTGTCAACATAGTTTTAGCTATATTTTTATGCATTTATAAAGCTAGCTTAAATGTCAGTTTTTATGATTTTAATATTATTTAGAACAATTCTTGCAAGGAATTTATTATCACTGGTTTTAAGAGGTACACACTGAATGTAACTATATAATTTGTTTTAGTACTACTGACAAGATGGGAATGATTTTGTTGATTGGTATTTAGAGCAGAAAACTAAATCTACATTTCAACAGGTTTAGATATTTGAAGTTTCAACCAAATTTTGTTTACATACCAACACTGGTGCTAGTGAGAATTTTTTTCTAATTATTAGTTATTAGTAGTTTAGTGACATACCAAGACAAAACAACCTAATATAAGTAGTCTTCCTTCATTCATCCTTTTTGTAAATCAATGTTATATTACTGCAAATGGCAGAGATAATTGTGTATTTACTACCAGAAACTTTTAAAGTAGGTAAACTCACCTTATTAGAAAGATTGGAAAAACAAATTTGACTCAATTTGGCATCATACTAAGCCAAGTTAAATAAATATCAATATTATCGATAGAGAAAATCTCAGTGTTATAAATATTGAACTGACTAGATTAAATATTATGAACTTATCAGAAAAAAATTAAAATCTCCTGAACGTACCCCAAATAGCTGGAACACTATAAAGCATTGAGATTCAATAACAGTTGGTCATTTTTATTTTACATTTTTTTTCATTATACTTATCAATTTCATATGCAAAGTGAAGCATCCACAGAGTGCTAGTAGGAAATTTCTCAATAGATGATGTAAAAGGCATTAAGAAAAAATGGCTTCAGTAAGATTACCTTGCCACAATTGGAGGTAACGAATGTGGGTCAAAATTTAATACAGTAGTGATGATCTATGGAATGAAACTCACTTATCATTGGTCCCATGAGATGAACAAATAATTTCACTTGTAAAATGGTTTCAGATTCCAAACTATTCTGAACTATAAAAGATAAAAGCAAAAAAAAGTGTGCTTGTGTGTGTGTGTGTATATTATTCAGAATTTATATCAAACAGAAAAAATATCAAATAATTTTAACAATAAATCAATTGAATAATTGTCAAGGTTAAGCGATTTACAAAAAAAAAAAAAAAAAAAAAAAAAAAAAAAAAAAATGGCTGAGAAATAACAGACCAAATACCAATTGGCAAAAGCTTTTGCTTTAATCAGATCAACAGAATTCAGCTCCTGAAAAATATTCAGCCTTTCACAACATACCATACTCTGACTAGCAATCAGAATACACACACACACACACACACACACACACACACACACACACACACAGAGGAAAAAAATTAGATATTCATATGGCAAAGGTACCTTCACAAGATTGCTAAAAAAAGAGCATAGCATGAAGAAAAAGACACTAAATTTGATGTAAACAAAATTTTATCGTCTAAATGTTTATGTTATTATTAAGAGGAAAGATCAAAGTATTTTGGGGGTATTTTTTTACATTTTTTAATCATTCCTCGTACATCCGAGATTTTCATAAAAATCTTGTTTTTTGAGTCAGCAAAATTGACCATTTTTTTCCATTTTATAAAAAAATTGGAAATCTCAATTTGAAATTCCTTTAAATATCAATTATCATTTTTTCAAAACTTCTTTCAGAAATTATGTTCATGTAAAATATTTTGAACCAAGCTTAACTTAGCTTAGCTTCTTCGCCGAAAAGATGTAATTTGAAAATAAAGCAAAGCAGGTCATAAACTTTTGCGTCACTTGACAGGTGATAAATGACATATTGACAGATTCTGTGAGGATAATTTGTTCTACGGAAGGAGAAAAGTGAAATTATTTACATTTAAGTGAACAAATTATTTACCTCGTTAAGGAAAACTTTCAGCGCTCTAATTTTTTTTTTTTGTTTTTTGTACTTAGCTTTCACCTTTACATTTACGATGCTTTATGGAAAATATATTATAAAGAAATTAAAATAAGACTGTTAAGAGTGATATTAAATTTCATATTTCATAAGAAAGGTATCTAATTAATTTATAGGTGCCTTTCTTATGAAATTTTATCAGAAGTGTACATAAAATACTATAATTTTATGTACATTTATTACATTTTACTGTGTTATTTGTATTTCCATTCATTTTATTATTAATTTTGATATTTTATTTATGGAAAAATGTCATAACTGAGATTAATATAAAAATAAGATCATATAAATTTCATAAGATGATACCGATACTTGTAGGTACCCTTCTCAGTTGAAATTGAAAAATCAAATTAACTTCTCCACACGTGTTTCACAAAAGTAAAAGCCTTAACAGCCAATGCTTAACTCAAATAACGCAACTTAATTGTATTCTGGTTGGTCTTCCGTACTTTATAATTACAGCCCGATTATAAACACAAAATTACATTTCTTAATTACTGCGGATCTTCTGATTAGTCAAAATGACAATTTACAATGTACTAAAAAAAAAGATCTATCTCATAAGAACATTTAGGAAATCTGATGAGGCTTTTAACTAATTTTATAACATTTTAACAACTTAAATGTAAAAATCTATTATAATTAAAAAATAACAAATAATTGTATTAAAAATTCATTTTTCATCGAAAAATCTTTGCTTTCAGAAAATATTGTCCATATTCATAAAAACAACTAAAAGCAAATAAAAGCATTTGAAATTAAATAATATCTTTGTTTTATTGAGTTTTATATGTTACAATTCAGAGCTGATTTTTAGGTAGTGGGGTCCAATTAAAAAAAAAAAAAAATGATTTGCATTCCTCAAAGCCTTGTGCTTTTAACTATTGTAATCACTAAACCTGATGTGATAGAATTTCTAGCGTTTTCATAAAATTAGTTAGGGGGGGGGTAATAAATATTAAAAAAATATTTCTGCCATGACTTTAATAAAAAAAAAGAAACATATTTATAATAATTTTGATCCTCTGTGAATAGTTTCTGAAAGTTTCATTAACATCCAACAATTATTTTTATTTTTGCAAGATTTTCCAAATTAATGTGTGTCACACAAAAAAACGTGCTGAAAATTGTATGTTATTTTACTAGTTCCAGCGATACAAAGAGTAACAAGGCTTTTTTAATCAAAATTTAGAATGTTCTAAAAAGGAGAAATTAAAAAAAATAATTAAAATAAACTTTGATCTTTCCTCTTAATAATAATAATACAAACATTTAGACAATAAAATTGTTTTCGTCAAATTTGGGGTCTTTTTCATCATGTTATGCTCTTTTTTTAGCGATCTCATGGAGGCACCTAATATGGTATAAATGGTTAAATATATTGCAAATTGTGATTTTGTTTTTAAACTATGACAAAGAAAAACAAATCATTTTTTAATTTAATATCATTTCTTTATTGTATCATCAGTTCCACATAAGGAATTTTTCTGAACAAAAAAAAAAAAAAAAAAAAAAAATTTTAAGTTTTATATATAATTGTTCAATATTCTGATTTGATATACATGAACATTCATACGGCAAGAATAATAGGTCAAAAAGGAAAATATATAGAAAATGATTAGAATACATTTTTAAAAATATTTATAATGCTTTTAAATATGAGTATTTCATTTTACTTTTACTGAGAGGAAATCCATGTGTCTACACTTTAGAACAGTGTCACTTTGTTACCAATATCCAAGAGCCGAGTCGATTAGAATAATTGAGTATTATCTCCCTTACTATGTAAAAGCAAATTTCGCCATGCTGCTGAGAAAAGCAAAGCTATTTTTTTTTTTTTTTTTATATCATTTAGTATTCTAGAGTTGAAAATAGAGAAAATATCACAACGGCTAAATTCTCACAATCTCTTTCACAAACACACACACATATATATATATATATATATATATATATATATATATACACACACACACACACACACACACACACAATTTGTATGGATCTGAGTTTGTGACCCCGGGTTTCACACTTTTATGATTATCTAATCACAAAAGCGTGAAACCCTGTGTCACAAACTCATATCCATACAACTGAATATGTTAGCTGTATCACTGATATTGAGCACTTTCCAATAAGTACCACACATTGAGAGCACACTTACAAATTCAGATACATGATTTTCACATTATTTTCCTTTTTAAAGAAAAAAATCTATAATATAAAAACAAATGTTACTAAATGAGGGTTCCTATGAAAGAAAAAAATTATTAGAAATTTGTATAAAAATGATCAGATACATTACTTATATAAAGAAAGACAAGAATGCAAAATTTTGCAGTAATTTTTAACATCAATAATGCACATCAAAATTTGTCAGTTTTTGTTTCCAAAAATTTTTAGAAGTTCACAAATACTATCAATCCTCAAAAATTAGATTTCAAATATGCTGCAGTCAGTTTTATAAGAACAGAAAATCCCTTTCTCACACAAGTTTCAAGACTTATTCCTCCAAAGCTGTAAAAACTTACAGCTAAAGTTATCTGAAGAGCTCAACTTCATTAATGAATGGCTTATAAAGTTAAGATTAGTACTAATACAAAAATCAGCAATCCAGGAAAAAAAAGCAGGCTTAACATTTTAAATAGTTTGAGTTTATTTGATGAACAATAACTATGTTAAGCAAATGATGCCACAGTATGGATGGAGCCTAGGATCTATGCAAACATTTCTAAATGATAACACTGAAAGAACAAGCACCAAAAAGATACTAGGATAAATAGAATTAAGAATTTCAAGAAGAACCATCTTTTTTTTGGAATTCAAAGCAAGGTTGTTATTCTTACAGCAACAGCACCTCAGCCTGAAAACATTTTTCTCCCAGATTAACAAATTCTTGATTAACTTAGGGTTGGTACATAAGAAAAATTAATGCTTGAAAATAGTTTTGTGAAAAACTATTTTTCACAAATAGAAGGATTGACAATAAATCTGCATACACACATACAAATAGTTGAGTACAAGAATAAATGTTATATCATTATATATATATATATATATATATATATATATATATATATAGTATAATCTAGCACAACATACTTAATACATATCTAACACTCAATTTATACACATCTACACAAAAATATTTGAACATATGTATTTCTATACATACAAGGTAGATATTTTACTGAACATGTATATCAGCATATTATCAATGCTACACATACACTATATACATTAAGAGAGAACTGACATGATGCATGCCATACAATATACTGCTTAAAAATTTTCCATTTTCATAATTCAACTGTAATGTTATATTTCTAGTTTTCAATATGTAATTGTAAAAGGAAATATGCACATATATACACACAATTCTCATAATATTCCAGTCAAGTAACAAAGTCTCCAATAAGTGATTGTAATTGACTTTCTATGAATTTGTTAGCATTTGATTTGATTGAGGCTGCTTCACAGTCTTATGTATAAAGTACTTAATGTATATTTATGTCATTTTGTACTTTTAAAAATTATCTGATTATCATGGGCATACAGATTGAAATTAGTTGCCCTTTCTTTAGAGGGTTTACTTTTAAGCTAACAGAACAGATATATTTACTATTGCTTCATTTATGAAGCTCTTATTAACTACTTTTATTATCATGCATGCACACACAACTCAACTTTGTTGCTTTCATTGGTTTTAACCAATATATTTTTCAGTTTTCCCCAAGTCAATGATATTGTATTAGAAAGATCAGCTGCAATGTGTACTGTAGAAAGACCAAAATATATTGGCTATTACAATGTAATAAATAATTGTGTCAACTGTTTTAAAAACAAGTTAATACAAAGAACTTAGTTAATACAACTAAGCAGAAGAGTATTAAAAAAATAATTTTAAAAAAATTTCATACATTTCATACACAAAAGAGCAGAAATGTTTTCATCTGCAGCTTATCTATAGTAAATTAATCTCAGTAGATAACAGAAAATCTTACAAGTTTCTTTCAAGGCAACTTAAAATGTTAACCATCTACCACACTGGCAAAATACATATGAAGATATTACATTTGCATTTTTATAACATTCATACATTCTCTCATGCAAACTCATGGATCTATACATCTACTTTTATGTCATATTCTTTCAATGTTTTCTGGTTTTATGTTTCATTATAATGATCCACATTTCCCAATATTTCATCTATAACAACATATATAAATCAAATAAAAAAACTAAAGGTTTTATTATGCAAAATCTATCATACCTGTATACAAACTCACAAATGCTCACATTCAGGGACACAGATTCTTAATCAAGTATGCTTTACAAACATACTAAATGTATACCATGACACAGTCATTCACAAGAATTCAAGCATACATTTATTATATTTACATTCAAAACTATACATTAATGAATATAATAAAAAATAGTGAGATTTGGTGGGTAAATATTTTAATCTTTTTTAGCTGCACAAACATTAATCTATACTTACACATATATACATACATAGGTACATTCTTTCAAAAAAGTATTACAGATAACGTCTGGTTTTGGCAAGAGATTGAAGGATTTCTCCCTATTTGTATAATACACAACCACAATTTTCATAAAAGGAATCACCTTAGCTATCTTCCTTGGCAAGGTCTACAACTGAATAAAGAAGAGTAAAAATTAAAAAAAACAATATTTATTGTATGAAGAAAAACCTTGAATTATTGAAGGCAGGGAGAATATCTGACTGTCCAAAATTGCATAAAATAACCAAACAAATTGAAGACAACACTAAAAATTAAGTTTAAAAATATTAAAAAATTTTTAATTAGAATTTTTTTTGTTCATGGTTTGTCCTGTTACAAGGCACTACCTAAAATGAGCAAACTGTATCTTTATATTAGTAAAATTTTATACTTATTTTGATATTAAATTTGTATTACATAAGTTAGAAAGCAATGTGCATCTTACATTATATTTAATCTTTAATGGTAAACTATCACAAATAAAATAAAAAAAAAATAAAAAATAAAAAAAAATTTAAGGTAGTTGGCAAAACAGCAATGAAGAGCATTCATGAATAAACATCATGTAAAATGTCATTGTTTATGGGAATAAATTGAAACTTAATTTTTTGGCAGTATTCTTCATTTTAGCTTGTGTAGTTATTTTTGTATTTACCTTCTACAATGATGAAAAGGCCAAGAATATTAAAATAAATAACAACATGAAAGAGAAATATTAGAAGAATGAGGGGAGGGAATTTTCTTTCATAATCAACCAGTATTGATCCAAACGTAGTGTGACACTTCTTTCAGGGAAAATAACTCAATTTTTTTATGAAATTGTTGTCCCGACTCAGGAATTGTCCTCAGTATATGCAAAACGTTTTTCTCCATATTTCATCTTGCAACAGATGAAAAACAGAAAACGGATCTGTATTCATATAGTTAGAACCTTGACAAACTTTCCAGTAGTCAGTTCAGCCTATCAAGCGAGTTGTTTCATCTGGATTGTCAGGATTATTCCTTGAAAAATAAAAAAGAATACAATTTGATGTGAAAAACTTAGAAACATCAAGCACTGGGAATATTTTGGAAAAAGTCAAGATTGCTATGAACAGAAAGTCTTGACAAAAAAAATATAAAATCATGGGTAATTATTCACTATCTTTTCTTTCACCTGTTTGCGCTGAATTCAGAAAGTCTTCTTAAAACAAGCAGCAGTTTTAGTTTTGTTGTGGACTTTCATTAAAAGTATATTTTTTTTTAAACATTTTTATTTCATTTAACTTCAAATGCTATACACAACTCTTCATTTATATAAACAGAGAAATCCAAAACAAATAAAAAGGATAGTTCATTTTTTTTTTCAATGAATACTAATAATTTTCTTTAATACGAAAAAAAATCTAACTTTTGGCATTTTGTTTTATTTCAAAATATTTACTGTTTTTGTTTCACTTTAATCACAACAAATGGGTTATAAAGATTTAATGAATATTAGTTACCACTTTTACCTTCCAGACTTTATTCCAAATGAGAATTTAAGTGAACTGAAGTTTTTATTTTAAATTTCTTTAATAGTTTCCAATTTTCTATTTTTCTTTTAATCAAATTTCTTATTTACAGAATAAACAATATTCATTATTATTATTATACATTCTCTATGAATATACTGAACAATATCCTAATTTATATGCTGCTGTCTGCTTAAATTAAACATTTCTATAGTGACAATATTCCTTTCTTTTCCTTTTAAACTGACTTTGTCAAAACACAAAAATGCTACATACTACAGAACAGTTGATATCAATACTTGTAGGCTAAAAACTAAGTTCATCCAAAGATCCACATTACAAATTATAGGTTTTTACTTTATTCTATCTATTCTGCCTATCTATGAAAGAGTTTTTCTCCTTAATTACAAGGAGCATTGATTCACCAGATGGCTTATGTAAAAGAATTAACATACTCATCCAAAAACTCAACATGACTATCAATAATCTGCTGTGTTTGAGTGTTTTAGTATATATTTGTTTTTACAAGTCATGTTATGGACTATACATTTTTGTCCTACCAGATACATTGTTAAAAAATAAAATAATTGCACCTTTTCTCAAAGCAAAAATGATTGAATATGTAAAAGTAAACTTAATATTTTTTCAGTCTCAATAATCCCATGAGTCCTCATGATAAATTTTGAATAACAAAAACAAAATAACAGAAAAAGTTAGCACTTTTTGTCATTTTATTGCTTCCTACAAAGTGGGAATATAGTAAAAAGTAAATGTTGAACTAAAATTAGGTACTATTTTAGATTCTTTTTTTCAGTTATGAATTTATTCTAAACGATAACTTGGGTCTTTCTCAATATAGGATATTCCTTTATAAGGAAAAAGAAAAAGCTTGTCATTATTTAATTTTATATTAGAATTAAAATTCAGTGTTCATAAATAGGCCAATAATCAACTAAATTTAAAATTAATAAGTTATGAAAATGCATGAGAAAAATAATTTTTTAAACTATAAGTGAGTATTAATAGTATATAGTATTAATATAATAAAGTAAAATAATTCAACCAAGATTTCTTAATTTATTTGAAGACTTTATAGGATATTTAAAACAAAATCCTAGATGAACCATACTTTCCAGTTTGAAAAAAAAAAAAAAAAAAAAAAAAAAAAACACTAAAAATCCTATTATAATTGTGCTTGTCACTCCCTTCATTAGTTTGAACAACCATTACACCCCACCAATATCTCAAATAATGGACTATTCCATTTTGATTGCATGGAAAGAGGAAAAAAGACACTACTTTGCTTCAGTGAGAAAATGAATGAAAGAATGAAGGGTACACAAAAGTGGGGAGAGAAAATCAGATTAAGCTGATAAGAACAGATACTACACTTTGATCATAGCCAAAAGGCCAAGAAGTGATTGTATATTCTTGCCACTCCTTGCTGACAGGATGTGACACAAGGTCAGTTTAATGTGGGGAGACCAAGTGTGTGCACATGAGCCAAGTCCAAAAATAGCTCAGTCCCCACAACCATCAGTTATGCTAGCATCGGTATTACTACCAATCCTGTCCTGTTTACTGCAATTAAGGAGGTACTGCTGCAGGAAGTTATTTCTCAATAATATTTTCAGTTGCACTCTCTCCACAGACACACAACTGAATAGCACTCTGTCCAAAGACAAAGACACAACTGAGGGATGAAATGTAGTTTATCTGCCCAAGCGCAGATACTACACTTAAATCCCAGCCTTTTGGCTGGGAAGTGTTGGTGACTGTGATAAAGTGCCATTTTTCAGACACATAGTATCGAATGATGAAAACTGAATAAGGTAATCATCAAAAATCCAGTTTGACATAAATAAAATAACATCGTCTGCTAAATTATTTTTAAATCATTAAGAGAAATGTTTGTAAGACATGGATTTGGCTAGAAAGGGAAGATAGAAGTGTTTGACATCTCCTGCCAGTACCTCATAAATAAGGCATTTTGATTACTTAGAGAAACAAGCAATACACTAGTTGGTTTCAGTGAGAAAATGAATGAAAGAAAGAAGGGAAAGATAGAAGTGTTTAACAGTTGTTCCAGTGAAATGAAAAAGTCGTCAATTTCAAATATTTTCATTTGTACCCCCTTACTTCTTAAAATAATGACCAGCATTCATATTTATGATCTTTATTGCAATATTTTGTTGAAGTTGTCAAGCTCAAATATTTAATGTGATGGGGGAATTTCTATGCATATTTTATTGTCATAGAACTCACCATGCGCTTATTCAATTATTAACTGAAGAATTAAGATTCATCAAAAAATTCAAATAGGAAAACCGTGAAATTTTTTAGTTTGGATATAAATATATTTGTAAAGATAATATTAAAAGAAATGACAATAAGAAAACTATTTACGCCAAAACATTTTGTTCCTTCAGGAACCTTATCAAGGTAAATGTAGAAATTTTATTTAGTAATCTGTATTTATACATAGAAGTAACACAGAGAAAAATAATGCTACATATTCAAATTTTGAATTAGAGAACAGTAAAATATTCTAAAATTTTTATGCGTAAAGGAAAGGTAAACTATGGTTATGGTGATATTAGTTATTTCCTTACAAGGAAATATTCAGCATTCATTGTCAAAGCAGCCAGTGCCACTGTAGGTTGAAATTTAGAAAATCTTAGATGAATTTTTGAGAATAATAGATTTCTTTAACTTCACTAGGTGTTATCACTCTTTCCAATATTGATGGGGCTTCTTTCCCAAACTTTTGTTTGAAATAGTGTAGCATGTTAACATCTTAACATAAACTAATTTTAAAATTTCAGCCTCAAAGTAAAGTGATAATTTATTATTTCTTAGTTTTTGGTTTTTTTCTTAACTTCCTCATCAGTAGGGTTCATTTTTAAGGGCTTGGATGTTATACCTAGTTATTTTTCTTGGTTCATGTGAGCAGAAACGAGATATTCTGTTGGCCAATGATAGCAGTTTAGTTACAAGTAGTCTATGATCGGATTCAGAGTAGGAATTGTATACTATAACTCTCTGGAGAGCAATAAGTGAAATAAGCTTTAGATATAATTTTTTTTTATGGAAATATTTATTTTTATTTTATTTATTTTGTTTATTCATTTAAATTTATTTATTTTTAAGGGGTAATTAAAAAAATATGTATGATCATACATAAATGTTGGCTTGAGAAAGGATCACTTAAAGATGATAGTTGAAAAAATCCATACGATATGTTAATGCTCTGGCAAGTTTCAATGGGTGCCCTTTCAATAACTTTTTTCTAAGTCAATTTCACACTTAATAAATACAGCATTTTTAGATGAAAATTGGGGTTGATATCATTTGTGTATAATTAATGCATTCAATAAATTATTATGTAGGAAATCTTCTTTATAAATACGTTTTTCTTTTTAAATTTCTGTTTCACCAATATATTATAAGGAATAGCCTTGAAAGTTTATTTTATAGATTCAGGCTTCAGAATTATTGATATTAATGGTCATTTTTGGTTCTGATCACATCCATAACTTTTAGATGTAGTTGTAATTAATTTAATATGAAGATTGGATATATTAATTTGAAAAGTAGATATGGAGTTAGTAAGTCATATTATATATCTATTTTTATCTACTTAGAAATGTATTATTAATCTTGTTATCTTTTTTGCTGTAGATTTTGTATGCTTTTCTTTTATCATTGAGAATGAAATAAATTTACTGGAAGTTTTTAAAAATATTTTCAATACATATTTCTTGATGTAAATATTGGGAATTGCCAATTCTTAGTGCTCTTAAATAAAATCCAATAATTACTCCAGATTTTATTTTATTACATAAATAATAGAATAGTTTGTGGTCATTCTTGTTGGTAGATTTTAGATTTTTGATAATTTTTAGTTGGAGGCTGTCATTCGTTCTATTTAGTATATCTAGGAAGGGTAATGTGTTATTAATTCTGGTTTCAAAAGTAAAATCTATCATGTGTTACATGCTATTGAGTCTATTAACAAGGTCTGGTAAAATTGTGTCATGAGGACATATTAGAGTATCATCTGTGTATCTAAAATAAGAATTTTGTGATAAAATATTAAAAAAAAAAAAAAAAAAAAAAAAAAAAAAAAAGAGGCCACTTTCAAGAAACTCTAAAAAGAGACAAGCTAAAATATTACTAAGTGGGGAACCCATTGGTAAATGAAAATTTGTTTTTTTTTAAAGTTGTTGCTGAAGGTGAAAAAAATTGATTCATAATTGGCACATTTTTATGATTTTGTGTGGAGAGATGTAATTTTATTTTTGATTTTGTTAAGTGTAATTTGAGGAAATTTAAGTATTTGTTTATAGAAACATTTTTATGCAATGAATTTAAATCTAAACTATCCACACAATTGTCTTTTTTATGTATGTTTTTTAATCTACTAATAAGATCCAGGTTTTTTTTTATGTGAAGAGCTAATTTTATTTAGTGGGGTTAAAATTAATTTTTTATTAATGAGCCAGCTATCATGCGCGTGTGTGTGTATGTGTGTTTAAAGATTTCAGATAGGGTATATTTGTTTAAGGATAATATGAATAAAAACAAAAGGAAAACTTATCTTAGCCAACACATTTCATCCTCTGAGGAACTTTATAAAGGCAATGCAATGTTACAAAATAAAATCCTTGCATTTGCCTTTGATAAAGTGCCTCAGAGGATGAAATGTATCAGCCAAGAGAAGTTTTCCTTTTGTCATGATGATTCATATAAAAATGAATAAATTCAAAAATCTAAGATTTTAATGCTGCTTATACAGAATAAACTTATTTGTTTTCATGAATAATTTCACTGCACAATTAGAACATTTAAGATATTCATTAATTCCTTTTATCAACAAAAGAATTATTTTCCCATCAAAATTTAACATCTGAAACTTATTTTTGGTATGTGTTTGATAACTGAACTTAGATTAGTTAAATTAATCCAACTAAATACTTCTGCAAATTTTACCAAATTTATTTTGAAGTTCTAATTTTGTTTTAAATGATAACAAAATTTGTTAATATAAGAAATTATATTAATGCTGCACAAAGGTTGAATTCTTTCAGTAAGAAGAATTCAGTACACTCACTTAAGCTATTTTATAAAAAAAAATAAAAATAAAAATAAAAAAAAAAACGAAAAATGTTTTGCTTCTTTAATAATGGGTATATATTTGCAAAAATCTAATTTCTCAAAATACATCTGCTTCCTTTATTCACTGGATCAGATGGCTATTGACATTTTATATCAACTATAAAAAAGCTGGGTTGGGTGACAGGAATATAAATTTAAAAACAAAACTTTCTTATGATACCTACCGTTGACAACAGAAACAAAAAACAGTACTACAATCCCAGCCAGGTAATTCTTGTCGATAAATGGCAGAATTTGGTGGATCAGTACATTCTTCAATAAACGCAAACAGGTCACTTTTTGGAAAGCCATGTTCATAATAATGCTAAAATGAGAAAGATATCATGTCTTAGATAGAGCCTTGAACTGGAAACATCAAAAGCTACAATTCAATCCTTACTCCTACATAAGTGAGGTGAATTAAATACTAAACTAGCAATAAAGCCCCATTTCAAAACCAAAAGTAATGTCATTGCAAAACATGGTGGAAGAATGATTGGTTTCTTGTATCACTCTAAAAAATACCTAATTCCCAGGGCCATGCTCTGTCTTTACAAGAGTTAGATCAAACTAAGAATGAAGTATTACTGCTATATCTGTGCTGGTGCTGCCCAATCCTCATTGTCCAATTTAAGCAGAGTTCAATAAGTGCTTATAGGTGATGAATATTCTCCACCCAGCAACTGTTATCCCACAGATAAAATATTTCTAACCCTTCACTAATCTATTGCCATTATTATGGCAGATGTTCTGACGAGTTGCACCAATTCAAATCTTCACAGCTAGAACCCACTATGTTATGTTCATGGTGGCAAATTATCTTCATTCCCTTCATGTTCCACTCAGACAGCTTCTTCCCCAGAACTCTTTTGTGGAACAAACTCTTAAGATAATTATAATCTTGGTCTCTTTAAGTCTAGAGTCAACCAATATCTATCCTATACATCCTCATAATATGCATTTTTTATTCCTGCTTCCCTTACAACAATCTCACTCAGTAATCCTCTAGCTAGAGTGGCCCTTGGACCTTGTATTGAAAAAAAAAAATGCTAACTAGCAATGGTATCAATTTTACAGCAGACAAAAAAACATTTCCTATTTTGCATACATAACTAAAATATATCTACATAAAATGGTATAATTCATATGTTGTACTCATCTCAACTAAGAACCAAAACCACTACAAATTCTAGCAATTATCACAGACTTGTATAAACTTTTAAAAATGGATTGAAATAATTTATCTTCTTGGAAGCTTTGATTTTTATCTTAATTACAATAAAATAATCTGAAGTTATAAGAAAAAATACTTTTGATTAGTTAAATCAGGTTTTAAGCGATTTCCATCATTCAGGATTAATTTATAAAGATCAAATTTCTGTAATTAAAAATGTTTAAAAAATGAAGTAATCATTATAGAAATGTAATGTTTACAACACTTAGTTATTTTAGTAATTACTTAACTGGATTTTGAAAAACAAAGAAAAAAAAACAACTTTTTACTATATAGTGAAAAATACATTTGTTTGCAGTGAATGTTGCCTGTTAACAATGGATATTGAAACAGCATTCATTATGTGATGAAAGCATGCTTAAAATTACAAGTGACTCAGGAAAGTATGTACGACCAAAAATAACAAGACCCAATATTACCCACAATTACAAAAAGCAATATTCTCAACAGTAGAACACCATCATATGAGGAGCAATTTTAATGGTTGGCTGCTTGTTTCCAAATATGCTTTGCTGTTAGGATGGTTGGCTAATCCCTGTTGCAGATGTCAGCTCAGGCACATTTGTGTTTCTTCAACACCCACAGAGCCTAAATGTAGTTTATATTGAGCAGACTTTAGTTACAATGTCTGTGATAGCATGCATAATCTAGTTGAACATACCCAGTACATTCAATGACTTGTGATTTCATGTTAGCACAACCATTGACAGCTCCCAAAACAATTTTGTTAACCAATTTCACTCACAAGTCCTGAGTCAACTCATGATATTGTTTTCAGATACTTCCTAATGGTTTCATTGGGATTGTCTCCCTGAGTTGATATCAAAAGTTACCTTCTTCAACCAGGGTGAGATTTGAAACCAGGTTTCATGGTTGGAATTTGCAAAAAGATAACCACCCTATAATCACTATCTCCTGATTAAAGGCAAAATAAGAAAAGAATTTTCTTACTTTAATAGTCTCATAAGAATCCATGATAACAGCAATGAATAAACTCAGGACGACATAGATGAAGAGTCCAATAAAAGAATAGAGGTAGACACGTGAATACATCCAGATGAATGTGTTCCTGGTTTGTAGAGCAGAGAATGTCACATACATGTCATCTCCATTGATCAAAGAGAATAAGCATTCAGAAGTTGTGCTCAGCTTCCGAAACTGAAATTTTAAGAAAAGAAATAAATTAAGAAAAAAATTCTCATTTCCATATTTCAATATAATAGACTTATTTTTTATGTATTTGAAGTTTTCTAAGCACCATATAAAAAATGTTTACTTCCTTTTAAATTTATGAAAAAATCTAAAAAAAAATTTTGTATTTAAAAAAAAAATAAAATAAAAAACAAATAAAAAATAAAAAAATATTCAAACTGGAACCCAGCCATTTCAAAGAGGTATCAAAAGTTCTGTATACATGTGGGGCTACGCACACAAGATCACTGACCATCACATCACAAAAACCAAAATACAACTATAAACATAAAACAAATATTAGTGGATAATATCAAAATACTATACAGAATATACTGTGTGTTTGTAGGATATATAATAGTATCTGAAACAAAAGTGAAGATGATGAGACAAATTTCCCACTTTGTCTCATCACTTTCACAGCACATACTTCAAAGGAAAAATACTTAAGGCTGTTCATCAGATTAATACAAATATGAAATTTGTCACTCAGTTGATTGCTGTTCTTATAAAAAATAAACAATCCACAGTAATTAAAATATATTTCACCTCAGGAGACAGCATTTTAAAGTGTATAAAATATTTAACATACATAATTATGTGTATAAAATATTTATATATTAGTTTCCAGTGTTGTCCAGCTCTGTGGAACCAGTCTACACATTGTCAATTATATAATTGATATTATATTTCAATTGTAAAAACTCTTGTATATGCTAATGACAGTATTTACTTTGTGATAATGACCAAGCAGTCAAAAGTGATCAAACTAAAACATGAACTTTGGACAGTTTATCCACAATTTTGATCCAAATGTACAACAGATTATTTGAAAATATGGGGAAAATAGCCCATCTCTATGAGATCAAATATTATACAGAAAAATTTCAGATAACTACTACAGAAATTAATCACCCCTTGTATGTGCGTATGTATACACACACTACAAAGCTAATGAAAATAGTGTAGAAATGCGCAACAGGAAAGGATCTTTTTAATGAAGGAAGTTTTATATAATTCAAATAAAAGATTCCAAAATTATTTCATGAACATGAATTTTTAATAGATGCAGCAAAGAGAAGGTTTCAAAGATATATTTTCTAGTTGTAAACAGTATACAATAAGTATAAACATATTTTCCTAATACTTTAAAAAGAACTCTTTAAATAAGAAGTTACTTTTCATTATTAAATTTACCATTACCTATACTACTGAAGTGTAAAGTTACTCACTTTGATGTGGTAAGGACCCAGGATGACCCATCCACAAAAGACAAAGCCAAAGTACATCAACACAGCACAAATCATAAAACGAATTACATTTGGAAAGGCACGTTTCAATGTCAAAATCAAGATCTGAAAATAAAACCACAACAGGAAAAAAAAAAAATTTAAACTAAGTAATTAAAAAATCTCAAGTATTTAGTAAAACCTAATGAAAATCCTGCAAGTAGGGAGTTTTAAAAATGAAATCTAACAAAAATAAATGATAAATATTTCATATTTAAAGATCATTTTTGCCTCAATTTACACAAGACTTTTTTGGCTATAATTCATGATTACATACAACACAAGCAAATGTTCTTTTTAATCCCACACTTTAACAGTTTGGATATCAATATTGTAACCTCTCAATCTGATAGATACTATTTCATATAATTTCTATTTCTTCAAATTAATTTGTTACTGAAGACAAATGAAAGATGTCTAATGTTAACTACATGAAGTTTAAGATCATTATAGTTCAAAAGATTACATAAATACTTACATTGTAATTTTTAAAAAAGCCAACATAACGAAGTACACCAAGCCATCCGAGCAAATTACCAGTACCCAACATTATGGCACAGAAATCATAATTTTCTGATGTACTTTGCAGATGCTGATAGAATAAAGATGAAAAACAAGAAACTGTTAATTTTAGAGAACTTAAAATTTAACAGGTTTCCCTTCGTAAATTTTCGAAAATGTTATATTTTCAAAAGTTACAAAATAACAAGCATGAAAAAGTTAAACAATCTGAAATAAAAATGTAATTTATTCAAGCTATGGTCAACCTTACAATGGGGTAATAGTGAGTGCGCTAGTCAATCAAATGATTACTACTATGTAGAGAAATCAATTTTCTCCAAGTGGTCCAAACACATTGCTTTATATCACACTAAACTAAATTTAATAAATACCTGCATCTGTACATAGCTTAAAGTACAGAATTCAAAGCGATTATGCCAATGTAAATTCAATTTTTACACATTCTTAAAAGTTTCTAAAATTTTTAAACAATAATTATTTAAATGGTGAGACAATTATTTACCAAATATAAATTACAGTATAAATTAACCAATGACAGGAAGCATTTCACACCGTTTTACTAGCTTGGTGAGTGGGGGCATTTTTAGAAACAGTCACAGACCTATTCATATAATCTCAGTTACTGAAATATACTTCATTTAGTTACTTATATAAATTAAAAAATTAGAAACAACAAATATTAACAAAATTATGTAAGTAAACAAAAAAAATAAATAATGAAACCATTCTCTGCTTTAGAGTCAACAGATTGCTTCATTCAGTTTTACATATGGACAGGTTTTCACATTAAGAATTAAGTGTCCTTTTTTTCACTTTTAGCAACATTAAACATTAATTATAATTGAAAAATTTTGTTCTCAGGTGACAATGACAGCAGTTTTATAACTAGCTTGAAAATAGAGGTAAAAAACAACTGCATAGATGTTGTCTTCATTCCATTGAATGAACATAACACAATCATGAAATATGATGTCACTTGGAATCAATGTAGTCTTATTGAATTCTGTAGTAAGAATATAAGGATCACTCCTGGCTAGTTCTCTCCTGACAATTCTCAGCATCAGTATATATGCTATTTGGAGGAATCCAAGTCATATTCTGGAGAGATGTGTTTATCTCCACAACAATAGGCATCTCAGACCATTAGATGGTAACAAGTTTGGCAATTTGAATTCAACTATTTTAAATTTAATATTTCTTTGTGCAAGACCTGGACATATTTTCTAAGAAACAGAAATAACTAATTTTCACACAAATTATTAAATAAAATGCCTTCACACAAGACTATATATAATATGTAATTGATATTTTTATTTAAAGGGGATGCAACCATTCAATTTATATTTGTTATGTATAAAGTATCTTTAATTAAAGAAAATAAAAATAAAAAATGCAATGAAAATATAGATTTCAGTGATATTTGAAAACATTTTTTTTCAAATAAACAATCAATTTGAAATGAGATTCAACTTGGCATATATTTCTTTGTTTGAATCAAAAGATACAAAACAATTATTTACCAAATATACATGCAATTTAAATTTTTTGAGTGTACAGTTACGTGCTTTTCAGGAGTAAGTAAATTATACTCAAATGGAGTGTAAAGTTTGTCCTAAAAATAAACTGAATATTTTAAAAAAATGGAAAGTTAAATAAAATTGTCAATCATGAATAGAAATATCTTTTCTCAATTGTTCTCCCAAGTGCATGCACCTGACTAATTTGAACCTTATATTAGAAAGAAACAAATGAGTCACATCATGTGCCCTTCCCACACATTAATCATACATATAAAACAAGAAGGAAAAAAAAATATATATTTCAAGAATACCAACTACTTGTTTCAGTTGTTATAAAGATTAATTTATTCTATTTGAACAACACTTTAAAATATAACTGAAAAACAAATTTATATGACTTTCTTATACTTTTCTTGATATGATTAAATAAACCCAAGTTCATTAACTCAGTTACTGAAAATAATGGATTATGTTGGTTGTTCATCAAGTTTGTCAAAAATTTGAATGTCTAGTGACATCAATCTGCTATCAAGCCTTTAATACTTGTTCATAATTTTTGTAACTGATCAATATTTAACTATTACTAAGTAAAGTCCTTATTTTCAAAACCTTTTACTGTATATAAAAATACATCATTTCTCAAGACAAAATTGCTAAAATCTGGTATGATTAAAGAACATTTTAATTTTGGGGATTTTAGCCTATGTCACTGAAGTTGATTACTACTGAAATCTTTTTTCTATTAAGGTTCATTTTATAGAGAAGAGAACTAGACCAACATGAAAAAAAGACCTCAACTAGACTGTCATGCCTGGTGTAATTGTTCTGAATAAATGGCAGTCTCTCAACATAGATTGCAGTATTGCTATATTTGCATGACAGTTGTGCTAATTTGCATGAGTATGGTAATGTTTGGTTACCAACAAAAAAAGAATAAAATAAATAAATAAATCATAGTCAATCTGTGGTTTTGGCTGCAGATACCTGTTTTTCAGTTCTAAGAGGTTTGATTAGTACTGAAAGTTGGGCGAGCACCATTTGAATTTGTGACTAGTCAGATTTGTGACATTTTTTTCTACATTTTAAAAAACAATTTTTGCATATTCATAGACTATTCAAGTATTTTAAGTTTACATCTCTATAACTTGAATTTATTCTAAAACAGTTTAATCATTTGCTTTTGTATGTCAAAATGACTATTCAAAACTGTTCATATAATAATCTATTTCTTGCCTCATAATAAATCACAATTTTACCTGAGTTCAACACTGAAATTGTCAAGCCATTAAAGACATGCTTATCAATTAGCAGCATAAAAATTTTGTCTGGGATAAAGATCTATGAGGTATTTAAGTAGACTCCTGTATAATCTACAAAACAGAAAGCCTTTATTGCAGAGTGTTATAAAATTGTATATCATCCCTGTCATAATTGCTAATATATTTCTTGACCATTTTAGATCTTATTTATATTAGTGCAATTACTATTAAGTCCAAAAAAATATAGAAACAAATTGTCTTAATACAATGAAGTGTGTTTAATTGTTCAGTTTGAAATTTGAAGCTAAGAAAGTGGGCTGAATAGTATGTTAACCAGTGTTGAAATTAGTTTCTGCCAATTTGAGCTAAAAGAAGAAAAATCCTTTAGAAAAATAAGAATAAAGATGCTTTAAATTTTAACTTTGCAAATTAATCTTTTGTCAAAGTCACTGTTTAAGCAGCAGAAAAAATTAAATTGATTTCATACCTTGAAAAATAAATTGTTAAAAACATAGAGTTTCATTTCAGTAGGCAAATAAAAGGAGCACAATCTAGAAAAAAAATTGCTGTAGAGAAGCTTTAGGCTAACCTTTTTATCATATTTAACATTTATATACCAATTTTGGATTACTAAGATGATTTTTTTCCATATAAATTAAATAATTATTTAACTTTAAATAAATCAATCCTGTTAGTAAAATTTAACAACCATATCAGCAAACATACTGAGAAATATCCAATATAGGAGGAACAAGTAGTAAATATAAAAATATTAAAATATTTTGTTAATTCATATACAAAATATGCAGAAACAGTGCACAAAGTGTTCTTGGGTAAATTCTCTATCCTGAGTATATATCATGATGCAATATCTCAATGCCAAATAGAATTCATTTAATTGTTTATACTAGAAGATTAATGAGCTTTATCCCCAAAAATCATTAATCTAACTTTATATAAATGACTAAATTCAAAATGAAAAACTAAATCTCTTCAACAATAAACAATAGCAATTGATAAAATTACCTAGACAGAAAAAAATTGTTCAAGATACACTTTGATGAACAGCCAACTATTGTAATCATTAAAAGGTACTCTCACACAAGTAATCATAAATTACTTAATAAGAAATTAAAATATATTTTGTTCTTATGTTTCTAGTTCTAACTTCAGTTTCAAATACATAAATAAAAAATTAAAAAATAGATCAAAAACAATTCTGAAAGAGTCTAAATTGCATAAGTCATTCAAATATTAAAGATAAAAATGAAAGAAAAAAAAAACAAAAAAAAAAACAAGGTTTGTTTCTTGCAAACACTTCCAAATTGAGGTAGGAAATCCAAGTTTTTTTTAACCAAAATTTATTTACATAAACTATATGATCTACACATTTCCTGTATGTATTAGGTTGGTGCAAAAATAATGTCGGTTTTTGACGTTAAAAAATACGTCAAAAACTGACATTATTTTTGCACCAACCTAATAGCAATTACAATCCCCAAAATTAAAAAAAAAAAAAAAAAAAAAAAAGATTCACCATAAAATGAAAAAAAGGAAAAGAAAAAAAAAAAGTACATAAAAGGTGTAAGAAAAAGGATTTCTCAAAAGAGGGAATAAGGGCGTTTTTAATTATTGCTCTTTTTCATGTTGTTTTGACTGATTCATTTCTCTAAGTCTATCAATTTTTGTTAACTATAAACCATCCTCTTTTTAGAAAGAGTAGGGACAGATAAATGAACATTTAATGCATTTGTTGATTAAAATTTACCATCAAACACTATGATAGGTGGATGTAATCTCTACATTTTATTTCATTTGTTACTTTGATTGAGAACTAAAAAGATCACTTGCCTTAAAAGTGTTATTTTCCAGAAATACTCCGAATGACAACTTTTTCTTTGTTATCATTATAAAAAAGGATGTTAATATCTAATATTTTGCATGGTTAAATATTCCTCATTCTAAAGCCTACAACAAAATAGAAGCTATCTTGGAATTTAATTTAGGACTAGTAGTTTATATATAAAAGATATTACCATTGTTTGCAGTATTTATTTGTAAGCTTTCAGACATCTGTCACAATGTATGTATGTATATAGATATATAGATAGAGATAGAGAGATAGAGAGATAGAGAGATATAGAGATAGAGAGATAGAGAGATAGAGAGATAGAGAGATAGAGAGATAGAGAGATAGAGAGATAGAGAGATAGAGATAGATAGAGATAGAGAGATAGATAGAGATAGAGAGATAGATAGAGATAGAGAGATAGATAGATAGAGAGATAGATAGAGATAGAGAGATAGATAGAGATAGAGAGATAGATAGAGATAGAGAGATAGATAGAGATAGAGAGATAGATAGAGATAGAGAGATAGATAGAGATAGAGAGATAGATAGAGATAGAGAGATAGATAGAGATAGAGAGATAGATAGAGATAGAGAGATAGATAGAGATAGATAGAGATAGAGAGATAGATAGAGATAGAGAGATAGATAGAGATAGAGAGATAGATAGAGATAGAGAGATAGATAGAGATAGAGAGATAGATAGAGATAGAGAGATAGATAGAGATAGAGAGATAGATAGAGATAGAGAGATAGATAGAGATAGAGAGATAGATAGAGATAGATAGAGATAGATAGAGATAGATAGAGATAGATAGAGATAGATAGAGATAGATAGAGATAGATAGAGATAGATAGAGATAGATAGAGATAGATAGAGATAGATAGAGATAGAGAGATAGATAGAGATAGATAGATAGAGAGATAGAGATAGATAGAGAGAGAGATAGAGATAGATAGAGAGAGAGATAGAGATAGATAGAGAGAGAGATAGAGATAGATAGAGAGATAGATAGAGATAGATAGAGAGATAGATAGAGATAGATAGAGAGATAGATAGAGATAGATAGATAGAGATAGATAGATAGAGAGAGATAGATAGATAGAGAGAGATAGATAGAGAGAGATAGATAGAGAGAGATAGATAGAGAGAGATAGATAGAGAGAGATAGATAGAGAGAGATAGATAGAGAGAGATAGATAGATAATACTTTTAATTTTTTTTCCAGTTCATCCCAAGTTCAAATCAAATCAGGGGAAAAATTTGCTGTATTTTTAATAACTTGGCTTTAACCAAGCCAGAGTTTTTTTTTTTTTTTAATTTACTTGATGAAATATATAAATAAGGAATCTCAGTTTGGTTTTGTCTTCGCTTAAAATTTAAATATCTATGCAGAAATAAACTTACTAGCTTTTGATCAGACAAATTAGTTTTAATTAATTTTAATTCATAAAACATTACTTGAAAATTCAATAAAACTGATTTATACACATTTTAATTTTAACACTATATGCCATATTTCATTTACATTAACACACAATTGTGTAATCCAATATGGACCTGGTACAAAATATTTTTCACAAACCATATTTAATTGTGTTATTAGCCTTATATACAAGACACTTTAATTTATACACATATACACTCAAAGTATATAATGGGTGTACATGTGTAAAGGAAGATTAATATTAGTTTGTGAATATCAAATTTATAATTTATTTTTTACACATTTTTCCAGTAAGGAATTAGTACAATTTTGGTAATGTAATAAAAGTCAAAAATGTCAATATACTAAAGCAAAACCAAACTTAAACTATTCAGCAGGGAAAAGTTAATGACTAAAAAAAAAAAAAAAAAAAGAAAAAAAAAAAAAAAAAAAAAAAAAGAAAAATAGAATAATTAAAAAACTGAAAATAAATTAAAAAAAACGTTTCAAATTTCACAATTTCATCTACCATAATTTAAGCATACTTTTTCTTTTAAAGTTCAAGTTAATAGCCATTTCTTTTAGTGAAGATGTTAAGCTTTAGTGAAGTATATATCAATACAACTGATATTATTTGTTGCATCAGGATCAATTGTGCACATTCACAGTTTTGATTTCAATCAAAATTATATACCTAAATTACGAAGTTCAAATCTAATGGACAATGTGTGAGTTGTGTAATTGATGGTGGCTCAGAATGAGAAATTAGAGAGCAGAGTTCAAATTCCTGTTGAGTTTGTTACATTCACTTACATGCAAACACCATTGGGAAAAGATATGAATTCATCTCCTCTTCCTCCTCCCAAGCTATGAGTTAAATAGGATTCTCAAAAAATTGTTAATGCAATAAACACAAATTTAAAAAAATGTTCTTACAATCCAAAATATATTTCAAAAGGTTGTTAAGCCATAAAAAAACAAATCATGACTACAATTTTTTCATAAGTGAAATATTTCAGTTAAACAATATTATATCCGCTGCAATTAGATATCTTTCTGATTCACTCTACATGTCGGCTGAATGTGAGCACCAAGAAACCAAAACACAAAATAAAAAAGTTGTTTTCTGTGCATGGGTTCCAAGCATCACATCCAATCCACAAAAGAAGTGCCTGCAATACAATAGCCAATTATGAACATTCCTGCCAGAAAAAAAGATGACTTTGGGGACTACCATGTTTGCTTAAAACATCACTACCATAACCATGTCTCATTGATACCACATTCAACCAGAATCCGACAGACATTCCTCTCAACCCACTCATTGTCACCACTGCTACCCCATTTGTTGATCTCCAATTAGACCAGAATCCAACATCAGAGACCTTCTGCTTGATCAACGCTCACTATCCACACCTAATCCCTCGTTACCACTGCCATAACCTCAGCAGCCAACATGCCTTACAATGTATCAACCCACCATACCAGACAAAGGTGTCAAATTCAACCATGAAGAAGGACCTATCCTCTGAAGCCAACTATAACCTCAGCCAAGCAACCCAAGAAATTGATCAATTTGTGGACCTACCGACAACACCCTTACTCCTAATTGCATTCCTTACCAATAGCAACTAAAGAACCACTTATGAAAAATTTTTGCCAAATTTCAAATAACTATGTTTATTTGACAAATACACAATATTGAAAATTTAATCCGAGTTTGTTCCTTTCCTTTGTGAGCAAACGCTTGTTATAACAACATGTAGCCATAAGTATAGACTACAGAAAAGTAGTAACTATAGGAGACAGAAATACTACAGCCTTCATTTATTCATTATTACTAATTCAAAACAGAACATAGTGAATGTAGAAAAGAATAACCAACTCAAAAAAAAAAAAAAAAAAAAAAAATGATTTTCAGATGCTTATTTTGTAGTGAGTATAAAAAATAACTAAGCATAGTGTCCTGAAATTCTGTGAGGAGGAGGAATTGTTTAAGCATTTTTGTCTTTTGCTAATAATTTCATTCTTTCCCCAATTAATAAAAATCACTTTACCAAAAAAGTGTGATTCAAACCAACTGTCCCTATGTCAAAAATGTTAATAAATAGTAACAGCAAAAACAGATCAAAATATTTTATGTAAAAAAAAAAAAAAAAAAAAAAAAAAAATGACACTTAAAAACACAATGAAACAACGCATAATTTGTACCTGAATGAGGAAATTACTATAATAATCAAGATTAGTGCATAATAATAGATTTCACAGCAAGTTATATTTGCACAATCTATTAAGCTCTATAAACATAACTATTTTTTAAAAATATATCATTAAAAAAGTGTAATTTTTTTCTTCAATTGTTTAATGCTAAAAGTTGCAAGTAAGCTGTTATAAGTTTTTTATATTCAACATCTAGTAGTAAATATTTATGCAGCATTACAACAAGACTACAATGATAACATTTACGCAGAGAATGAACCAGTCAAAGACTATGAAATTAGCAGAAAGTATAAATGTATTAAAATTATTTTCAAATGTATTTTAGCATAAAAAATGGTAAATTGGAAAAATAGTTGGGGATGGAATAAAAAACAAGAATATATAGAATAAATACCGCATCAGTTAATACACACTGAAAAGTAGAATAAAATGCCACAAACAACTGAACAGTGTCACCTTGAAAATCATTGGCTACATAAATAAAAAGGATTGGAAAAATTATTTATTACTGTAAAAATGATTAATTTTGATGAGTTTATGAAATGTTGATTAAAAAATATAACCTAGAATAACAGATTACCAATTAAATATTATAATGAAAATAGTAACAGAGCATTAAACAGTAAAATATCTTGACTTAATAAAACAAAAAATACAGACACTTTATAAGAATCAATTAAAATTGCCAATATTTATAGACTGTATGAATTATTAGCCATTGACTTTTACAATTTTTATCATTTTAAATCATTGCATTATGATTAATAGGCTAAAAAGTACAACCTTTCTATTGCAGCCTTGCATTAGATCTAGTTTAGAGAAAATATATAAAATTGAATATTTTATAAGTAAACATTAGATGAAACAATTAAATTTTTAAGGTATGAAACAAAATATTAAATGATTAATTAAAATAAATAAACTTTGCACTAGAAACCTAAATCCTAATACAAAATTGAACAGAAGATGGTAACTAAGATATCAACAATTATTAGTTTTAAATCAACCAAGTATTTTTAATTGAATAAAAATTCTTATGACTCAAAAATTCCAACATTTATATAAACTAATTTTTTTAAAAATGATTTTAAAAGTAAACTGTATAAAATAAAATAAATTTAAAAATATATGTAATGGAAATTTTAAAACAAAAATATAAAGGGACAAGCCAGGCAGAGTTCTGCAAAGAGGAATAAAAAATGCCCGACTTACATCATTTTTAATCTTTGCTGAAAAAAGCTTAAAAAAAAAAAAAAAAAAAAAAAAATCATCATGGTCTACAAACAAATGATGAAGTGACAAAATATTTCTACTTGCAAAAAAGAAGTTGCAAAATGGGGTAAGAAGATCAGAAAGGATTGAGACTAAATCTAAGAAGGGAATTAGTATCAACAAAATACTTTAATGTACATGACTCCATGTCAGCATAAACTACCAGCTTAAAAACAGAAGGAAAAAAGTTTCAGATTGGATCTGTCATTTGGTCAGTTAACTCAAATCTCACATCACTGAATTAACATTTCTAGGTTCATGATTATCGAAAGAAATACAAGGACTTCATTTTTCATCTGACATTCTTATACTGTGATGGAAAAAAAATTAACAAAGTATTGTAATGTACTGCAGGTCTACTTTGGTTTAGTGGTAAATAATGATTCATGGTCAGAGATTAAACCTGATCCAAGAATCATCATCTGATAAAAGCTTTGTTGGCAGAACATCCGTTTTTTGATGCAGTTTACATATGTAATTTTAAATTACTTAAGAGAGAAATGCATTATCATTCAAATTAATTACATAAACAATTATTTGCATTACAAGAGGAGAGAATCTATATTAGTGAGATAAAATTTACATTAAGCATCTGAATGTTCAATTTTTGTTTTAACTATCATTATAGAAATAAGATTTTACCTTTTTTAAATTATCATTATTAATATTATGGCTTAAGTAGCCCACATTTTTAAACACTAATTTAGTTAAAGGATATATTAAAATAGCCTGATTGTATATTAGTTCTAAGTAACTTGTGGATGGTGACATTTTCAATGCCTCTGAGTAAATTATATTCATTTTTTTTTTTTATATTAAAATGGTGTTTCCAGGTCAAAATTGTGATCGAAGATTTTAGTATGCTAATTTTAAATGAATTTTCTGTTCATATATTGTTTTTAAATATCAGGATATCTTGTCAATCAATTTTGGAAGAACATCGTTTACATTTTATTTAGTAAAGTGCTTCTGATGCAAGATTCTGTTTAATATTGAGTAATTTTTTTTTCTTTTGAGGCGTTTGTGATCATTAATTAAATTTCTTTTAGGCTCATTAGTTATAGAATTTGTGCCTAGTTTTTGTTTACATTTTTTGGTCTTGTGAATTTTGTATGCTTTAGTTTTGGCATTATGTAGAGAATTTTAAATATATTTTCTATGTATTTTTCTTCAGGTAGCTGCAAATTCTAAAGGGCTCTGAAATAAAAACCTATAATTATCCACGATTTTATCTTGTGATGAGAGTATATCAAGAAAAGTGATTATTTATTCTTTTTTCATATGTGAAATTGCAGGTTTGATTTTGTTTATGAAGTCTGTAATTTAGTTTTGTGCGAAGGCATCATCTATATAATGTAAGTATTTATTAATTTTGTGGTATGAGGTTTCAAAATGCTAGATTCTAAGAATTATAAAAAGATGCATGCCAATAAGCTGCAGGGAGGAGAACCCATAATAAAACTGATTTTCCATTTGTAAAAATAAGAAATAGTTTGTACAAAATAGACAAGTTTATTTTTTATTTTATGAATGCCTTAAATTTAGACATTTGTCAAAGAGTATGTTAGTATATAAGGGGTTAATATCTAAGTTAGCAATGACTATTTTTATTTTCCTAGCTTCTATTAAAGTTATATATAGAATGCACCTTTTTAAACTCTGAACCATACTAGAAATTTTAGAAAACAAGCATGAAATTATACGGAAAAATTTTTTTTCCTAAAAAAAAAAAAAAAAAAACAACAACAACAACAACAAACAAACAAACAAACAAACAAAAACAAATGTATTTTTATCACTAAATTAGACATTATATTAATTTCAGAATCATAAAAATGACATTTAAGTGTAATGTACTTTTTTTTTTCATTAAATTAACATGCATCAAGATATTGTTTATTATCCATGTTGGGAAAAGAATCTTTGAGTAATTCTAATATCAGTATTAAGAATAGATTTAACATTTATGTAAAATTTGTCTTATAATCCCTGCCATCAAAAATTCATTCTTTTTACTGCATTATCTCATTATGCAGACATGAATAAAATTTATATAAAAAAATCTGTTTGAAAGAATGAGAAATGGATAAACTTCAAAGTATTAACTATTAGATTTGTATTTTAATGACCAAATGAATTTTTAGAACAAAATGCATAAAATTGTAAAATTCATTAAATTGAGAGTAAATCATACATGCTTGCTAATGAAAAACAAAAGTAAATAAAGGTGACAATAAACAATTTGGAAATATTACAGCAGTTTTCAATATTATCACATAAGCTTCCACTTGTGTCTATATAAAAATTTTCACCTGTATGTACCAAGAATTACAAAAATGAACACTTAACTGATCAAGAAAAATAAGGCTTAAGCATTCACGATTCAAATAATTAGATCATCTTTTAAAAATTTATTTTAACACATCCTTGGAATGTTTTTTTAAAACAGACTCAAATAAAAAAATTCTTACATGTTAACTTTAAATTCTGTATAAAAAAATTGCATTGTTAATCAGCTGGTCAAAACTGGTGAGAAAAAACAGATTTTTAAAATGAAATATATAAAATTCGTTCAATTAAGTGTAAATCATACATACTTACTAATGAAAAACAAAAGTAAATAAATTCACTATATACAAGAGAATGTTGAAATGTTCTTGGCTTAACCCACTTCTCAAAGTCTGACCAAATAACAAAACCTCAGAATAACATTTTAGTCAGGCCAAGAATTTTTCAACATCCTCAATATATATGTGAAAAATAAAAAAAAATAAAAAATCTTGCACTGTTTATGACTTACTCTTGTCTCCAGCTGAATCTTGAGGCTGGAACCAATAATTGTTATAAAATCATTTATAACAATCAAGATAAACCACATATTCAGGAACTCCATTTCATCACACCAAAGTAGTTTTCTTCGAAATTGGTTCTTAAAGAAATCTGCTGTTTCCTGGAAAATAATTGGTTAACATGAAGATGCTAAATGCATCTGGCATTGGTTAGAAAAGGTTCATTTTCAACAAAGATTTGATATAATATATAAAATACACACACACTATATATATATATATATATATATATATATATATATATATATATATATATATAAGGAAGTTCCCTCCACTTAAAAAAAGTTAACTGATTTTTAATAATAAAAAACTAGGACTATTTTAAATAATAAAATGCATAACTAACATAAAATAAGGTCTTCAAGTTTTTGTTTATCTATGGGTAAATCTACTAAGTTTTGAAAAATTGTACACCAGACAAAATTTACCTGAATCTACTGATAAGATAAATCAGGTGCATAGGGTAAACAAAGCTATTTCATCCAGAACAGGATATTACAGAAATATCAAATAATATCAGAGGAATGAGACTAAAATGAATAAGAGTACAGTGTTACCCGGATATAAGAGAAACCCGGATATAAGATACTTCTTCTCGGGTCCCGATAACTCTCTTATATCCGGGTTACACTGTATATCTAAAATGTTAGAGACAAATAGTAGATAGTAGAGTTGTTTATGAAATTAAAAAGTAATGACAAAAAAATAAAGTATATTAGTATAATTCAATCAGCAAGCTTAGTTGAAAATTTCAATCCCACTCTCTACCATCAAATGGTGAATTTAGAGAAACAGGATAATATTAATTAAATTAAAAAAAGTGGGTGCTGAAAAGTCTTGACTGAACCACTTCCTCAAATTTGTATTTCAATGACCAAACATAAGAAAACTGATTTTGGGAAGCAGGACAAACCAAAAACTTTTTCAACACTCCTCTGTACTGTATAAGTAATTTAAACTTCAAAAATGGCTAAAAATCAATAAGTCATTCTGGTTTAAATAAAACAGCACTTTATTTGCATAAAGCAACTTTAAGGGTACACCTGTTTTTTGTGTGTGGAAAAAAAAAATGGAAAAGCACAAAGAATCATATTTTTGCAGAGTGACATATTAGCAGAATTGAGAACATAGACACAAGTAGCATGGCCAAGTTGCATGTCTACGTAAATCATTTCATCTAATAAAAATGCTGACATCATGTCAGTTAGTATTCACATTTAAACTTGGCATCATGAGGTTACATCAATAGTCAACAAAAGAGTGAGGATTTGAAACTACTGAACCTCATTATAAGCCACAAGTTATTTTGTCTAAAAATGATATACCGCAAATTTAAGCAAAATTAATCCTAAAGTTTGAGTTTAATGGCTAGTCTGTTCATAATTGATGGAGTTGAAAAAGCAGAGCTGGTATGCAACCTGTGCAGTATAAGACATTACACCTTATGGGAAGAGCATTTGATGTTTACCAGCAGCAGAGCATAGAGGAAAGGTCAGATGCAAATTGGAAAGAGATTATTTTACATGCTGTCTTTTCAATAGATTCATTTATTACATATGAATAATTCATAAACAGTGTCTGATGAACGTTTCCCACCCCCTGGTGCCCAAACTACATTAATTTAAATGTGCTACTAGATTGACAACTAGGTCTCACTGTTTTGCTGTTGAACGAGCTGAATGCAAATGCCACTTCTACTTCCACACATCCCACCCTTTCAATTTCTTGCTTCCCTGATAACTACACTCTTCAAAAATTCAAATGCAACAACAATTGCAATCTTCAGTTTTCTTGAACCCTATTCCTTTTTGTCCTTTTTGCAATCCTGTCCATTCTCAGTCTCCTCATTCGCTGCATAAACCCCTGCATTCTAGTGGTATCATTGCCTAGCTTGGAGTGAAATGATTAAAAGAAGAAAGGGAAAGGAGAAGAAAGGGAAAGGAGAAGAAAGGGAAAGGAGAAGAAAGGGAAAGGAGAAGAAAGGGAAAGGAGAAGAAAGGGAAAGGAGAAGAAAGGGAAAGGAGAAGAAAGGGAAAGGAGAAGAAAGGGAAAGGAGAAGAAAGGGAAAGGAGAAGAAAGGGAAAGGAGAAGAAAGGGAAAGGAGAAGAAAGGGAAAGGAGAAGAAAGGGAAAGGAGAAGAAAGGGAAAGGAGAAGAAAGGGAAAGGAGAAGAAAGGGAAAGGAGAAGAAAGGGAAAGGAGAAGAAAGGGAAAGGAGAAGAAAGGGAAAGGAGAAGAAAGGGAAAGGAGAAGAAAGGGAAAGGAGAAGAAAGGGAAAGGAGAAGAAAGGGAAAGGAGAAGAAAGGGAAAGGAGAAGAAAGGGAAAGGAGAAGAAAGGGAAAGGAGAAGAAAGGGAAAGGAGAAGAAAGGGAAAGGAGAAGAAAGGGAAAGGAGAAGAAAGGGAAAGGAGAAGAAAGGGAAAGGAGAAGAAAGGGAAAGGAGAAGAAAGGGAAAGGAGAAGAAAGGGAAAGGAGAAGAAAGGGAAAGGAGAAGAAAGGGAAAGGAGAAGAAAGGGAAAGGAGAAGAAAGGGAAAGGAGAAGAAAGGGAAAGGAGAAGAAAGGGAAAGGAGAAGAAAGGGAAAGGAGAAGAAAGGGAAAGGAGAAGAAAGGGAAAGGAGAAGAAAGGGAAAGGAGAAGAAAGGGAAAGGAGAAGAAAGGGAAAGGAGAAGAAAGGGAAAGGAGAAGAAAGGGAAAGGAGAAGAAAGGGAAAGGAGAAGAAAGGGAAAGGAGAAGAAAGGGAAAGGAGAAGAAAGGGAAAGGAGAAGAAAGGGAAAGGAGAAGAAAGGGAAAGGAGAAGAAAGGGAAAGGAGAAGAAAGGGAAAGGAGAAGAAAGGGAAAGGAGAAGAAAGGGAAAGGAGAAGAAAGGGAAAGGAGAAGAAAGGGAAAGGAGAAGAAAGGGAAAGGAGAAGAAAGGGAAAGGAGAAGAAAGGGAAAGGAGAAGAAAGGGAAAGGAGAAGAAAGGGAAAGGAGAAGAAAGGGAAAGGAGAAGAAAGGGAAAGGAGAAGAAAGGGAAAGGAGAAGAAAGGGAAAGGAGAAGAAAGGGAAAGGAGAAGAAAGGGAAAGGAGAAGAAAGGGAAAGGAGAAGAAAGGGAAAGGAGAAGAAAGGGAAAGGAGAAGAAAGGGAAAGGAGAAGAAAAGAAAAATGCCTGCTCCAGATGAATCTATGAATGTACACCTGGAAGAACCTGTGGAAACTAACAGTACTATTTGGAGGGATACCTAACATGGCCTGGTATGAACATCTGTAGTAATTACTCTAAGCTAACATAATGATAAAGGACAAAATGGTGGCAGAGAAAAAAGTTGTAGCAGCTGTGCAATCAATAAATGTGATATAGAGTATGGGAATATTTTGGATTCAGAGTGGTCAAAATTCACACATTGCAGAAAGACACAACTGAGGTCAATGTTTTAGTGGTACCCCTGTATGTACTGTACTCTGTATTGATAGGTACCTCCATGAGATCGCTAAAAATGAGCATAACATGATGAAAAAGACCCCAAATTTGACGAAAACAAAATTTTATCATCTAAATGTTTATACTATTATTAAGAGGAAAGATCAAACTTTATTTTAATTATTTTAAAAAAAAAATTTTCCTTCTTTTTAGAACATTCTAAATTTTGATTAAAAAAATCTTGTTTCTCTTTGTATCACCGGAACTAGTAAAATAACATACAATTTTTAGTACGTTTTTTTTTTTTGTGTGACACACATTAATTTAGAAAATCTTGCAAAAATAAAAATAATTGTCGGATGTTAATGAAACTTTCAGAAACTATTTACAGAGGAATGAAATTATTATAAATATGTTTTTTTTTTTTTATTAAAGTCATGGCAGAAATATTTTTTTTTTATATTTATTAACCCCCCGCCCACCAACTAATTTTATGAAAAATCTAGAAATTCAATCAAATCTAGTTTAATGATTACAATTTAAAAGCACAAGTCTTTGAGGAATGCAAATCATGTTGCTTTTTTTGTTTTTAATTAGACCCCCCACACACACACATGAAAATCAGCTCTGAATTGTAACATACAAAACTCAATAATACAAAGATATTATTTAATTTCAAATGCTTTTATTTTATTTTAGTTGTTTTTATGAATATGGACAATATTTTCTGAAAACAAAAAATTTTTTCAATGAAAAATGAATTTATAATACAATTATGTTATTTTTTAATTATAATAGATTTAATTGTTAAGGCCTTTACTTTTGCGAAACGTGTGGAAAAGTTAATTTGATTTTTCAATTTCAACTGAGAAGGGTACCTACAAGTATCAGTATCATCTTATGAAATTTATATGATCTTATTTTTATATTAATCTCAGTTATGACATTTTTCCATAAATGAAATATCAAAATTAATAATAAAATGAATGGAAATACAAATAACACAGTAAAATGTAATAAATGTACATAAAATTATAGTATTTTATGTACACTTCTGATAAAATTTCATAAGAAAGGTACCTATAAATTAATTAGATACCTTTCTTATGAAATATGAAATTTAATATCACTCTTAACAGTCTTATTTTAATTTCTTTATATTTTCCATAAAGCATCGTAAACGTAAAGGTGAAAGCTAAGTACAAAAAACAAAAAAATTAGAGCGCTGAAAGTTTTCCTTAAAAATAACGAGGTAAATAATTTGTTCACTTAAATGTAAATTATTTCACTTTTCTCCTTCCATAGAACAAATTATCCTCACAGAATCCGTCAATATGTCATTCATCACCTGTCAAGTGACATGAAAGTTTATGACCTGCTTTGTTTTATTTTCAAATTACATCTTTTCAGCACAGAAGCTAAGCTAAGTTAAGCTTGGTTCAAAATATTTTAAATAAACATTATAATTTCTGATTTTCTTAAAATAAGTTTTGAAAAAATGATAATTGATATTTAAAAGAATTTCAAAGTGAGATTTCCATTTTTTTTATAAAATGGTCAATTTTGCTGACTCTAAAAAACAAAATTTTTAACGAAAATTTTGAATGTGCTAGGAATGATTAAAAAATGTAAAAAAATACCCCCATAATACTTTGATCTATCCTCTTAATAATAACAAACATTTAGACGATAAAATCTTGTTTTCATTAAGTTTGGTGTCTTTTTCCTCATGCTATGCTCTTTTGTTTAGCAATCTCGTGGAGGTACCTACTTTTATGTCAACAATTTCAGCCTTGTATCATATAGACCATCTGCCAATTTGATTTAATATTTCACCATCTTCACAACTTTCCTTTTTTGCCTTATAAGTCCTGAAAAACTTGTCTCCCTCTTTGAAAGATATAGTTAATTTTGTACTATGCCAACTTTTTATTTTTCTTCCAGGTACTAATTTATCAAACAAAGCACCTATAAATTAATTAGATACCTTTCTTATGAAATATGAAATTTAATATCTTAACAGTCTTATTTTAATTTCTTTATAATATAATTTCCATAAAGCATCGTAAATGTAAAGGTGAAAGCTAAGTACAAAAAAAAAAAATTAGAGCGCTGAAAGTTTTCCTTAAAAATAACGAGGTAAATAATTTGTTCACTTAAATGTAAATAATTTCACTTTTCTCCTTCTGTAGAACAAATTATCCTCACAGAATCTGTCAACATGTCATTCATCACCTGTCAAGTGACACAAAAGTTTATGACCAAGCGAAATTTTTTTTGGAATCCAAAATTTAAAAAAAAATTCGCTTGAAGATGGAACAGAGCTTGGTACTTTAATTCAATTTAATTCAAATAATTATATTGAAGTTTTTGGCTCTTGTTTTGAAACATGAGAACTTATGTAGCGTTGGAATCATATTTTTAAATAAATAATTATATTTATGCTCTACTTTTGTATCGCGCACTATTTTTTAAAAATAATAACAAAAATACTAAAGAACTTTGGATTATTTGCCTAATGAGTTCTTTCCTATTTTCTGTATATTTTTACACACACACACACACACACACACACACATATGTGATAGATAATAAAACCTGTTCATGTTGACATCTAAGATTTGAACAATTTGCCAATGCTTAGACATTGAGCTGTTGTTCCAGTTTCTTTCTTTATTTAGCAGCATATGGGATCATTTAATGCAGAAATTTAATTTTCTTGGGAATATTAATTTCTTTTATTAATTTAAACATATTGCTGGTAATTTTTTTCTTTACTATGAAAATGTATTGCTGGTATTTTTGATATAAAAATGCTTATACTTTCATAGTGTTTTGACCTCAGTTTGGGGATTAACAGGTGCTACCATTCCAGGTCAGAGTGGACCTTGAAACAACAGCAATTAAGAGGTGGTCCCATGCTTCCCAAAACCTCCTGATCAGAGGCCTTGCTGCCAGATGTAGTTTATCATCATACCCAGGACAGTGTGATGTCAGTTACACCAATACTACTGGTTTAACAGGTTAATGAAAACGTTTCTTCTAATGAAATCCAATAAAAATCAATCTCTTTTTTATATATTAAAATTTTCAATGTCTGAATGTTACTTTCAAGTCAAATTAAAGTCAAGAAGTTAATTCTTTTTTTTACTTTCAGTTTAATTGAAAGACACACTAGTTTCTATTATTCAGAGCAATAACAAATAAATAAAATCATAATGAAAATAATTTCAAGTTGAGAACACGCATACTAAGTAGAAAAAATAAAATTAATAAAAGTGCCTACCTTTCTTAGATTGTATGCCCTCCAAATTGACCGCAGACATAAGATGAAAGACATTGAACTGATGAATATAACAATACTATCAAAAATTGTCATCCAAGTTTTCTTTTTTTTTTCACCACCTGAGGAAACAAGAAGAGAGTTTTAGATACAAAAAGTAAGATTGGTCTAAAAAATTAATTAATTTCAAATTTAAAGATACAATATCTTATCAGAACTTCAGACAAAAATGCAGCGTTTTTTGACAGGTGCATTAAAAAAAAATATATATTAAGAGAAACATGTGAATAAATTTTGTTTTTTTGTTTAAGTCTCTTAAAATATTAAATTGCAGTAGGTTTGCAACCCCACATTTTCATTTACAAGAAAATACCTGAACAATTATCATTGATATTTCAAATTCAATACCAGAATAACTTAACTGTAGCTTCAAACAAATTTTTACTTCAAGCTAATTTAATGTCTCATTAGTATAAAGATCTGTTAAAAAGTAATATACCTGTTCTAATTTTAAAAGTATTAGAATGCAGGTGTTTTTTTTTTTATGAACCATATTGCCTAAAAATGCAGGGTAAAGATCTGTGGAGTTACTTTCTTTTTACCTACTCATAATCATCTGTCAAAATAGTCACACCTTTTGAGCCATAGAGAAAAGAAAGAGCTGACATTAAATTTGTTTTTAGAAGAAAGCTCTGCATTAACAAAAGGTTAAATATTTATGGAAAGGCTTCACTTGATGCAAAAACAAGAGATACCTCAGCAATCCTAGACAGCAAAAAAAAAAAAAAAAAAAAAAAAAAAAAGACTTTAGAATGAGTTCTGCTGTGAATGAAGATAATACCAAATAAGCTGATGTTCCCTAACAGGAACTACTACAGAAAAATCGTGACCCATGGTAGTACCTGCAGTCCTTTGAATACTTAAAGGTCTGTGCAAAGTGGAGTCTCAGAATGCTGACAAATTCCCTGAAAGAACAGAGAACGGCTGCTGTCCAAGAATTTTGAAAACTACACAAGTAGCACCTTCATGAAGGAAACAGCAATTGTTCTCTAATGATAAGGAGATGGATGAGGCAAGTTACCCATGGAATTGGTATTCATATGGATATCTTAGTGTGCTTCTACTGTTAAGTGTGTTATAATTAAAAAAAAAAAAAACTGACATTACTTTTTGATCAATCCTCATAGTTCTTAATTTAGTATTTCAAAATATTCAGATAGTTAACACAAAATGTGAATCCTTTTTGCAGATATGTAATACCTGCAAAATTTATTTTTATACTTTTTGTTCAGACACTCAGAAAGTCTTCTGAATGACACTGAATTATCAAGAGAAAAAAAAAAGAGAAAGAACTAAATATACTTAAAAGCTTTTAGATAAAGAATTTTCAAATTTTTGAAATGGTGATAAAATTCATTTCATAAAATCCTAACAAATTAAAAGTAAATTAGTAAATAAATTTTTAGAATTAAAAAAAGAAAAAAAAGAAAATAATCAAATGAATATATGCCATGTACATTTCAATTTTTTAAACTAAAGATATCTCCCTGGCACTGACGACACCCAATGGCAGTCTTTGTTATGGCAATAACAGACTGTACCAACATTTTTATGAAGCCAGGAGGTGAAAAAATTGAGTGTTGCAGAGTATAGGAATAATTAAGAAAAATATTTAAAAACTCACTAATAATAATAATAATAATAATAATACGGTTTGCACAAAATATACTGTTGTCTGTCAACTAGTAAAATAACAGTGTCATTAGAAACAAATTCTGAGAATATTGTCCCTTTAAAAGCACAGCTTCAAGATAGCCCTATAGGAAAGAAAAAAATGCAGTATAACAGTTCAACACGATTTTCATTTTATGGTATTTGTAAAAATTCAGTGAAACTAATTTTTATATAAATTTTAAATACACTATCAAATTTTATTATGAATGTCAAAAGATTAGGATATACTTATATCAGCAACATCTTTAAATAGCTATCCTTATTAAAAAATATTGATTATTTGTTTATTTTTTGGTAAGAATGTCTGCATTTACTATGCAAACAAAAGTGCAAAAGTACAGCCATCAGCTTTACATTCAGAAATTAGCCTTCATGTATTTCATCCAACATATAGATTTCTGTGTGACATTTACTTAAAAATGGTAATTTTATTGCTTTCCTGTTTTAGCTACAATTCTTGATATCCCGTATCTTTTCTATTTACATTTACAACACTAGTTTCTTTGAGTGTTTTATTACTGGACAAATCAATTTTTCTTTTTAACTTCATTCTTAAAGCCAATTTTATTCTTATCAATATTTTCAGTTACTTTTTTTTTTTTTAAATTTCTTCTTTCTCTGTTTAACATTTATGCAGTTTCTAAAGTTATCTTCCTCTCACTTTACTATATCGTGTTTCTTTTGACGTTAAATCCATATATCTAGAATTAAAAATGTCAATAACTATACTATTATATGTATGAAGAACCTTTGAGTTACATAAAATCTTGGTCCATCAAATGAATTACTGTAAATATATCTAGTAAAAACAAAATTAAATTTACATGGTCTATTTATCATAAAAATATCAGTATTTAGTATCAATTTTGTGAAAACAGACACTTGTATAATAATATACGAGTGTATTTTGAAGAGAATTTTGTTCTGTGCATTTATAACATATATATATATATATATATATATATATATATATATATATTATTAACTGATTTAAAATGTTTTTTCGTTACACAGTAATAACGATGTTTCAAAAATGAAAGCTAAAAGATTGTTATTTTCTTTAAATAATATTTAAAAATAAAATTAAAAAAAAAATGTGACCTGGTAATATGCATACTTATACTTGATATGAAAAAATAATTTTATATACTGTAAGTAATTCTAGTATATTTACTTGTTTTAAAAGAAATATAGTCTATTAAAAATTAAAAGTGAAAATATTTTAAAATTGTAGTTAAATAAAAAGTATTCTAACCTAAACATCCCCCAAAAATCTTTAAGTATACAAATAGAAAAAATGCCGTAAGAATTTTTTGCCATTAACAATAGAATTTTAAAAAACCCCAGACATGCATTTAACAGATGTCAGAATTCGTTGAAAAAATACATCCCTACCCTACCTAAGCATAACCCCTTTTTCGAACGTAATTAATAACTGATACAACAAAAGTTAATAAAAATGAGCATGCTACCACCCCTTGTCTGAATGATTGGATCTCTCTGTATCCTTGGAAACAGTGAATTATGAATTTTTCTGTGCCTTTAAAACTCAGTAAATTTAAAAAATAAGTTACTCCAAAATTTGCTTCATGATGAAATGGAACTAATGTTTTTAATTCAATTATAAAATTAAATTCAAAGTTTTTAGCTTCCATTTTTGAAACATGGTTATTACTGTGTAGCGAAAAAAAACATATTTTAAATAAATTAATTTATAATATCAATGCTCTGTAAATTTACATTGAGCACTATTTTGTAAAAAAAATATCCATAAGAACACCAGATTATATATCTTACTGTTCTTTCTTTTTATATATATATATATATATATATATATATATGAAATGGATTAAGTCCAATAATTATTTACTTTATTTTCTGTTTATACATCATTTCAATAGATACAATTTATTTAAATAAATGCTGTTTTTTTGTTTTTTTTTAATAAACAATATTAATTACATTTACCAGCCTGAAAGTTTGAGAAATTTTGCAGAAAATAAGTGCTTCTTTGACAGGAATCAAACCTGTAACCCTATTGTTTTGTGAACAGATATGGTAATTCGGGAATGATTGTTGAATGTTTGTTGTTTAAAAATAGTAATGTGGACTTTGCTAACCAGACACTTCTTTGTGGCTGAATGTTTAACAGCACATCAAATCAAATGATGGTTCCCACTGGGGTTACAAGTTCAATTCCTGTCAGAGAAGTACATATTTCCTACAAAATTTCTCAAACATTCAGGCCAGTAAATTTAATTAATACTGTTTATTTAAAAAACAGAGTATTTACTTAAATAAAATGTATCTATTAAAATAATGTATAAACAGAAAACACACACACACACACAAAACATCACAATAAGGCAAATCTAATGTTGCATTAAATGGGTTAAATAAGAAAAGAAAGTTAACAAACCATTAAAAAGTACTTTGCCACGACAAGGTCGCTCACTAATGTTTGGGTTTAGCAAAACCAACATCTGGCCATCTCTATTGTTGTTGTTAAAAGTGATCTATTAAAAGAAAAGAAAATACTTCACAATTGCGTTACAAATTTACTTATCTGCTCTTGAACAGAATTATCTACCCTTTGTTTTGTGAGAAACACTGCAGATTCTAAAAATATAAATTACTTTTCCAGTCTACCAAGGTAACCATTTCTCAGCTGTTACTATAGAAACAACGTAAAATGATGAAACACATGTTGTGATTTCAATTCTGCTGGTATGATGTCATTGTTTGAAGATATAACAGAATTAAACAGTAGTGAGATGAAGGAATTATGCAAAGTGTGAAGTTTTCTTTTGTTTGATTCTCCTGCAAACAATATGACAAATAACAAGCGCTATTATTGTTATTGGAGATAAAAGTATGCAATTCTTCAAGGTCTAGTAAATTTTGTTTTCTTTTATTTAAAAGCAACTGCTTATGGTTCATTTAATGCTGGAATTTAATTTTCTTGGGAGCTTTGAAGTAATAAAAATATGATGCATGTTATTCTGTTTTCACAATAGAGTACACGGTAGATGATACTCAGCTTTTGTGCATATATAGGTTTGTGCGGACATAATTACTATAGGCGGTGATATGTGTGCTTTATGTTGTAGTCTTGTTGAAGTTATATTTTGGAATACAGTTTGATTTATTTTTAAAAATTGCAGAATATTACATACTTAATGTCATGAAAGAGTTCTTTCATGTTGGTTGTTTGGTTAATTCTGAAATCTAAATATTTTGAATGCAATTGCATATCTTCAACTACAGATAGAATTAGATACCTCTACTGAATTTTCAATACCTAAGATTTAAAAATGAAAATCATTCTTGAAAATTTGATTTTAGCTTTAATTAAAAGCTAATGATTAAATTTACTATTTCTAGTAAGCAAAATACTCTGATGTATTTCAAATAAAACTTATCTTTGACTGGAATCTCAACATTTTGCTCACTTTCACAAAATCAGCTATCTTTTATGCATTTTGGCACATTTGTAAACAAAGTTCATTCTCAGTTTTAAAAATCTTCCAAAAATAAAATATACTTTTCTGAAATTTTATTTGAGGAATATTAGGTGATATAAATTATAATTAATCTGACTTTAAAAAAACACTATTTACTTTAAGTTTAAAATAAGAGAGAAATGGATTTTTAAAATATATGGTAGCAGTGATTATGCTTATCACTCATAGATCACTTGACATGCAATGATAAAATCTGTCAACACTTTTACCATTGTTCTACAGAGACTTTATCTGTTAAAACATAATTTAAGAAAATGATGGGTAAGCACCTTTTTTATATAATTATTAAGTACTCAATAATCTTTAAAATGTTGGAAAATATTCTACGTAATGTAATTTTTGGAATGTTGAATTTAAATTTATTATAGTCATCACTCTTATTTTCTGACTATGTCGTGTATGGTCAACCATACTTTCAAACAGGGGCAAGTTATGTAATATTTTATATACATAAAAAAAGTTTGTTTTTTTTTAAATATCGAGTGTAAACAACTTTATTGAACTTTTCAATTTTTGATTCTTAAATATAGTTTTCACTTAACAATATCACCAGATTGAAGTAATGCAGAATTTTAAACAATTTATTATATTATAAATTATATTTTAAAAAATGAAAACAATTCTTGTAAAAATTCATTATTCATTGAAAAAAAATTTTTCTTAAGCCAATAGTGTCCTTAATAAATCTTATTTATAAAAGCAATCAAAACCTTTTCTAAATAAATGTCATAATTTTATCGCATTTTTAATTTTAAGATTCAGAACAGATTTTCAAGAAATGAATAGTAGTTTGAAAAAGAAAAAAAATATTGATGATTTACATTCTCCAAGGAGACCTGCTGTATTCTGTCAGGCAAACAAATGTTCATTCCCTGGAAGAAATACCATGGGCTTATACTGAACTCCATGGCAGAACCTATTACAAAGAACAGGTGATATAGAACAAGCCAACAACAACAAAGCATTAGTTTCTCTTAGCTGGTGGTTGTGAGTTCAATTCCTGTGCTGCACAATACATAAATATATAGAATAATAGCATAAGCCATCATACAATCTAACATTATTGATTGTAATACAATTGAAATTACTGTAGCTTGATGTTTGGTAATATTATTCCCCATATATATATATATATTTAGTTTGTAGTCAGAATAAAAATAAACTATAAATAAATAAGTATACAATAAGTATACAATTGTTATATAGGAATAAAGTGTTGCTGCCAAACTGTAGTTTGAATATAGATCACCGGCAAGCAAACACAGAAAATTTCATTTTGAATAAGTAGATCCCATGATGACAAAGGAAATGTGAATTAGGATTGTGTCTAATTGATCACCATTTTTATTCTATCTTCTATTACTATATGGATCACTCTTTCTATGCTATCCTCTATAACTATACAAATTGCTATTCTCTATACTAATCACTATATGGATGACTATTCGATGGTTACTTTCAAGTGAGTATTATCAAGCTACTACGAGTAGTGCGAGTATTATTCAAAAGCGTCTGACACTAGTATTGTTCAACGGTGTTACTATAGTATCTGCAATTAGAAAGTCTACTACAACAAGCATTACAAAAGTGACAATGAGTATTCATTGACATTACAAATGTGACAATGAGTATTCATTGACATTACAAAAGTGGCAACGAGTGTCCATGGACATCATAAAAAAAATTAATATCAAAATCTTGTTGGAATAAAACACCTTTTGAAAATATTTAACAGTAATAATAATTTGAAAAAAAATGATTCACTTGAGAAGTTTTAACCATTTACAATGTATTGACAAGATATTTTTTCACTATGTCACACATTGATAAAGTACTACATGAAACAATACAATTTATTTTTCCTACCTTAAGTAACAAACCAATTCTACATAATTTTACCAGACCCATACTACTGGTAAATGTGATTTCAACAGCATCTGGTAAGCAGTATCCTGGTATTTAGAAATGACAGCAGTCATAAACAAATGCAATACATATAGTTCTAAAGAACTTCATTTTATTTTTCTAAGTTCTAGATTTTCTTATTCTGACAGTGAATCAAGAGAATTCATAGAATGTTAGTGATTATGGCAACAATCAAATGAGATTTCAACAATACATCATACCCCCTTGACTTGTCTCATTAAAATGAAAGAAATTAATGAAAATTATCCTGCTTTAAAAAAGAGTAAAGATTTCTATCTCTAGTAATTAAAAGTCCAAGCACAAAGTTCTAATAATTTTAAAACAACTTACATTGACATTCATTAGGAAACATAATGGACAGCGATGTGGTGTCTCCAAGTCTAAACGGACAGTATGTACTTTGAATTTTAAATTTATCTGTAATAATCTGAAATTAAAGAAAAACAGAGGAAACATTATAAAGTAGATAATTATGAATGTAATGACTATTTAGTCTTCTAAGGATTAAAGCAGTGGCATGTTGATATAACTTAATGAAAATAATATTTTGCTCAAATGTAGTATACATTTTTTCTAGTTAAAAAAATGCATACAAATCAAAAAGTAAAACATCATAAGTGCTTGTTATTTCCTATGGCCAACTTTTGTATTTATAATCAAAATGGATGATCTTATACACACTTTTTAAAATATCTAACAAATTATGAGTGATACATTATTTTAAAACTTAGGTTTATAGGTAAAAATGTATCCACTGTTTTGTAAGTACTATTAGATAAGTCATGCAAAGTATTATATGGCTAATTAAATCATGCTTTCTTAATAGAGGAAAGTTAAGTCTTAGGTTAAAAATTCATAGGCTTAAAACATTAAGAATTGTCATTTATGCAATAATAAAATAAGAATTTTAAAATTTAAGTGGTTTATATTGTTATGTAGATTTAGATAAGCGAAAGTATAATCCTTGTAGTGATCATAACTAAATAATAAAGCACTAATACAAATAAATACTTGTAACACTTAAATGTCTTAATTAGTCATCAATACACTTGAGTATTATTCTAATGCATTAAAAACTAATTATAACCAATTTTTATATAAAAATTTACCTGTCAAAGTCCAAAGATGCCTTTTTTTCTGCCAAATACTGTTTGATATCAAAAACCTGTGTTCCATTTTCCAAGCTTACTTTCAAAATTGGGAAACAAGCTAGAAAAGAAAATATAAATTAGTACTAATTTATTTTAAATTTTAAGATTATTTTCTAAAGCAAATTTTTACAATTGAATTAGTCATAATTTACAGAGGATGTTTTAAAGAAAAAGTGGCTCTATGTTAACTCTGCACTGATATCAAATTTTGTGTTAGGCTTTTTAATATTCCATAAACCATCTTAAGCATCAGTTTTATTGTAAAAGTAATACATAGCAGAAAAAATAAAACCTTTTATACTTTAAAGCAAGTTTTAGTTTATAGTTTTTTTTTTTTTTTTTTTCTTTACTTCATTCAAAATTACTTAGATTGCACCATAACGGATTAAAATCTTAAATTTACAAAAGTGTCATGGAACTATTGAAGTATAGGTGAGCAAAAATGACAAAAACTTGTTTTCTTTGTGTATATAAGCTTATGAGCTATGGTAGCCATAATAAAAGATAATTATTATTTTTATGATCCTCTAAACATGCTAATTGCAGAATTTCTGTATGTAATAATTTAAAAACTACAATTTTCTATTAATCTTCTCTTCTTCAAGTGTTAAACTGTATATATTTTCAATTATTAGAGCAGTTATTAATTATTAAAAATGTCTCAGAAATGTCTAACAGATTAAAGAATTTTAAAACATAACACTATTTTTTCTGATTTTTCTAATTTTCATTTTCAGGACATTTTCCAAAGTTCTGGTTGAAGTTTCAGAATTTGAATGGATTTCATTTTTCTGAGTACTTATAGAAACACAAGTATCTAAAAATATATAAAAAGTGGTACATATACAGATTTTTGGTAGGCTTTAAAATTTTTTTTTTTACCTAGAAATTTTCTCATAGAAATTATTACAACATACTGTTTTACAAAGTCTAAACTTTTTAAAATTTATAGACTCTGGCTCTATATATTGGATAATTTTTATATCAAATTTTCTCAAGGCTACTCTTTCTGGTGACGAAGGAACAACACAGCATTACAACACTTTAGATTACTATAGTGAACCCTCATTTCATTTCTAGGGACAATCATCCACAAAATATTTTCATGTTGGGCAAGAAATAAAATGCAGTTGGCTAGATGCTTCCCTGACAATTCACATGGAAGCCATTTTCCCCATTCTTTAAAATCTATCCCATACTTTACAAGTATCAAGTGATGAAGCTTTTCAACCAAATTCAGGTTGAGAATGGAAGTCATGGAAGTCATCATTCAATAGAGACTTGTCAGTTATTATTTCCAAATTCTTGTGGTCTACTACTTTATGATTTATCCTTCAAATCAAACTCATCTTAAATTTTGCAAACCATTCAGGACACATGCTACTTACAATAAAACTATCTCAACAGGCTTCATTATAACAACTCCTATTGCTGTCTTGAAAAGAACAACATGCATTATCACTGGAATGCGCATCTTACTAACCAAAAATCTTTTTCTTTCTCTCAATATGAGATAAATGAATAATACTGAATACAGACAATTCAAGATTGGTTTCAACTGTGTTTTCAATCTCTAGTTACGGAAAAAAACGTTTACATCCACATCAAATTGAGGAACATAAACTTAAAAATTATAAACATTTTTCAATGTCCATCAGCATACCAAGTACAAGAGATTTTTTTTAGAGTAAATTAAAGATACATATAAAATACTTATCAAATAATTAGAAGATAAATCTGTTGTGTCACCAGTCACAGATTAAAAATCCCACAAATGCACCAAATTTCCATGTAAATATTGCTATTTCATATTAGCTGCAATTATTTACATAAGTGAGAAAAAAACATCAGAGATGCAGCATATATTCAAATAGCTTTTTTAACTAATGTACAACTGATAGTTTTTACTTATATATGAAAATAATGGCTTTCTAAGAATCAAAAGTCATTTCTTTTCTTATTCCAAGCAAATGAATTACAACTATATAAATAATTCCCACAAAGGAAGAAAATTGTAACATGTCCAAAATTTAGTGATAGATTACTATGAAATCTGCTTTGTATATTTAGGTTCCCACACATTGATTTATTTGTTATCAACCATTCTGTTCCCAAGAGTAATCTGATGGATTTAACAAGTTACTAGCATTATTACTATTTTGTTCACCAAAATAACTAAGCCCAAAGTGATAAGGAGAAAAAAAAAAGGTATAATGTAATGACTGATACAAACTGTTAAGCACTGTATCCTCACCGAGTATACTGCATGCGTTTGAATGAATCCAAGTGACTTTTTTAGATTTTACTAACATAATTTAATAGTAATATTTTCTAAAGTCTAAACTAATGAAAATAAAGCAAAAACAAAATACTTACATTCTGTTACCTTGGAATCATACACAAAACTACCATTGGGAAGGACTTCTCCAGTAATGTAATTTAATTTGCACATCTGGATGGTGGGAACTTCGGTTTCATTTTGATGCCAATAATGATATCCACCAACTGATATTGTATCCATTTTACTATACTAAAAAATTTTTTAAAGTTTTTTTAAATGTTATGGAAGCAGTTACTCAGTTTATATAAATGCTAAGTTTTAGTTAGAATTTAATATTTTTAAAAATATAAATCTTTTAAAAAAAAGTGTTATAAGATTATTTCATAACTTCTTTCAATAATATTTAAAACTTTAAAAATCTCTTAATGTTTTTCATCAAACTTACTGTCATTAATATTCAATATCTGTCAATCTTTAAGAAACACTCAAAAAGTTAAGATTACTTTCCTTTATGTTCCAGTTAACCTTTTATTTTTTTATTTTTAACATTTGACAAATATATACACATAAGAGTACTGGCTTTAAACAAAATTAAATCACCTAAATTTCATGATAGTAATTCAATAGGTCAAGTCTACAGAAAAAAAATAGTTTTTTTGTTTACTGTAATAATTACAAAACTAGCCTATAAGATTTATTACAAAAATATATATTGTCACTAGTAATTTATGAACTTACTTGATCTGCAGCAAAGTTAATGTGAGCATACAAATCCTTAACTTCATACAAAGCATAAACACCTGAGGCTGGTGGATAAGGAAGTGTTTCATATGCAGCATTCCAATCTTTTAAAAATAAGTGCTTCAAAGCAATCGTGTTTCGTTCAACATAATCTACAAAGCTGCCACGTTCAACTCCAAAAATGTATAACTGAAACAAAAATAAAAGTTTCTTTAGAATAAAGTAAAAAAAAAAAAAATCAAAGAGAAATGTGGAAAATATCATAGCACAACACATATGTTTATGTAGTTAAGATTGCATAAATCTAACACGGGTAAGTTGTGTGTGTAGAAAAGATGAAATAATTAAAAATCAATTGTAACCTAAAAAGGTTTCATGAAAATATTTTATTTCCAACTTTGTATAAACCATTCAAGGCCACAGTCTATGAAAAAGATAAATTCATAAACAACTTACAAAATCAGCATATGCCTTCTAATGTACAATCAAATATTCCTAAATCAAGCACAGTTGATTTATAAACATTAAAATCTTTAAAGAATTGGAAATGTTTCTTTTATTAAACTGGAAATTTATTGCTTTGCCTCCCACTGAATTAAATAATTGACTGGATAGCAGAGAAACTTGCCATTTTCACAAAACCTTTCCCCAAAATTAATTTTGACGTAAACTCTTAAATAGAGATATGCCTTATTTTAAATTTTATCAACTTATCAGTTATAAACAGTTTTTTTAATTTGTTATTCTATTAGTGTGCATTGAAATACATATCAATATGAAAAGATTCAAAATAGCTATGAAACTAATCAATTATTTTTAAATATTTAAAAGAATAAATTAAATGCAAGTATTATTTTTATATTGTAATTTCTTTTAAAAAATAAAATAAAAATCTCAAATGAGAAATTATTCTTAGAAATATAGCTTTTAAAAATCAAACAAATGATTTTAGTATAATGAATAAATTGGTATGTGTATCATAATGTAAAATAGCCATTAGATATGTAAATTTAATCTTGGCAAGCCCAGCTTTAATTGTTTACATTCTAAAATGAACTTACTTTTGAACACCTACCTGAACAGTAACTAAAATAATCTTAACAATCTGTATCAGTAATTTCCATGGGGTTCTTTTCTTTGCCTTCAATTTTTCAATGGGGTCCATGAAAAAGAATTTCAAGCGTCGTCGCATACGATCCTCCATATCCGGTGTATAATAAGAAGGCATACGTTTCAAAATAGGGCGCTGACGTACATGGTTTTTGATAGACTCATCATCACTAATATCCCCATGGTTGATGGTGCCGACCATGGCTGCAGGCTCTGAAATTACAGCAATTGAGGTTTGTACTGAGTGAGAATAGAAAATACAAATGCAATAAAAGTTTTATAATCAAAAGAAACAATATTAAAATTTCTTTATATCAAGTGATAATGAGAAAAGGACAGAAGTAAAATGCTGTCAATCTCATGACTAAGTAACAAGTATATTAATTTAACAATTTGTTTTCTCATAAGAATTATTTCATCTATTGGAGTCTTACCATAAATTGCTTTTGCATATACAACATATTTAACAATAAGTCTAAAAGGAAAAAAGAACCAAAAGTAAAAATTTAAGAACTCTTTAGTAGATGCTTTGTTGTTTCTTGCCTTCCAGCTTGTCGGAAGTCCTCTTCTGTAGTTCCTGTTTTTAAAACAATGGTGAAACATCCAATTCTTTGAACTATTGATCTATTAGTCTTCTTTGCCAAAATACTAGAGGTTCTAATAAACCACAAATTAAGTCTTTCACCACAGAGCATTTTCTTTTAAACAAACAATATGGCTTTCTCTTCTCTAGGCCAAGTGCAAATGTGTTAATGGCTATTGCTGAAAGAGTGTCAAGCTTTAGATGAAAATGAAGAAGCTAAGGTTGTTGCTAAAGATATCTCAAAGACAGAGTTTGGCAAACTGGTTATCTGCACAAAAAGGATTATGGTATTTACATCCAATTTTTTGATTTGATTCAATCTTTCATGTCATGTAATAAACACAAAAAATAAAGTAACTAAAAAGAATGCTGGAAAAACTATATCAAGACTCAATTCTGCTACAAAAACAAAATCTGTCTGGAATATGATAAAGAAAATAGAAGGCGAATACCAAACAAATACTGTAAATCACCTATTGATAAATAAATCTAAAATAAACATTAAAATAATATCACTAATCAACTAATCAAAACAATCTCTAAAAATTCATCTGCCAAAAATGGTAGTCAACAATTTTTAAAGTTCAACAAAAATCAGAAAAACAAAAACTAAACTTTAAATCAAATAATGCCAAGAGTTATAACCTATCATTCACTCTGGAGGAACTAAATGAATCTTTAAAAAAAGCCCACAATACAGCTGTGAGCCCAGATAACATCCACTACAAATTCATGAAACAGTTACCCAACAAATCATTACAACTGTTATTAAAAATCTATAACATATTGACAAATGGCAACTTCTAAGAGATGTAGGGACAATCTTTCATCATTCCTATTCCAAAACCTGGAAAGGATGACACAGACCCTGAAAACTACAGAACAATAGCATTAATCAGTTGTCTATGTAAAGCTATAGCGAGAATGGTCAACAACAGGTTGACTTGGTACCTGGAAACTAAAGGCATAATCAGTGACCTCCAATGTGCTTTTAGGAAAAAAGAAGCACCATGGACCACTTAATACATCTAGAAATATTTGTAAGGGAAGCCTTCATCTCATAGCAGTCTTTTTTGACTTGCAAAAGGTGTACAACATGACATGAAAATTTGGTATCTTGAAAGACCTGCAGGAACAGGGCCTAAAAGGAAGGCTGATTCAATTCATAGAGAATTTCCTGGAAGGCCAAAGATTTCAAGTCCATATAGGAGCTACACTATCAGAAGTGCAAAATAGAGAAGGGATTCCACAAGAAAGCATTCTTTTGGTGACCTTTTTCTACATCAAAATTAACTCCATAAATCTCTGAGTCCAAGAGTGAAATGCTCCCTATATGTCAATGACTTTCTAATCATGTACAGATCTCATCATATGCATACCACAGGAAGATAACTCCACTCCAACAATGCCTCAATAAATGTGCCACAAAAATCGTCTTCCCTTTTCCAAAATAAAAACCAAATGCATACATTTCTGAAAATTAAGGAAATTGCACATAGACCTCTGTTTAAAATTAGATGAAGCAGAAATCCCAGTAGTGAAACAACACAAGTTCCTAGGAATCATCTTTGACAAAAAATTAACATTCATTCTCCATCTAGAATATTTAAAAATAAAATGTAGTAAAGTCCTCCAACTTCTGAAAGTGGTAACCCATACTGAATGGGTAACAGATCAACAAACATTAATTAAATTATAAAAATCACTACTTTGCTCAAAACTGGATTATACTAGTTTCATATCCATTCAGCCAGAAAATCATGCCTAAAAATACTCAATGCAACCTATCATCAAGGATTCAGATTAGTACTTGTGGCTTTTAGGGCATCCCCAGTGGAGATCTTATACACAGAAGCTAATGAAACACCTCCACATTTAAGGCGTACTTAACTGACACTATGTCAAAATAAAATCATGCTCAACTAACCCAGCTTACAACATTACCTTTAACCTAATTACTGCGATCTATTCCAACAAAAAGATCATACAATACAAGCCTACAGATTCAGGATGCCATCGATTGCTGAAGAGTTCAGGATCTCACTCTCAAATATACAAGAAACAACTGCAGCCAGTATTCCACCATGACAATCAAACAACCCAAAGTCTTGCTAGAATAAACTCCCTAAACAAAAATGCACACACTCACATTCCAGGAAAAGTTTTAGGGCATATTGGAAAACTACCCTAACCATACAATCAACAATACAGACAAATCAAAGCATGAGGTCAAGATAGGATGTGCAATAGTGAGCCAAAGGCCTAAAATATTACAAAAGGAAAAAGTGCCTCCCAAGGGGAAGTTCTATTTTCATTGCAGAGGCTTACGCAATAGAGCTAACTCTGAATATCATTATACAGACCAAACAAAAAAATTTAATTTTTTCAGACTCATTATTTGTCCTAATAGTTTTGAAAAAAAAAAAAAAAAAAAAATCCAACAACCCACTCACTTATCAAATTATTATACAAAATGAGCACTACTTGCAAAAATAAAGACATCAAACTATGTTGGATTCTTAAAAAGGAAAGACCAAAGTATTTTTGATTATTTTTTTAATCCTTAGTGCATGTCTGGAATTTTAAAGATTTTTTTTTTTTGAGTCAGCGAAATTGCGAAAAGTCGATGATAGCCACCACTTGAGAAATTTGTAATTAAAAGTAAAATTCTGTTTAAAAATCTTGTAAAAAAATCAATTATAACTTTTGAAAAAGTTATTTGAGGAAAATTAAAAAACTTCAAGTTTACTTAATGCAACCGGAAACAAACATTAATTTTTTAGCAGAAAAAAAAAAATTAGTTGAAAACAGAAGCATGTCTAACCATGGTGACTTGTTTTGGAGACGTGAGCTGACGTTAACGTTGATTTATCGACAGATTACGCGAGGGAAAGTTATTCGACGGAAGGATAGAATTGACACTATTTTCGAATTTTAAGTGAACCAGTTTATTGACAGTCATCTTTTAAAATTAAAGACTTACATTTGATGAGGATTTCTGGAAAAATAAAAATTTAATACTTTCAAAAATCTACTATTTTATTTTTTACTTTTTAACGAAGATATGTCCACAAAGCCTGCACTGTTTCCATCCCTAAAAAAAATAAAATTGAAACTAAAAAGAAAATAATTAATAATTGCAATATGTCGCCCTTTAAAAAACAATCAATTATTTTTTTTAAATTAAAATAGTTAACTAAAATTAAAATACATTCATTTTTTTTTTTCTTTTAAGTTAAAAGTTGTTGCTTTTCTAAGTGTTTCATTCAGTTTGAAAGGCAGGTAGCATTTAAAATTATTTTGTTGTTAAAAAAAAAAAAAAAAAAAAAATGTTTCTTAAATCTAAAATTCTTACTTACTTTTGGATTCCATTCCCCACCACCTACCAACGATACATTTCATTAAAACCTAAAAAATACAGCAAATTCTTATTTATGACAGTCAATATACAATGAAAGTCACACAGGTTTAAGCTTATAGTTTGAGTTAGTGTTATGTTGGGTAAAAAAAAAAAAAAGTTTAAAAAAAGGATTTTCCATTAAAAAGGTTACTACTTTTTTTTAGCAACAGCTGTGTGAACTTTAAAAAAAAAAAAAAAAAATCAAACCAAATATAAGTATACCAACCAAATTTCATAGCAACCCTTTGATAAATTCTCGTTTATGTTGAATGAATATTGACTTAAAAAGAAACCTGAAATAGCTGGATTTTTAGCTGTTTAAATTTTCAGTAAATTTAAATTTAATTCAACATAGTAATTAAAAATATAGAATCGTTTTCAAAAATGTTGCTTTTAAAATTTAAGCAACATTTTCAAATGAAAAGTCAGTACATGGCGCAGAACAATTTTTTTTGCAAGTGATTTTCGATAGAGAAAGTGAGAGACATTACATTACTGTTCATCTAATGATGTGTGTAAGAATTTATGACAGGATTGGATTTCCCGTACAAGTGTCTCTCCTTTGTACTGAGGGGGTGGGTCAAACAAGAGAGTATTACCCACTGATTCATCATGTTCCATACCTGGTAAGTATATAGATTCTGAATGGTCCCTTCCCCATTCTAAAATAAATTGTCACATCTACTATTGTGAGGTAGCAAATGAACCAAAACATGTTTTGTTTTTTTGTCTGAGACAGTTCCCCTATCTCCAAATCAACAGTAACATCAAACGAGAAAAGAAGAGATTATTAAACAAAAAAAAAAAAAAAAAAAACTCTACGAGAAGATGCCGAGGGCCAGGTTGAGCATTTTTCTGATTCAGCTCGACCTCAAGTAAGTAGCAATCAATTTAATTGCAGATCTTTTTTACGATATTGACATAAAAAAACCCTACCTCGAACAAACTCTTGACAAGTGGCAATTAAAGAAATAAGTTACTAAAAATAAAAAGTTATTTTCGATTTAGCGCCTAAATAAGAAATTATGTGCACAGTTTCTTTAAGAAATAAATACGCAAATGATTGAATGAATTTCGTATGCTTTCAAAAATAAAAGAAACCGCGTGAACAAATTAAAACTTTTTCAACAAAAACAAAAAAAAGCAAAACAAAATTAGAATCGGAAGAATAATGCACTCAGTCTTGTAATAATAATCCATGAATTTGTTGAGTAACAAGTGTAAAATTAAGTAAAACTACCTTGATTGACATTTAAAGAAAGTAATAATTAATTTTTAGTAGAGAAGTTGAAAAAATGCTTCAATAAACATTAAACAAGTTCTTTCAAAGTTTACGTCGTAAACTTTACGATCATGACTGCACTAAAAGACTGCTAAGATCTCTAAGTATTTAAAATAGTATTTAAAACTTTATAAAAACTGAATGAAAGTAACATTGATTTAATAAAATTGAACAAATATATTTTATCAAAGTTAAAAAAATATATAAAATAAATCACTAATAAACAAACTAAAAAGGTTATTGCTTCAAAGAAAATGAATGTTAGTGTTATGTTAGTTATCAAGTCCAATCCTCCCAAAACTTTATCAATTAATTTTTATTTGTTTCTGTAGTTCGAAGGACAAAAATAAACAAACGATCAATTATCGTAGTTAATAATAATAAAATAGTCAAGTCAATAAAAAATAACTTTTTAGTTTAAATAGTAAAAGCGGTTTTGTTCTAATTTCTAGATTCCAATAGTGATAAAAGTAATTTTAAAACTTATTCATCAAAACAAGAGAAATCAAAAGTAACAAGCTGATTGTGATTATTATTACATATTATTTTCATTGATACAGTGATTTTATTTTAAAACAACAAAAATTTTAAATATCACATTTCTTTATCCCCGTGTGCCATACACTGAGGAATGAATAAAAAAAAATCAATTACTAAAAAAACTAAAATTAATTTGAAAATAAATGCATCTCCCTTTTTAATCTACATATTTTTGTTATTTTTAAAGTTAATTAAAAAATAAACTAAATAAAACACTAAATACACTGAAATAAAAATTCTGTTAAAAATCCCAAATCAAAAGTTTTAAAACATTTTTCATCAACTTCAACTTTAGAACTGAAATCTGGTAGACAAGGACAAAAAAAGGGGTAAGTGAGTGTTCTATTCAAAATATACAAACATAAACAAGACCAAGAGCTAAACTAAAAAATATTTGTTTAAAATAAATCAAAGATAGACAAAAACTGTGTTAGTGTACTGTAAAATATCGGAAAGTTTGTGTTATAAACAAAAACAAAACATCAGAATAGCAGTGAGTAATAAGAGAAAATAATCAGAAACAAAACAAACGTTAATACTCAAGATACAATTAGTAAGGAAAAAAGAAAAATATATACTCTACCCATCATGAATCAAACGAGAAGTAAGTACCTCCACTTCTCGCTTTTACCGACATGTAAAAATCTGTTTTCTTTTATCAATTATTGTTACTAATCTCCATCACAAACTCGTGATTTGGACAACAACAAAATCAGCAGCAGCTGCTTGTTTGCCTTTGAAACTTTCTAAAATAACTCGGGGTTTTTTTTTTTAAGACTAAAATTAAAAATGTTTAAATTTTTTTCATTTATGTAATTAAAATGACAAAATGTTTTTTCCATTGCAATTCAACATTTGACTAAAGTACTTTTTAAGCAATAATTCAGTTTTTTTTTTTACTTTATTCTTCAGATAGTTTTTCTTTTTCTTTTTTTATGAATAATCCTTTCTCTAACTACTCAAGAAATAGACATTTTGAGTAAATTTTCTAAATAAAAAAAATTGTTATCCAATAATCCACCAAATTATTGCAATCAATATTCAAATAAAAACGAACCTTTTTTTTTTTTTTAATAAACCCAATGTAATTTTTGGTAGTCTTGTTTTATTTTGAAAGAGAACCGACCTCTTTTGTCAAACATTTCAATCGGAATTTATTGTAGAACAGTACAGTCTGTAACTTAGGAGAAAAAAAAAAAACTAACCAAATTATCAATTGTACATTCAGTTATTCTGAATCCTGCAATAATTGTTTCTTTGTATTATTACTGAATTTGTTTGGATAAGCGCACGAAGTTAACAACAAAAGTTCCTAGAACCAAGCAAGAAGCTTAGAAGAGTCAATGATTTCTTGTGAATTATGATCCAAATACAAACTTTCTTGAGTGTTAGTAAGAAAAGTACCAGTTATTCTACTGAAAAGTAAAACTAAAAAAAAATGTAATTGTTAAACAAGTTTTCATATGGAGAAAGCTAAATATTTTGAGTTTGACATTAAGAAGCAAACTAACAGCTTTTTTTTTCATTCACTTATTTTAAAAAAAAAATGTCAGTGAGTGCTGAAAAAGTTCTTGGCTTAACCCACCTAAACAAAATTTAACAAAGAAAAAAAATAGAAAAGTTTCTTAGACCGAGAAATTACCAACAGACTTTCATATATTTTTTTTTGTGTAGATTATTTTTTTAGTTAAGTCGCGTGTTATTAACAACTTATTTTATCAATCGATGAATAAATTATAGTACACTTTTAACAGTTTTTTAGACAATTTCTTCACGAGCAATAAAATTTTAGTCGAAAAATGAATTATTGATCAAGCAAGGTCGTTGAAAGAAAGAAAATGTACCACATTTCCTTGTGAAAAATTCTTTATTTCAAGAAATCAAATTTTAATTATTTTCTTTCAACGCCTTAATCAAGCGTGAAATAATTGATTGTTTATAATTTTCTGTACTTAAATCCAAAAAGTAAAATTCCGTTCTTTTGTGTGTGTTTTTTTTCACAGATGTTAAAACTTTCTAAACAAGTTCACGTACCATAGTTAGTAGGACGTAGTTAAAAATGTTATAGCGAAGGAAGATGAATATGAAAACTTTCAAACACGCGTTTATCACCAAAGGAAGAAGTTCAATTTAAAATCGGCATACGTTTTTTAAAAAAAGGTTACTTAAAAAAAAAAAAAAAAAATTATTTACATAAATCCACTTTGTTTGTCTTCGCGAAATAAATAACACAAAAACAAAAAAACTTAAAATAACTTTAATAATTGTTTTTTTAATTCATGCACTGAAAAGTTTCATCAACAAATCAAACAAAAAAAACACTCCACTCCTCAGGAAAAGGTAGGACAAAAAAAGTATTTTTTTTAGCTTCGAAACAAACCAATCTCTCACTCATTTACTTACTCTATCGGATCCAAATCAGACTCGATTCTCGAATCAAACAAAAAAAAACTAATGACATAATCAGTGGCCCTAACTTACAAAATTACAATCAATTATTTCTAATTATGTCATTCTATAATTAAACGTTTGAAATCTGATAGCAATGGACATGATGATAATTTTGCTATTCTAAAACGTCTAAATAAAATCATTATCATCATTATTCAAGTTTTCAACCATGTGTTTTTAAATGAGTTAATGAGTAAATTACGTTATTGCATTTTATTTTGCTTCTGCTTTTTAACAAACTTGATACTTATGGGCGTGTTATGTAACAAATGAATAATGCCCAATGCAGTTTGAAATATTCGTGGTATAGGAAATATTTTAGATAAATGAAACTGCTAGAAATGATTTGAAAGATTTAGAAAAGGTGATTTATGTGCCAAAAACAGTGAGTTTAATTTTTTAAAAAAACATCTTTTGTCAATTCTTCAATTATATTTCTATTACAGTCTATCGAAATATAGTTCAAAAATTAGCTGAACAATTGAATTTATTTAAGCTGTTCAACAATTTTATTGTCTCTGCATCAACTTGAAATGAGACTAAACTTGGAAGATAAGTTCTATATCATTTGACAGAAGCAAAAATAGACATCTGCATTTTTTAGGCATTCTTGTGAATGCATTTCAGTCACTATTTTTGGACAGATTGGTGATGAAAAATAAAGGAATACAGGCAATTGCTTAGTGGAAGTGAACAGGTTGGAACATAACCCAAACTAAAATGGACCAGCAGGCAAGAAAATATTTTGTTGTTTAATGGGATTGTATTGGTTCAATTCAAGTTACTATCAGTCAGTGCTATGAGAAACATTTGAACACGGCTTTGAAGGAAGAGACACCCAGTTTGATCAACTGCACAGGTCAAAAACATTAAAAAAAAACAACATTTTTCTTGTGAAATTATAGTAAGTAAATAAATAAAACATTCGAAGTCTTATCCAAGGTTTGTAGAAATAAATCCAATTTTCAGAGGCAAGATAAATCAATTGAATTTATTAACAGATATCATACCTAAATTAAAATACCATGCATAAAAATTTCATTTTTTTTTATTTGAACTAATATATATATATATATATATTTATATTGAAGGAATTGTATGACAAAGTGGAAAAAGTTTACTTGTAACATGTTTCATCCGTCAGGACTTCATCAGATTAAATTTGTTATGTTGGTACAAGGAGTGCACAGGATTTTAGATTTTTTTTTTAATATCAAACTGAATTCATTTAGAGTCTTTTCCTTTTTCTTTCTTTCTATCACTTTTGTTAGGTATTCCACACTAGGAATAGATAAATAAAAAGTTCAATAACTTATCTGGACCAAAGTTTTGTAGATTGGCTCATCAGGGAAAGATAAAATCTATTAAACATATATATTGGATTGGAACAAAAGTACATAGCATTATTAAGTGAATTTCAAAAACAATATTTAGATATTTGTACATAGATTAATTCAACCATATATGTGCCATTTTGTTCTATTACCTTTCACCATCTTTGAGGCAGCTCCATGATTCCATGTTAGCAGAACATGGCATCATTTTGGAGATGAAAGTGGTTTTTACAGCCTTCCAGAGAATTGAAGTTCTTTAAGTGAATTTTATAGGGATCAAATAAATGGTAATCTCAAGGTAGAAAGTCAGGTGAGTACAGCAAGTGTAATAGGACATCCCAGCTAAGCTGTACCAATTTCTGCCAGGTCTGGCATTGTCTTGGCATAAAACAACACCATTCCAATTGACCATTTTGGGGCATTTTCATTGATTGATACCTTTAATCGGTTCAATTTGGAACAGTACTTGTCAGAAGTCAACATCTGATTTTGTGCTAGGAACTTGTAATAAACAATGCATTTCCAATCCCATCACATATACAGCATCACACTCTTCAAATGCAGACCAGCTTTTGGTGTGCTTTTCTATCTACATTGTTGTAAACAATCCACTTTTCATCACTTGTAGATTTTTAAAAAAATGGTTTATATATATTCCACTTGACTTTGAGCAGAGAATCACAGATGGAAATGTTGCCTATTGATTTTTTTTTTCCTATTAAATACTGAAAACATCCAAACATTGTAGCAATTTTTCAAATGCCTTACAATGCTCATCTCTATCTATAAAAGGCAGGATGTGTGTGTGTGTATGTAACAAATGCACAGCCGCATTTTTCGACGGATTTGCACCAAAATTTACAAGTTAGCGGGAAGGACAAGACCAACTTCGCATTTCCCAACTCCCATCGATAGTAGAAATAATCGATTTTTTCATGCTTCTACAGCAGTTTTCATGTAGTTTGCGGCCATTTTCTACTGGCCAGAGTGACAGCCTATAGCTGGCTGCCACGAATAGGCAGGAAGATTCTATTGGCCAGCATGAGAGCCAACAGCTGACTGACATGAATGTTAACTAGCATGCAAAAAATAAATCAATAGCTGCATTCGTCACAAGTGGGAAAAATTTAAATCTGCATAGCACTTTACTCCAATTAGCTCATTCGCTTGCTTAAACTCAATGTTGATTCTGATTCCGCAGACTGGGTTGGATGTGAAAAAGTATTTGTTGTTAACATTCTTTTTTCATTCGGTTTTTCCAGTTACGAGTCCTTTTTTAAAGCTGATTGTTTTGCGTTCATTTTGTTTAGTTCTTTTTTTGTAACAGATTTAATGTTTAGTATAGAGCTTAGAAAAAATTCACAGTGTGAGATAGGCAAGAAGTAAGGCATGTAGCAACATCAGCACGGCAAAGGGCACTCCTTTAAAGGCAAGGAAGGGCAAAAATATTTTAAGTCAAGTGATAGCAATTGCTGTACAAGTCATATGATTTTTGAATCAAGCACGGGCAATGTCGGGCCATGCTGCTAGTATAAGATATGTGAAGTATCTGTTCAATGTCTTGTGTCATGTGACCTGAATTATTTTTAGTTAGCATTTCATCAATGACTAGCAGACCTACTGAAATGTTCTCAGTCTTCTAGATTAAAATTTCCAATTTCGAACCCAGTGAGCCACTTACAAACATGTCATAAATTTCAGTCATATGTCCAAATTACGGAAAGACAGTATGAAGATTTGTTTTCAAATCACATATATATATATATATATATATATATATATATATATATATATATACAACAATTTTTTATTTAGATAAATATTATTGAATATGGTAAACAAAGGAAACTTTGTTAATTTTTTAAGTTTTCCTACAAGGGAATGAATGGTTAATTCAAGACTATGCAGGAATTATACACAATTCTATACTGACAGTTCTAGCCCTTTCAACCATTCTCTGATCACCCTCAGGAACAAAACATATGACTTATTTGTAAAGAGAAGATTAGATAATGAACTCAAATTGATATTGCATTGAAGTTTCTGATTAACATCAGAATATATCAATGAACATAGAACAATTTAAGAATTTTTAAATTACCTTCTGGCTATTCCAGTCATAACAAATCTAATTCTAAAATGTTAGTTTTAAAAGAAATCTTGTCTGATATTCTGTATTTAAATAGTTTTTCAGTAATTTTGCAAGTTATTTTTTAATATAAACTTAACATGGTCTTTAATTAAACATGGAATAGATAAAAATAAAGCATTCATTTGTGACTGCTAAAAATAAAAGTATAGTATCTGTTCTATATCTATGAAGTAAAATCAAAGTCAAATTAATTTACCTAATTTAAACAGTAGTATTAACTTCATGTAACCTTTCAGTTTTTCTTTATTAATTTATAAAGAAAAAGAAAAAATACCCCTTGCTTACTTCCACTATCTCAAGTGGAAGAATTTCCAACCAATGAGGTGTCCAATTAGGACCTTTTTTTGATAAACCTGACTTCTGAACCTGATTGTGACAACACAATCTCTGATACAGAGAAAAGAACTTCTTCTCAAGATCATTTTCAACCAATCAGAAGGATGGAATTCTCTTTGTATTATTAAGGAAAACAAGTTGCATGTTTGTTACAGACAAACATGTTCAAAATTATCTGCTTTTAAGTTTTTGTGTGTTCCTTTGTTCTTTGTGAGTGATAGGGTATATCACAATCTCAACTCACTTTTAAGGTTACTGGATCTGTTGACTACCATTTCCCCCTGACTTCTTACTCATGAATAGAGTCATTATAAATAGCGACTAAACTGGCTGATGGCTTCCCTTATATTTGTTCTAGTTGCTTCAGTAAACTGCTTTTCAATGCACACTCCATAAACTCATCTTCTATTTCATATTATAAAAAATAATGTAAATAGACAATTTCTTCCTGTTTGTTTCAATTTTGCATGGAATAAGAGTCCTTTTTTTGGTGGGAGGGGTATTTCAGGAATATGAAGTAATCCTAATGGAGGTGAGACAATTTTAAAATTAAAACAATCACAAGTGTAGATAGAGAATGCTATTTATTTATTTAAAAGTCTTTGAGAAAACTTCTCTCAAAATATACTGTTTAGCCAAAAAGTTAACCTCACACTTGTAATGCTTCACTAGTCACAAATCTATAAACAATTCCTAATATCAAACTTTTGAGAAAGAATCTACTTGCCATAAGCAGCATTCAATGACGGAAATTTTCCCCACCAACAGCCTTGCAAAATTTAAAATAAAAGTGTTAAGCAGAGAAAAATGAACCAAAAGAGTAGAAATATAATTTTTAACAGTAGATATTATCGTTAGTGAAGGACTTGGAAAGACAGTGTCATTTGTGAACGGGTGTTAGTAGGATATAGAGAAACATAGTAAATGGAAGTACATAGGGCATCCTGACCTTATACGAAACCTATTCTCCACCATGACACTGTCAAAAACTGAAATTGGTGCTTAACTTGGAAATCAAATTCACAATTTGTCATTAGAAAAGGAGACACAATCAACACCATAGTTATGAACCACAAAATGAAGGGCACAAACTTTGACAAAGTTATAGGGAATAATTACTGCAACAAAAGGGACATGAGATAAAGCCACTCTACCACAAAGCACTTGAGAAATTATCTAGACACAAAAATATCACTATTACAACACCCAACAAAGAGGGAGATGTCGTCATATTGGCCACCAACATTTATAATAATAAAAATACAACTCTTCCTCCACAGAGATCCAAATACTTATGAGAAAATTCAAGAAATCTTATTCCTGACATACAGAAATTTAATAAATCCACAAAAAATTAGCTACCAGTGATGAGGAATCATATGCCAAACTGATAAAATACCACCCAACTATAACCAAACTTTACAGCCTACCTGAGATACATAAACCAGGCACCCCATTGCACCCAAGATTAATAGTGCATGCCACAAATTAGCAAAAATCATAGTAAAAATCCTAATTCCTCCCCTCAGAACAATCAGCTCAGCACACATTAAAATTTCTGGTAGATTCATCTAAGGAATAAAATCCTTATATATGACAAATGGCTAGCTTAGATATGAAATCTCTCTATATAAATATATTGGTTACTAAATGTCTTTTAGAAAGACATTAAAATAAAAATTAAAAACAACCTCCAACAAATAACAGAAAAAAAATATGCTGTCTTATTACAAACCAATGTTATTTTACTTTCAACCAATTTTTGCAGACAAATTTGACCTACCTATGGGCTCAACACTCAGCAAAGTACTGTCCTGCTTCTTCCTAGAATTTTTAGAATTCAGACCTTTTCATTGCATTCTCTCCCAAGAAACAATGGATTTCTAATACATTGATGATAGCATACCTTATTAACATGCTCTCATGATACATCACTACCAAAATGTAAACAGATTAAACAGGACAGAACCTACAACTGATTTCACTTATGAAACAGAAATCATACTTTACAATTTCTTGAAGTTGTATTAATATGCACCTATAACAACATACAACTAAAGTTCTATGAAAGGTCTACTACAAATAAAAATAATCTACTTACATCACAACAATAAAATCCAGATAATCATAGGTTTCTACCTATAATGGCAAAGCTTACAAAATCCACAAATAATATTAATCCAACAACGCTGACAAAATTAGACACAGTCTACCTACCAGTAGCATGCAAAAGGGGCAGGGGCAGAGGGTGTGACAGATCATATCTGGAGAGCATCCAATCAAAGAGTGATTTCAAAATTTAGTTTATATTTGGATAAAGTATTTATTTCATGTTTCATCTGTTTTTACATATTTAAAATGTCTTCCTTTCTCACATTTCTAAGTACTAGGCCCTATAAGCCCCCTCCCCTCCTTGAGTCTTAGGAGTTGGCACCACCATCAAACCTCTGCATGTCACTGTTATCTACCTTACTCTATAACCATCATCATTGAAAATAACTTATCCTACCTTGATAGAAAATTCAACACCATCTCTAAGACGATAAAGGATATAATCAGAACCAACAATAAAACAGCTGTAAGTATATACAAAATATATTGCACAAAATGCCCAAAGACATACCTTGGTAAAGCATTCAGAAATCTCCAAAAATGACCATAAGAGTATCGCAGGAATTTATTGCCTAACAACACTTTAAACATATTGGCAGTTCACATTGGGCCACAATTTTGACTTGATAAATGCCAGTCTGATTAAAAGAAAAAACAATTCACTAAGAAGGAAATGCATTGAAAGTGCACTGATCTCATAATTCTCCATGGTCAACTTCAGACAGGGTTCATATATAATATCACTGATCATTGCAAAAGCAATAGTAGCACAATGTGGTATATAAACTAATAGAATAAAATAGATTTATTCAAAGTGGGCTAATTTTAAATTCAGATGTTAATGACATCAATACAAAAAAAAACTCCTGGTTGTAGCATATAAGATTATTTATTAGCCCTTCCTAGAAAAAATTCCAGGGTTTGTCTCTCATTCTGACCTGAGAATACTTACCAATGTAAAAGCTTTTCTACTTTATCTCATTATTTCCACTTATTCGTGAATAGTTGAGTAGCTATTTCACAATGAAAATAATATTCTATTTGTATTATTAAAACATAAATGTGATATTTTGTTCCTGAATTATAAAGTTGGAATTTTCATGACCTTTGTAGAAATAACTGAAAACAAATCAACCAACCAGATCACTACTTCCTGTTACACTTCTTAATATGAATTACAGAATTTTCCAACAAAAAAGTAATAAATAGCATGTTATTCATTTAGAATTGTTTGTGAAAGAGGAAGGGTACCATATACAAAACCAGAAATTATCAATCAATCATCCATTTCATTTGAACCAAACACAATCCTTAACTTTGGTATGCAAATTATAAACTGTAATTGTAATAAATAACACATAGCATGAAAATTCCTCCTTGGAGAAGTTCCTAATACATGGCTTATCATCTCTCAGTTGCATGTCTGTCTTTGGGCAGAGTGTGCTCAGGGGCTTCTGTCAAAGAAGAGGGGTAACTGAGAAAATAATACTGAGAGGTGCCCAGCCCTGGAGAACAGCTGCCCGAGGCCACGCCCTCCCATTGCCCAAGAGGGAGGGATCAGTGCTCGCACCGAGGCCTGCGCAATCGATGGTTGCGGGGGCTGAGGGGAATTTTTGTTCCTTGCCTGGATGTACGGCCTTGGGTCCCCACTTTAAGAAGACCTTGTGTCACATCTCATCCTTGTGGGGGAACCAGTAAACACCGTAATAAAAAGCACAACCAACAATTATGCAATAAGCAGAAACTTGAAAGGCAAGAGAAACTTGCAGAAATTGTTAAAAATAAAAAGGTACGTATTTGTTTTCTTAAAGCCCAAATTGCATAAATTGACATTATTATTCAAAACAAGTGAGAAACTTATGAACAAAATATTTTTGTGAAATAGCTGAAACCTATTGTATTTCAAATTTCATATGAGAAATAAGAAAATGATGACCTTAGCCTTACATAATTAACAATGGATAAATCAGTTAAGTGTTGCTCATGCCTGGATAGTAATTACAGAAAAGAATATATTGTATAGTTTTATTTGATTTCCATTTTTCTCTATAGTGCTATCTTGTGTAGCAGAGAAATAATTCTTAACTTTAAATAGAAAATTTGTTTAAAAATCAATGATAAAATATACTTCATAACCAGGGCCAGATTAAAACCTATTTATGTCCTAAGCACAGGCCCACATTGGTGCCGAGGACATTCTACTGGCTGCTGGTATATAGACTTCTCCCATAATACCATACTCAAATTTTTGTAGTGCCCTAAGCACATGCTTAGTTTGCCTAATGGTTAATCCAGGCCTGTTCATAACTAAGTATTTGTTCCTAATATTTTATTTACTGTTATTACCAAGATTTTAATTAGCCTCACTCTCTACTCCAATCAAGATCTTACCAATCACCAGTTTATTTTCTTTCTTTTTTCAATGAACTATAAAGAAATTGATTTTAACTCGGTTCATTTTATCTGGAATTAGGATATGTCAAATCAAAAATAAATACCATGAGCAATGGGTAATCTAAAAAAAACAAAAAACATTGCTAATGTTAAGGGGGTTTTGCCGCCCAACAACTGCATTCCTATAGATGACTAAGTTTTTACTATGTGGTCTTCATTTAAAAAGAATCAATCTGTGCCAAAATCAACATATAGGAGTTCTAATATATAAATTAGCTCAAATTTCTACAATTCCCACTCTTAGTTGAACAAATAAATGTTAGTAAACAGGATGGACAACAACGTTAGAGATCTTTTTTATGTTTCCGATTGTGTTTTACTTTTATTTTTACTTAGTACTATAACATTTCTGAAAAATCTACAAAAATTATTAAAACAAGATTTTACAAATGCAGGGATGCACTAGAAAAAATATTTTTAGGTTTATAATTCAAAATTTTAAAGGAAAAACAGATTCAACGAAGCAAAGTAGATTTTACAAAAAATTTATGCATTTTAAATGGCATAGAGAATTTAAAAAGTTGTTACAAATATTTATGTACTACTATGAATTGGCATTTATAATTTGCTTATTGAAGGAAGAATAATTTTATGAAAACAAAAGATCTGTTTTTTAATAATTTGGCCCATTTTTACACGTTACCGAAAATGTTAACAATTGTATTATTAAGTCAACAAAGTGTTTATTACTTTTAAAAATATCCTGTTGTTCATGATTCTACACAAAATATAATGATAAAAATAAAATGCTATTATATGAGTAATAAAAACAAATGAAAAAAGAGTGAAGTTTTATTTATATTTTTGTAACAAATGTGAAACTATTTGTTACGGATGACCAGAAATACCATAATTGTTTGTATTGTTAAATAATTGTTAAGCATTTTCTTTCATTATTGAATTCCAAGGAAAATTGTCAGAAATTATATTTTCTGCTGTCCTCATCGCTGAACTTGGATACTGAGATAAAATTTAAAAACAAAACAAAAAGTGAGTAATAATCAACACTCAACCAACATGCATATTTTTTATTTTACAATAAAATGTAAAGTTTCAAATCAATGAACGTAACATTAACAATGAAATCTTCCAGTTTGTTTTTCTACACAGGAATATAATCTTGTTCTTCCATTTACTTTTTTTTTTTAAAACAAAACCATAAAAAAAATTAAAATTTAATGAAAAGCAATAACAAGTGAATGAAATAAATAATTTTAAAAAATCAAAATAAAATTCTTCTCAAAATTAATTGCTGACCATAAATAACTTTAGAGAAAATATACAAAAACAAATAATTAATGATAATGAGCTTCTGCTTACACCAACAAAGTATGCTCCATCCTGTTCCTCTGCTGCACGTTGCTTTGATTTCAGTTTCAGTAGGGTTTGTTTATTTTTTGTTTGATCAGCCCCTTTTTCCCGGGTTCTTCCAGACACAATAATAGGTTGCGACTTTTTATTTTGTTTTTGTTGAGGACTAAAATTGACGAGAAAAGTACTTAGTTGTTACTCAGATGAAGTTTTACAACTAAATATCGGTTCTTTTTTTCTTGACACGTAAAATAAAAATTATAATATTTTTAGCTGATTTTTTCGGGGTTTTTTTTTTTTTGTTGCATAAGAAGGGGATATTTACTTGACCCCCCCACTGAGTCTTGATATTTTTTAGCCTCAAGCTTTTTAAATAATGTAGTAAATATTCCGAATTACTTTTTGTTTGTAGTAGTTTTGTTTTGTAGTTCAAAAAATTAAACAATAATTTTTCGTATGTTTTTTCTTTCTAAAGGTAAACATTTATTTTAAACTAAACAAGATAGCCAAAGTTTCTCTTGATTAAGCAGATCCACCAAGTGAACATATAGCAGTAAAAATTTAAAAAAATTATCAGTGTTAGATTTGTTTATTTTTTTTTTATTTCCATTTCTCTCTTTTTTTTAATTTGTCTTTTCTTTGCGATGCAATACAGAATTTTCTACACAATTTACATTTGCTGAAGTAACCGTTTCAAATCCATTGCGTGTAGTAAATGTCTAATAAAATGTGTGCTTCCTAATTCGCACCAGAACAACATAAAAAAATCTCCACGATTCCTATACAAGGAAAAAAGATTCAACAATACATTTTTTTTTCATCAACTACACTGTAGGTAGGCAAAGAAAATATCCATCCCTGTTAGTGTTATTGGGAGTTATATCTTCTGCTGTTAAATTCCTGCTGCTACTCCTCTTCCTCTTGTTAATCTCTAACAAAACTGCTACTGATTTCTTGGAAGAGGTGAATGCACACCACCACGCAAAAATGTTCCATTCTGACTCTGAGTATCATTGTTCCACAAACTAGCAATACGTTTTTCCTCTATTTTTAATAAACTCAACAACAAAGAAAACAAAACGTTTATTTGAAAAAGAATAAACAACTAAAAACAAAATCTCTCTCTCGAATTCTTTTTTTTTTCTTTATTACCGACTTGTCATGGGTTTTTGTTAGATGAATGAACGTGACATTAATTTTGTAATCATGTGTTTACCCGTCCCGTGATAAATAGCACAGTTTTATTTATTTTAATAAAAATTTAAATTATTTTTTGATAAAATAAAATGTATATTTTATTTAGCAGTGTGCATTTCTAAATTATGAATTTCATAATTTTAAAGAAAGAAAGAGGTATCTCATAATTTTCCTATCCCTTCAAAAAAATGTGTGTGTAGTGGGCCTGGCCGATAACTTTTCAGCACCCCCTATAGAAGAGTGTTAAATTTTCCTAGGCTCCTCGAGACGCTTGATCTTGTTCTGCAAATGTTTTTCTGTTTGATCAAACCGTTTTTTGTTTTGTTTTGTTTTTTTTGCCCGTGTTTTGTCAGATACATGAATTTGTACCTGATGTCCTCATGTTGCTAAGAGTTGTTGGGGTCATGTTTGATGTCCTGGATCTGCTGAACAAACTCAACATCTTACGGTTACCTTTTTTAGAATGTTTCTTTCTCTTGGTCACATATGACATGACCTCACCAGAAGACCCACCATTTGCTCCTGACCTTGAACACGAAAGACTTTGCCAATTTTTAGATTTACCATATATCTCATTTTGAAATGTCTGTCTCAGTATTTCACCCATGATTATAAAACTCAGTATTTTGTATGTGTGTCAGTGCTGAACCTTAATAACTATTGGGTCAAAAAAACACTTTATTATACAAGAAGACTCTATTTCTAAACCTATAATAAATATTGAAACGTGTCTCTGTGAAGAAAAAAATTATTAATTTTATAACATATCACCAGAACAATCCTGGTCAAACCAGACATGTGGTAAACCTATTGTTATTTGTAGGTAAGCTAAAAACTTGCAGAGGGCTTTATTACACAAGGATTAATGTTGTTCCATTCAATGTTGATCGTTTCAAACAGTTGATGAGTAGTTGGAAAATGTTTCTTGAATAGTTTTTGTTTAAAGTAAGAAGATCAAATATTCGAATTTGAACTCTTGGCAGACTACAAGCAGGATGTCTCCAAACCAATTTTGGGTGGTCTTTACAGGATCATTACCTGGCACAGAAGTTTGCTTTTGGCCAGAAGTGGAGTAAATTGTTCTCTTCATTTTAGATGGGAGAAGGCACCTGGTCCTGGGAATTCCAACCCTATTGTAAAACCTTCCTCATTGCACTAAAAGAGGAGGTTTGTGCGTGTGTGTGTAGGAGGGGGGTATAATATTAAAGCCAGCATGACAGTGGTTGTGAGGACTGGGAAATTTTTATCCTTTGTCCAAATGCATACCTTTGTATGGGCTTCCCACGTAAAAATCAACCATGTGTCACATTCTGTCTTAGTGGGTAGGCTTTGTAAATATATAAATATATACAGGAGCATTGACTTTGTTGTATCCATAAAAAAGATACATAAATAAAACATTAATTATGTGTGTCTCCATAAAAAAAAAATTAAAAAAATTAACTATAGTGTCAAAAATAATTATAACAATTATAATTATCATTAATTCACTCATTCTAAACCAATGAGAACCAACCCCATTTTTCTCTCTATACATACAAACATGTGACATTCTCACTATCAGGCAGGCAGTTAACACAGACAGGTCATCAACACATGTATCAATGAAAATTTTGGCTCCTTTTCTTTTTTCAAGCCATAATAGTAACATTTATCTATTAGCACTCAACAAAAATTCAAAGTAAGAAAACCCCATACACTTCTTGTATTTTTTAAATAAATTATCTGGACATTCATTACACACATCTATAAAAAAAATTACGAAAAAACTGTATACTCTTTACTTATCATTTATCTTATCATTCTGTCAGATTCTGATCCATATTTGATCTACATTTGACCCGAAACTCATAATTTTACCCAGTATTACTGTCTCTTATGTCTCCAACACTACATAACAACCAGATAATAAATAATACTCATTTTGTTGTTTCCATATCTTACTGTTTCTCATTTTTCAATGAGTATTTTTGTATATATAAATGTTAAAGGGTTTATAATTATTTACTCAGTTTGTTTGTTTGTTTTGTTTAGCGGCATTCCAACCTTAGTGGTCATTTTATGCTGAAAATGATTTTGGTGTAGCTTGCAACATTATTTTTTCAAAAACGTATAGTGGCAACATTATTTTTTTTAAAAAACGTATAACTGGCAACATTATTTTTTTTTTAAAAAAACATCATCCTTTCACAGTGTTTTGACCCCAGTTACAATTCCATTGAATAAGATTTTGTTAAAAGACATATAGCTGGTAATATTTTTCTTTTTTTAAACGTATAGCTGGGAATATTATTTTTCAAAAAAGTAGAGCTGGTAATATTATTTTTTCAAAAACGTAAAGCTGGTAATATAATTTTTCAAAAACATACTGCTGTGAATATTATTCCTTCGAAAACGTATAGCTGGTAATACTACTTTTCCAAAACCGTATAGCCGACAACCTTAATTTTTCAAAAACGGTCTTTTTGTTGGACATAGTTTATCGCCATACCTAATATGTGAATGTAGTTTATTGCCATACCCAGGACGCGGATGCAGTTTACCGTCATACCCATGGACATGGATGCAGTTTACCGTCATACCCATGGACATGAATGCAGTTTACCGTCATACCCATGGACATGGATGCAGTTTACCATCATGCCCATGGATGTGGATCCAATTTACAGTCGTACCCATGGACTCGGATGTAGTTTATCGTCATACTCAGGACGCAGGCTAGACTGGGAGTTCACTATTTGCCCATAGCTGGGACCCTAACAGGTGCTACTGCCCTGTGCCAGGGTGGACCTGGGAACATCAGCAATTAAGAGGTGGTTCCATGCTCCTCAAAAACTCCTGATCAGAGGCCTTGCTGTTGGATGCAGTTTAACGTCGTATCCAGGACGTATTTACTCAGAGTTGTAATTCCCCTACACCATGTTGAAAAATAACATGGTCATTCCTCTTTAGAAAATAAGCAACTTTTCAATTGTGCAATGCAAGCCTATAAAAATTATTTATAATAAAAATGATAATACTAAAATTGCATGAGAAAAAATGACTAAAATGTTGGAATTGTATGGAAATTAATATAAAAATTATTTTTAATAAAACAAATATTAGTAAATTGTGTGAAAAATTTATTTTGAAGTTTAGAATGTTACTAACACAGTTTCTTTTCCAAAATGAAGCCCAATTGTTTATAAGAAAAAATACAGAAATAAAAATTGATATGCAATAATTTACAAAAATAGGCTTCAAGTTGATATAATAAAAAACCACTAAAATGAAGTGAGACAGTTTATAAAAAAATGCCAAAATGAAACCAAATGGCTTAAACCTTCTGTGGTAAAGATTTACAAAACAGTCTCAACCCAGATGTTGTCAAAATCAAGTCAAATTTTAAGTTGCAAATAGGCATGGTTTAATTGGATAGTGATTCTCGAGTTTTTAACCAATGGGGATAAAAACTATGTGACTCCCCTCCACAAAGAGTCAGTTTTTGATCCAGTTGGAACTATTTGATTGCTATATAAAGTAGAGATTTTGTCTGAAAAGTAAGAAAGGATCAACTGCTTCACTGTACTGAGGCTGCCATCTGGAATCTATATAGCAGAAGAAAAGAAAGTCTGCTGCTGCAGAAGAAAAAATAGACCACACTCAGGTGAAGAAAGGATTTGATCACTCAGGTGAGATATGGACTGATAAAAACTACTACTACTGTTGCTGCTGGAGAAGAATTAGAAGAAAAAAAGAACTCTTAAAAACCTACAAAAATTCTTTTCCTAAATCAATGATATTTATCTCATACAAATGTCTTTTCTAAACCTGAGATGTTATCACATTTGTGAACCTTCAATTTAAGTACATTGTCTAAAGGATGCAAAAAACCAGTATTGCCAGAGGTAGATCATCTTTTTTCACAACATCAACCTTTGACCTTTCAACACTTTTGAATTTGAGAACTTTTGAAGTAAGGTAAATTATTTTTGTTGCTATGAAAATGATTTACATGAACAGTTATTCTAAAAGAAATTAACTAAGATTCCTTTGTTGTTAAGGTAAAAAATTGTTTTGCATGATCTGTTGTTTTCTGATAGAAAACATATTTGTATTTTAAAGAACCATGCTTTGAAAGTTTTAACTGCACAAAGGAAATTGTGCAAGGCCTATATTTTACCTTAGAAATAAATTTGGGAATAATCGTAATTAATTGCCAAATCCAGCAAAAGTCACCCATGAAATAAAAATAATTGTTTGTACAGAAAGTAAGGACCTATGTGGCCTCTCTTTTCTGTTTAAAAAAAAGAAAAAAATTATTATAATATATATATATAGCGCTTTCTAATAAGTACCACGCATATAATATATGAATAATTATATATATATATTTATTTATATTTATATACACACACTTTTCACATATAATATATATATATTATAATATATATATATATATATGTATATTATATATATATATATATATATATTTTTTTTTTTTATATATAATATTTTATATATATATATTTATATATAGTTAAATTCTCAGATCAATTCTGTGGACAAGACAGATTGGTATAAAATGCGTCAGCAAAATCTAAGATTTTTTTCCAATTGTCATTTTATACTATATATGTGTATATATATATATATATATATATATATATATATATATATATATATATATTATAATATATGTACACTTGAGCACTTCTACGTGGGATAATGGTTAGCAGAGTTATCTCGATAGATTGAGTATGACTAATTAGTGAGTTCAATCTTCACTGGGTTCCCCATACTCTCAGCCCTGTGCCACATCTAAGCTATGAGTAGAACATTTCAGTGTGTTGTAATGGTTAACAAGCTTGTCTTATTAGATCAGTTATGACTGAGTACTGAGTTCAATCCTCACTTGGCATTCCCTACTTTTGCCCTTATACCACATCTAATCTATGCTTAGTAAATTGCTATATACTTCACTTATCTTATATAAATCAGTACTCAGAGTTTTTTGTATTTTTCCCCTACAATCTTCATCAGATTTTAGGATGAACTAAGTTTATCTACAGATTATATTTTCTTTTCTCTGTATTAAAATTTATTTTTATGGTGACATGAATTATTTAAAATAATTCTGTTAATGGCTTAAAATTGATGTATTAAATAAAATTTTCAATTTTTTCAGTTATACTTAAATTATGTGTGTGTGTTTGAGCAGCAATTTCTCTTGCATGTTTGGCTAAAGTAAAGACCAATGAAAGTTTAAAAGAAATCATCAGAGTTCTCTATTTATTTACTTGACAGGTCTGGATGTGGCTTTATAGATTTGTTTAAAAATCCAATTGTAAATTGTAAAACAATACATAAGAGATTTGTTTTCTACAACAATATTTCAATATATTTCCTTTTTCTAAGGTGAGAAATAACTTGGGACTGGTAATAGAATTCCAAATCTCTTACCTAGCAGAGCACTGCCTTAACTCTCAACTAAATTTGGTCAGTGTCATTGTGTTGATTTTTACTTGACTAAGTTTCCTCCCTTTAGGGCTTATAATGAGTTCCAACTTCCTGAATTCTTTTTCAAATAATTATACACATGTTGGAAGAATTAAACTTTTCATTTGTAATAAAAGGATTTATTGAAAGAAAAGAAGAGAAAACATCAAATGTCTTATCCTGAGTATTTTGAATGACACAAATCAAAAAACACAAGACTTTTACTCTCATGTGAAATTTGAAGAGAAGCAAACATTTATTACAATGACAAAAATATTTTTCACAATATACAAATAGTACAAATTACAATATAGGCCTTGCCCCATATTTACTTTATGTGACTTAGTGTTGTTCTATGACACATGATCATTAGTCAACTTACTCCCATCTGACTCTTTATTCTATACTTCATTTCTCCTATAACCAACCTATGCAAATAGATAAAATTCTATTTGCCAGTTCCATTACCCACCTTAAGTTATCAAGGCAGGTTAACAGTTCTTTCAAATGCAAATCAGTTTTCTCCTGGAAAACTATAGTTCATGTAAAACATGTTTCCCTTAATAACAACAGGTTTTTTGCAACTTTATTTTAGAGAGCAACAATTCATATGAATCAATTTCTTAGCAATAAAAGAAATTTATTTTGAAAAATTCACAATTCAAAATGTCACTGGTTCACAGATAGAAAGTTGAAAATCAAAGGTGAGATCTGATGTTCGAGTTGGGCGGGGTGTTGACTTATCTCAGCAAAGCTGCTTTTCTAGTGTTGTTTTGATGAAATTTTGGAACAGGTGTCCTCCAGTTAGTTAAACTGTCATAGGTTTATGAATGTTGAAGATTCTTCTAATTCATCTCCTTCATCAACAGTGACAATGGAAGTAGTCTTTTATCATCCCAGGCCACCATGTAATTTATTTCTTTTCTCGTTTGCAACAGACTTCACACTCCAAAACAGTTAAGCCTTTGTAAGTGATGACAGACTTTCACCTAAGTAACCTACTCCCTTCTACACAGCAGCAGCCTAAGACAGTCTACTTCTTTTTGGTCTATACTTTTCTGCCTTTGTAGTTAAGATTTTCCCTCTTATATAGCAAACACATGAATCATGATGTAATGAATATGCATACACCTGGGTTCCCCCTCACAATAATATGATTGGCTGGTGTCAGCCATAAATACAGAGTGATATGGAGGTACAAGACAGCACCTATTGGCTACACCTATAGTCTTCACCTATTGCCTACCCCTACGATGAGGACCAGTCCATTATGGTTACCTGCTAGATTGTCCTACTTGGTTACAGTAGTCCAAAATCACTTTGCTACTTCAAACAAATATTTCCCTTTCCAGGACATATCAGTTGGCAACGAGATTTCGAAACGACCTTACAAGTTAAAACAAAAGAAAAAAAATTAGGTTGACAACACTTAACAACAAAGAATGTTAGAAAGACTTGTTCAACGCTTACAGAAAGTAAGTAATTTCTCCCTCATTTTTGTTTTAACGCTTATTAACGAGGAATGTTACAAAAGGAAAAACTTGTGCAACACTTACAGAAAGTAAGAAATTGCCCCCCCTCTGGTTTGGACTTAGAAAATTTTATTGTCTTCATAAATTGGAGTAAAATTTTATTCTTGTGGATAGATTGGCAGAATGGAACAAATTACGAAATTAACTAAGGGTCCTATAAGCCACTTTACAGCAACAATTCCAACAACAACAACAATTTATGCAGCAACAAGAAAGATTTGAAAAGTTATTCAAACAACAGGCAAAAGACAATAAATCACTTTGGGAAGATGTATTATCTAGGATAACAAAAGAACTGGGTTCTCGATTGTTTTCTGCTGAAGGAATTTCAAATTCACCCTCTGAATTTAAATACAGCCCTGACAGTAGTTCAACGTTTCTGGCTTATTTTCGTAGGTTTGAAACAATATTTACGAAAAGATATGAACAATAGTCCAACGAGGAAAAAATTACGCTATTTTTGCAGAAGTTAGAAGCAGAAGAAAATACAAAATATCCAAATTTAATCCTCCCAAAGAAGCCAGAAGAAATTACATTCAGCAAAACAGTAGAAATTTTGTCAAAAATTTTTGATAAAAAGGATAGTCTGTTTCATACACAATACAAGTGTCTAAATATCGTAAAACAAGATGATGATGATTTTGTCACGTATGCAGGTATGGTTAATGCATAGTGTGAGGCGTTTAAATTAAAGGAATTGTCAAGTGACATGTTCAAGTGTCTAATTTTTGTGCAGGGTTTAACGACACTGAAGGAAAAAGAAATTAGATCAAGAATCCTCACTATCATGGAACAGGATCCGAAGATTATGCTACAAAAAATAATGGAAGAATGTCAGCGACTTATAAACATAAAAAAAGATAATACTCGGACTGAGAAGAGCATTTCACGAGTACAAACTGTAAGACAACAGAAGTGGATACAAAATAAAGAAAGAAAAATTATATGCAGTTCATGTGGGGGACAGCATATAAAGAAGAATTGTTTCTTTAGGGATAAAATATATTTTAATTGTGGGTGTGTAGGCCATAGAAGTTCCCATTGTTGGGCAAAACACAGAAAAGTAAAAGCAAAGCCTCAAACAAAGGTGAACATAGTTTTGTCTAAAAACGAAACTGAGGAGGGTCAAAGAAGAAAATACCTCAATGTAAAATAAATGGGCAGACCGTGAAATTATTACTTGATTCAGGAAGTGATATCTCGGTAATAAACAAGCAAACATGGAAAAAATCAGTTACCCACCATTGATTAACACAGACAAAATTGCCAGGGGAGTATCAGGAAAAAGACTCAAGTTTAGAGGTGAATTAAAATGTAACATTTCGTTCATGGGAAAATTCACAAATCGAAAGTGTATGTGCTCCCTGATTCAGTAAAACTCTTTGGTTTAGACTGGATCATATTGTTTAATTTATGGGAATTACTAGTAAATTCTTTCTGTAACAAAGTTACTGTCATAGAGAACTATAAGATGAAGCAAACAGAAAGATTTATTACGGATTTGAAAGGCAAATTCCCTCACATCTTTTCAGAAGGACTAGGTCTGTGCACTAAAACAGAAGTCAACTTTGAATTGAAAGAAAATGTTAAACCAATCTTTAAACCAAAGAGAAAAGTACCATTTTTGGCACTAGAGACAATAAATGAGGAATTAGAAAGGCTGGAAAAAATTGATGTAATTTCAAAAGTCGATTACTCGAATTGGGCTTCTCCAACTGTATATATAAAAAAGAAAAATCAGAGTGTTTGCTGACTTTTCGACAGGCTTAAATGATTGTGTGAAAGACCATGTATACCCTCTACCGTCTCCGGAGGATATATTCACTAGATTAAATGGAGGTAGTGTTTTCAAAGTTGGATTTGTCAGAGGCTTACCTTCAGGTTAAAGTCAGTGAAGAACGTTCAAAGTACCTGACAATAAACATGGATAAAGGGATTTTTAAACTAAATCGTCTTCCTTTTGGATTGAAGGGTAGCTCCAAGCCTATTCCAGCAAATAATGGACACAATGTTGGCTGGTATGGAGTATGTAATCGCATATTTAGATGATATTTTGATTAAAAGTGAAAACGAGGCCCAACAAAAAATGCATCTTATATTTCAGAGAATTGAGGAATACGGGTTCAAGCTGAGTGCTGAAAAATGCGAGTTCTTCTTAAAGAAGATAAAATATTTAGGGGAGACCATTGACAGTAAAGGAAGAAAACCAGATCCAGAAAGGGCTGAGGCTATAAAAAATATGCACCTGATAATGTGGCTAAAATCCAGGCCTTCTTGGGACTAGTAAGTTACTATAGCATTTATATCCCAAAAATGTATGACATGAGAGCTCCTATAATAATTTGGTGAAAAAGGGCACAAAGTGGATATGGTCGAAAGAATGCGAACAGGCTTTTACAAAAATAAAGAGCTCTCTATTAGCAGACTTATCGTTAGCGTATTTTGACCCAAAGAAGAAAATCAACACTATTAAAGAACTACCAGTTATGCTAGAAGACGTGAAAAAAGCAGCGGTGAACGATGATTTTGTCAAAAAAATGAAAAAGCAAGTCTGGTTGAACGAGAAAACTAAAAAAAGAATTAGTGTGTCACCTTTTTCAATCTGCAAAAAAGATATTACTATACACAGATAGAGTTGTAATGCTGGTTACTCTGCAAAAGAAAATTCTGAAATTCTGGCCATCCAGGGATTTTGAGAATGAAATTGCTAATGTGAGGCTTTACTTATTGGCCAAGGATGGACCAAGACATACAAAATTTGGTGAAACAGTGCAGAGGATGTCAACTGGCAGCAAAGGATCCACAGGTAAAGATTCAACCATGACCAAAGATATGGACTCGATTGCATATTGACTATGCAGGGCCCTGATCATTGTGGACAGTTTCACTAAGTGGCCAGAAATTGTTAAGTGCAAACATCCGACTGCAACAAATACAGTAAACGCACTTAATGAAATTTTTAGTCGCTTTGGATTCCCTAAAACTTTAGTCAGAAACAACAGAACGCAGTTTACAGGAAGAGAATTCAAGCAATTCTGTATATCCTTTCCATTGATCACATGACAATGCCAGTATATCATCCAAGATCGAATGGACAGGTGGAAAAATTCATGGACACCTTTAAACAAGCATTGAAGAAAAACCAAGGCGTGGACACAAATGAAAGAAGTTTTCAGAAATTATTGGCAGTATATAGAATCACGCCAAGCTCGAATACGACATCAGGGTTATCGCCAGCAGAGTTAATGTTTGCGAGAAAAATATGCTCTGTGTTTGACAGGCTGTTGCCTTGTCCAGTGAAGAAAACTGCTAAAAAAGAAAACCAGATGACTAAAGCGTATAAGCCAGGTGACAGTTTTTTTTCAAGAACCTTAGGGCTGGAAAAATGTATTGGGAAGAAGGAATGATAACCAAAAGAATTGGACAAGTCATATATGACATAAAACGGGATAAATTTTGGTGCAAAAGACATTGGAATCAATTGAGACCCAGACACACTACAGAGGTCATGGAAAATACCAAAGAGATTCCAATAGAAGTCCTGTATGATGCATTTGAAATTCCTGTTCCAGTAAGTCAGTATTCGCCAATGGAGGTATCCCTGACCTCAAGGCCTGAGGTATCAGTGTGTCAAACGCCACCACTGCAAGGAGGATTCAGTTGAAAAAGACTTAGGAAAAAAATCAATCCATTATTAGTCCAGACCCTAATAAGAAAAAATATTGAAGCTAAATTTCACGGGAAAATTTAGCTCAGGGGAAGTTGATGTAATGAATATGCATACACCTGGGTCTCCCTCACATGATTGGCTGGTGTCAGCGATAAATACAGACTGATATGGAGGTACAAGATGGCGCCTATTGGCTACGCCTATAGTTTTTGCCTATTGCCTACCCCTACGACGAGGACCAGTCTATTGCGGTTACCTGCTAGATTGTCCTACTCGGTTACAGTAGTCCAAAACCACTTTGCTACTTTGAACAAATATATCCCTTTCCTGGACATATCAGATTAAAACTGACTCAGAAATCAATTCCTTAGGTACCTATATTTATTATCTCAATTGGTTAAAAAATCAAGAGTCAGCATCCAAATCAAACTATGCAGATTTTCAATTCAAATTTGGCTGGTTTTGATAACATCTTGTAAAATTTTGCTAAAGTAAGTTTAAACAATCTTGTCATATTTTGGTAGGGTTTTATTACATCAATACCAAACTTTTTTTTTTTTTTCAAAACTTTATACATCAATTTTCTTTCAAAACTTTATACATAAATTTTCATTTTTCAAAGAAACCATGTTAGAAACATTCTAATTTTCTTAATTAGTTTTTACAGAATTCCAATATTTTAATTATTTCTTTCACATACAATTTTAATATTATCATTTTTATTAAAAATACATTTTGTAGTAAATAAGTAATTTATAACTGCAAAGTCATGTGCAACTATTCAAAAACTTTTGTTGAATTGTAAATGCCTTGTAGGGAATCTGAAGTCAATATTTTTTTGATGGGTTTATTAACAAAATTTTTTTTAAAATTGCCATTTTTTAAAATAAATTATTGTCCTCTTCTTGTACCTATCCCAGTATTAATTGATGCTGCTCACATGTACCCAGGGTAGTTTTTATATTGTAGAGTACTGCTTATACTGACCAATTCTTTATCTAATGTCTCTGGGTCACCACTTATGACTTTTGCTCAGTGTTGTAAGCAGCAGACAATCCCTTTCTTTATGCTGTATAGATGGTGGGGGTTGAAATTGAGGTACTGTCCAGTGAATGTCGGTTTGTGGCATACGGATGTTTTGAACCCATGCTCTGTTCGAGATATTAGAGCATCCAGGAATGGGAGTGTGTTGTTACTCTCTTTCTCCATCATGAACTGTATTGAAGGTTTTATTGAGTTCATATGGTCCAGTAGAACTTGGACATCTTCCTGGTGTGGCCAGAGTGTGAAGGTCTATGTATCTTAACCAAAGAGTTGGCCTTAGAGATATAGATTCTAATGCCATTTCTTCAAAGTATTCCACGTATATATTCGCCATTGCTGGTGAGGACAACAACACTCAGAAAACAGTCTGCCTGCCTTATGTGAAAGGGTTATCAGAGAAAATACAATGGATCTGCAGTCCATATAACATCAGGACAACCTTCAAAAGCTGGAAGTCACTTCGCAGATACCTCTCCTGAGTAAGACCCCCCATATAGGAGAACATGACTAAAGACTGTGTGTATGCCATCCTGTGCAGCTGCGGGAAGAAATATAAAGGGGAGACAGGCCATCCCCTTAAGATAGGGCTTCAAGAACACCAAAAAGCTGTAACATGAGGGTAAGTGGAAAAATTAGGCATGGCTGACCACATATGGAGAGAAAAGAGAGATCACCTCCTTCTATGGGATCAGGTTGAAATCATAGACAAAGAACAGCATTGGAAAACTTATAAACCTAAGGAAACAGCATGTATGCTAGGCCACAAAAATCTCCTGAGCTGACCAAGCATAGAAATGAATACAGTATGGGAACCAGTCATAAGGAGGGCCAGAGAAAAGCAGTAATAACTTAGAAGATTGCAATATGAGTTCTGGTAAAAAATAGTATATGATAACAGTCCTCCTATATAGTAGTCAAAGCCAGACAATTTTCTCACAGAAGAAGAAACTTGAGGCAACAGAAATGTGTTTTTACAGAAGAATAATGAGAATACCACAGACTGAACATGTGTGTAACAGGAAAGCTTTAAGGAAAATGGAAACAAAAAGCACACTTATACTTAGAATTGAAAAATTTCTAGGATGCATAATAATAACAGACCTTGGAGAATTTAACACTCATAAAATATTTTAGAGACAGATGAAAGCAGCCAGTCACTACCTAACAAGCTTGTGTAAATGAATGGTAGAACAAACAGTGAGGTTATTTACCTCACCACCCCGCGAGGCAGAATTTTTTAATGCGGGATAAAACTGAGCCCATAAGTTTGGGCAAAAATTCCTCATTGACCCCTGTAAAATCGGGGTCAGGTAGCTGTCTGTCACCCCAGATGAGACTCTACCCTTCGGCATAGTCTCGTCTGGGTTCCTCTCCACCCGAAGGTAGAGAGTTTGACTAGCTTAGCTGGAGACGAATCTCCAACTAATTGCTGAAGCAAGCCAATTTACTCACTGCCCCATGCAATAAGATGTAGCACAAGGCTGAGTTTTAAAGTGGGGTATCGAACCTGTATGCTCGGGCAAAAATTACCTATAGACCACATAAAAACAGAGTCAGTTTCCCAAGACAAGACTCTGCTCTTCGGGCATAGCCTCATCTGGGGGATACCCTCTGACATGTGCCAGGTAAGTATCAGAACAAACAGTGAGCGTGATAGCACAAAGGCAAACATTACTAAGAGCTACAAAGGAGAGGAAGTTGTGGAGAACTGACGTCCTAAAAGAACATGGCACATAAAAAAGAAGATTGTAATAAATGACATTAATGTGACAATGCATCTCCAAAAACTAATATAAGGCCTCATATCTTTCAACTAATAATTCTATGTTCTTATCTTTAAAAAATATTCTGTCAGTAATTATATAGCCTATATGAGTATTGTAACACTAGCACTTCTTCACACCTTTTTCTTCTTTTTTATTGGTTAACTATTTTCTAGCCCACACAGACACTTATTCACAAAATAAGTATTCAAATTCATGTGTTTATATTAGTGATGATTGTATTTTTTTTAATTTAAGAAATTTTTAATAAAGCAAACAACTCCATAAAAACAGATTAATTGAATCAATGTCTGGTATCTACAATCTTAAAATAAGAAAAGGACAAAAAGTCATGAAAAGTTGAGAAAATACTGCAAATAAGGTAGCATTTTATAACTTTAATCAGGAATTTACTCTATCACCTGTAATGATTGCTACAAGGAATACATAGGAGAAACCTCTAGAAATTTAAATAAAAGATTATAGAACAGAAAAGGGATATTTTACAAAACAACACACTCAATGCCTTAATTGCTCACCATAATGAGTCTAACCATAATTTTGCTGTAAAAAATGCTACTTTAATTAATAAAGAAAATAATTAACTAAGGCGAAAGTGTATAGAAAATGTATTGATCACTAGATCATTCACAGTAAATTTGCATCTAGGTTCTTACATTATTTCATCTTTTTTGGCAGATGTTCTATTGTCATGATGTAGGATATTTAATAATAATAATAGTGATAAAAACAAAGGCATAAGAAAACTGAATTAAATCAGATTACATAGCCATTTTTAAATTTAAAGCTTTTAAATTTCAGCATTCAAACATCTTCAGCATTTCCTGTCAGTACATAATTATAATCAACACTTGCATTTTTATAACCTTGCTTCCCCTCCCTCTCCTACACATATGTAATTCCATTAACAAAAACATTATTTTAGTCTGATGAAGTCTTTGTAGCAGATAAAATATATTACACAGAATTTTTTCCACTTTGTCATTCATTTGCCTAACATTGTTTTGATATATTGAAATTCTCCCATATAGAACTTTATATAAAAGCTTTTATATTCAATATTTCTTAAAATGGGAAAATATCAATCTGAAATGCATTATTATAAAGATATTAAATGCTTGCTTGTTTCAATAACAACACAAATAATCATTCATTAATTCATCATACATGAAATTTTGTAAATGTGTTTGCTACTTATATTTCAGTTTATGTGTTTTATTTTTAGTTCCAAATCTTTATAATGTTCTTCTTAAGAAACCCAAGTGGAGTAATGGATAGTGACTTGGATTGAGGAGTCAGAAAGCCAAGTTCGAATTCCAGTCAAATCAATTACATTCACTTACATGCTAATACCCTTGGGAAAGGTATGAATCCTCTTCTTCTCCCCCCCCCCACAGCTATGGGTAAATAGCAAGACAAAGTTAACAAAAGCTGGAGCAAAAATTTTAAACCCCCTCATTGGAACAACCAGTTCAGCACACATTAAAAATTCCGGTGATCCTATCAACTGATTAAATCCTTAGACATGGCAATTAGTAACATCACTAGCTTGGATATCAAATCCCTATATGCAAACATACTCATTACCAAATGCTCAAGGCATTTTTTAAAAAGTAAAAAATCAACCTCCCACTACCAACAGACAAAATTATAAGAATATTACAAACTAATGTCATTTCACTTTTGGGTGAAAATTTTAGACAGAAATTTGGACTGTCAATGGGCTTACGGCTTGGTGAAATACTGGCATGCCTCTTCCTAGAATTTTTTAGAATCTGACCACTCCTTTCAGTGTATCATACCCCTCCCCCCCCCAAAAAAAACAACATATTTCATACACATACACACACACATTTCATTAAAAACAATTGATATTTTTTTTCTTTTCTGGACATAAATTATAATGAAACTTTTATAAAAGAGGGATTGCTGCCCAATTACACACACACACACACACACACACATATATATATATATATATATATATATATATATATATATATATATATATATATTATTTATTTATTTTTTCCTATATATTTACTTTTTCCCAATTCTTATCTTACAAGTTTTTTTCTCTTTCTAACAATTTCATTTTTTTACAAATATATATATATATATATATAGAGAGAGAGAGAGAGAGAGAGATTTATATCAACTAAAGTAATTTTCTCCTGATTTGTAATGACAGTTATTGAATATTATATTACTGACTCATCCTATACATATGTGAGTATACATATTTAGATTCAATGCTTAGGATTAAAGTATTGCTCCCTAGAACCTCTGCTTGGGATCAGAGTATCCTTGCATTCTGTTTACAATTAAAGTATTGCTCCCCAGCACTTCTGGATCAGTATAAAACTTTCTGGCCTTTTGGCTGCAGAGTATTTCTCTACTCATTTGTAGTCTCTTTCTTTGGGTGAGATGCATAACATGTTGAGCCTATTCTTGGGGCTCTCAAATCTGCAACTACACCTCACCTAAAGCAACCATGAGGATCAAGCATTTTTTTTTGTTGGGTCATATATGAAACTGGCTATGTAATACATCTTATCACTGTTGAAAGATACATAAATAACAGATCAGAGCATAATTTCTATGCACTCTGGAAAAAATGTTACACACCCACACATACACAAGATAGATAGATAGATAGATATTACATTTTATATGTATATAGATTAGTTGAGAACCGATATATAAATGATAGTATTTGTTTTAATTTTTTACTCAATCAACATCAACATTTATATCACTTATACTGACTGTTCTTGGGCAAAGAAATCTATTACCCTGGCAACCACACTACAGTACTCTTTTGCCTATTCAATTTATATTTTGAAATTTACTATAACTTCAATCACAGACTAGTAAAACCAAAATATCTATGTATATAGCAAAACAAAATTATCAAATGAACTTAAATTTTTTAATCATTTATGGCAATACAGTGGTGAGCATGTTGGTCTCACAAATCACTGAAAAAGAGGTTAGTCTTCTCTGTATGCTAATGAGACACAGTTTTGTACCAAGGTTGGCAGTATTGTGCAATAAATATCTCTTAGCATATTATCATATTATTTTTAACCTTAAGATACTGTTATACTCTGCTGGAAATTAGATCTCTTTCTGATTTGCTCTACATGTCAGCTGGATATGAGCTCTAAGAATGCAAAACCCAAAATAAAAAAGTTGTCCTTTGCACAAGGGCTCCGAGCATCACATCTAGCCTATAAAACAAATCCCCACAAAAATCTAAAATAGAAGTCAATCACAAACATTGCTGCCAAAGAAGATTTGTTCAGGAGCAACCAGAGTTGCTTTTAAGAAAGCCACTCATAAATGACTAGAATGAAGCAAGACAAACGGGCTCTTGACATCATCACCATTGCTTGGTGAACTGAGCTGACACACACATCAAACTGGGCACCCACCTTCCTCCAAACACCTACACCATACCCAAATAGATATTCTGCTTGCATCTTCTGTATCAGTAAAGTCATATTCAAGGTAAACAGCAAGCTTCACTAATCCACTCCAGACCTCTCTCTCTTGACATCACCACTGTGACCTCAGTCAACTGATCCAACAATCAACTTCAGACCTTACAAACTCTTCCCTTCCTTCAAAGTTGCTGCTTTTGACCACATTTAGGAACATTCTGCATGCATCCACTGTATCAGCAATACAAAAGAATTTTATATTTACAATTCTTTTCTTTTTTTCCCTTTTGCCTCACTGGTAGTGTTGTTATTTCACTTGTTCATCTGTGCTACCATACATATGTTTGTAATAATACTAACAAAATTTCTAAATTCATAAGTTAGTCATTTTTTAACTGAACTAAAATTCCTTTGTACTTCAACTATCATTATAACACTTTAAAATGCTATAACATAATCTCTTACTTTTAAAATAAGACCTGTAAGGCTGGGCAAAGGACATTTTTGAAAATCTAGAAATTTAGTGGTAATTGTATTTTTCCAAGACTTACTTGCTGTTTAAAAGTATTACAGATATCATTAATTTGTGTTATATAAAAGTTACCAAGACACACTAAACTTTTCACAATTTTTGCTATTCAAATTAAAAGTATATTCTGGATAGTCAATAGCTATGAATGTTCAGTTTTGATTTTTGTACATAATGGGATAAATTTCATTTCAAATAAGAAGAAAAGGCTTTACTCCAGTAGACAGTTATTATTTACAAAACTTACTGTTTATTCAGATACTATAAATATCAATCAAACTAGATGTCATCATAATCAATCTCTTTAAAATACTCAAATAATACTGACATGACAAATTTATACATCAGAGAAAAATTCCTAAAAAAAATATTTCCATTTCTCAAATATTTTTCCAACAAATTAATGAAAGAAAAATCACAAAGTTCAAAACTTATCTCTGCAGTAAATAATTACTGACCTGTCTATAAAAATTGATTTTTAAGCAAAGGTTATGTTTTATGCATTCATAAAAGGTTCCAAAAAATAAAATATTATACAAATAGAACTTACCCAAAGTATTTTTAGAGCCTTGCAACTCGATATATTCCACAGATTGCAGTCTGGAAGTATAAGGAAAAGAAAAACATTCAAAAACAGAGAATTGTATGGTACTGTATTGAAATAATATTATCTTTCAGTTCAATGAAAAATAAATTTGACCATCTGTGTCCCACTATCTTTACCTCAATTATATTTATCAATGGCTGATTCTCAAGCTATCATATTTTATTTAAACAAAAAAAATCATTAAATATTTTAATAACTCCACAAGCATTCAAAACTGAAGATTAATGATTTATCTCAATCTAGCTAGTGAGTTAGCTCTGTGTGAGAGAGAGAGAGAGAGAGAATTTAAAATGCCAACAGTTTAATTTATGAACATCTTTGCATTCAGTTTTCATGCATACAATTCAAACATAATTTATCCACTTATAATTTAAATCAAATTCTATGATAATTTTTATTTAGATCTAAATTATTGTGTAAGAAAAAGAATAATTTATGAATTATCTATTACAAAGCATATAACAGTTTATAAATATTAGACATTTTCTTGCCACAAATTATAGTTTAAATTAAAAATTATATGAAAAGAATCAAGGAAATTTTCTTTATAAAAGTATAATTTTTTTAAAGTTAAATGTGCAATAGTAAACATCAAAATTACTTAAGGAATTTAAAACAAAGTAGTAATGATAATTCCCAGATAATAAAGAAAAGGAAACTATGAAGGTCATGATCACCTCTGTTCTAAAAGTGATATGGCATTTAAAAAATATTATATATGGTTCATAATAAATAATTAACCAAGAAAAATTAATGATTATTTTGGAAGTTATTTTTACTTTATGTTTTACCAATTATTATATATGTTCTATAATGACATAATTATGAAAGTCTATAAAATTAAAATTTGATAAAAAAATCAGTTTTATACTCTTAAGTCTTAAATTATAACAGATACACCATTAAAACATTTTATATAAGTTGATCAACTTCAAACAGAATAAATACTAGCTGAGAAGCCAGCTTTCGGGTGGACTTTAGGCTAGCTCCTGCGGAGGGCTTTTGAGCCTTAGTCTTTTACCTTTAGCATCCTATGTACATAAAATTATTTTATCTTTATTTAACACCTTAATTCAGCATAATCTTTCTTCATATATGCAACCGATCTCCGTGTGTGCAAATTTTATTTTCTTTTAAAATTACCATTCTTTATGATCCCTTCATAAAGTCACTCTTAAAAGACATTAGGGACCCAAACTATGTAATATTTCAACTATGTCATAGTACAAGTTGTAGAAAAAGAAAAAAAAAATCATACGAGCAATGTACTGTACCCCACTTGTTTTAAATACAGCATCTAATTTGATGATATCAATTTCAACTGTAATGAAAAGCAAAATTAAAGTTAAACCTTTAATACGGAATTGACTTTTAAATATTTCACTCCGTTCAATATTTTTAAATTTAACTTTAAATGAGTTATTTTTATTTCATTGTAAATCACGTGTAATGACAGTAGTTACTACATGTTGCTTCAGGTTGTTTACGATTCACCAAGATTGAAAAAACAATGAACACACATGCACTGCACTTTATTTATATATATATATATTAGGTCGGTGCAAAAATAATGACGGAATAATGTCGTTTTTTGACGTTAAAAAATACGTCAAAAAACGACATTATTACGTCATTATTTTGCACCAACCTAATAGATTATTAATGAAAGAAGAAAAGTAGAATTTAGTTAGCTCATGATTTACATAAAAAGTAAACATTTACATATTGAAAACATCAAATTGCCATTTTGCAAAGTTTCATCTTTCTCACATCTATAATTAAGTTATTTAAATTTTAATAACTTTTAACTAACATACTTAGAAATTAAAATTACATTCACATGAAATTAAAATTACATTTACATGTGTTTACATTTATATGTGTTTACAACTATACCAACATTAACTATATGTAAAAGATACATGTCAAAATAAAGGAAGAAAAGAGAAAGATTAATATCCTGCCTTTCAAGACATTTACTATTGCATATTCATACAAATTAACTGATTGGATTTTTAGTTATTCACCAAAAAGTTAAGTAACTTTTATCTCCAGTTTCAGTCACGTTTTATTCTTTCCCTTTCAACACAAATTGCTCTTTTTTTCTTTTTTTTTTAAATTACATGTACCTAGATATATTTCAAGCACGCAAAGACTTTATTACCAAGGAAAAACATTTAAAACTTAGAAATTTAATCCTTGTTTGTTCCTTTCCTTTGCAACTAAATGCTTATAACAGCATATATTCATCAAATAAACATAATATATACATAGTTATTTGAAATTTGGCAAAAACTGTTCATGTGTGTTTCTTCAGTTGCTGTTGGTCAGGAAAGTGATTAAGTGTAAAGTTATTGTGAGTAGGGCTTGAAGTTGACCATTTCTTGGATTGGATGGCTGATGTCACAGTTTGGGGGTCAAAGGATAGGTCTGGAGCAGATTAGCTGTTGGTGGGGTTTGATGTATGCCCTTCTTGATGGTTAAAATCAGCACCAATGAGGTGTTTGATGGGCTGGTAGTTGTGTGATGTGGAGAATGCTGAAGCTGAACAGCCTGATAAAATGGGTTGGCAGGGTTAGTCAATCAAGGTCAACTGTGATGGTTTGATTCATGGTATTTGCCAAGATGGTGACAAGAGATTAGGTGTAGAGAGTGAACATTGATGGAGCAGAAGGTCTCTGTTGGATTCTGGTCAAATCAGATATCAACAATGGTGGA
>OZ010572.1:87724659-87789659 GCA_963932145.1 Acanthosepion lycidas | reverse complement strand
GATTAAATTACATCAATAAATGCTTCAGAATCAAAAGATCAGGTTTGTAGTGTAATCTTTTTAAGGGAACATTAGAAAATTAATTATCTTCATTCTTTAAATGCTCTATATAAAAAGAATGCATAAAGAATATAAATAATACATTAAGTTTAATGGTTAGATTGTGTGTTCAGATCCTGCTTTTGGCTTCAAGATATTTTATTTAACCCTATCTGTCACAATGGTAAATTCTTTTATTTGGCTATCTGTTGTAACCTAGAAAGGGTTACTGAATGAGGAGTAATCCAAAAGGAGGTTGGAAATGAAATGGCAATCTTTATAACATCAACAAAATACAATACTCACTAAAGGCATGAAGTAGGTAAACCACTACTTAGACAGTATATTACCCTGACTTACAATAGTGTCCAATGTATTTATGACAATTGGGACATACCCATTAGTGCTCATAGTTATGGTATAACACTATCTTAAAACAAATTTGTATAGGAAACAAACATACCTACCATAAATATCAAATATTGAAGCCTAGCTGTTTATATTTCTGAGATGAGGTATTGTAACTGTTTACACTCTTTACCTTGTTCAGACTCTTGTCCTCATCTTTATTGTCATATTCACAACATTTCAACCATTGTACACTCCAACCTTCTTCATGTGATATACATTGGAATAAAAGTTTTTGTTGAAGTAATCCAGTGACTTGACCCAAAGAGTTGTAGGTTCAGTACCTGGCTATAGCAGCAGTAAACAAAAACCTTGGGGAGTTGAGTTACTAAAGGGAAATAACTGAAACTGAGATATCCAGAAGAGGCATGGTATGTGGAACTAGAACAATCTACCCCAGTGAATTAAATATAGGATTTGGTTCAAAATTCCAACATATATCACCTGAAGAAGGCAGGAGCATACAATGACCAAAATATGAATATAACAATAAAGATGAGGACAACAGTTCAAACAATGTAAATAGTGTAAATATTGAAGCCTAGCTTTTACATGCATTTAACTATCAGAGCTAATAATTTTCCCACAAAGCCATTATACCTCCTCAGAAAATATATATCTGCCTTATGGAAATCATCTGTTGTTGGAGCTACAGTGCTGACAAGTATAAAAGTGCTTTGTTTGAGTCTCATTCAAGGTAGCATAACTCACACTAAAAGAAAAAAATGAGACGTGATGTAACATACAACAATGGAAATGAGGCATTATTAAAGTGAAAAAGAAGGTTTATTTATACTTTTACATCAGGCAATACCTAAAAACAGAGAATTTGTCTCAGGGTTCTACTGCATATTAATATTGCATCATAGTTGTAAGGAAAAATCTTTTGAGGAATATATACATATGTATGAGTTTTATTGCATAAGAGGAGTAGAGGTTTTCATCGAGTAGTAGCCTTAGCTGTTGCTGTTAACATCTGTGTCCTGATGCCTCCATGGCTGTCTTTGGTTGTCACCATTTGGGCTTGAGTGATACTTGTTTTTTTCTGAGTGCCTGCTGTTTTCCTTCTTTATTCCTTTTGTAATATGCAATTCATATTTGCCTTGCTATAGTATAGTGTTTGGTCTTCTAGATCATTGTTATTATAATGAGTTTACTTTGCACAGAGTGCTTACACTTGTGAACATATGAGGAGGTATAGTTATAGCCATTGTCACTGAAGTTGCTATTTTATATATAGTTCAGCATATTTGCTTGAGGCTGAGTTGTCACCAAGTTGTAGTTGGCCAAGTAAGATACTGATGTTGTCTACTTGAAACAGTGATGTGAGATACTCTGAATTTGTAGTATTGGGCTAAGTACTAGAGGTTGAATGCACTTAGTGACACTGACCTTATAAGTAAATAAATAAATAAGGGAGAATGCAAATCAAGTCAGAATAATAGCAATAACAAAATATTCATTATTATTTGTTGAGTTGTTTAGACGTGTTCTCATTAAAGTTGGCAAGCATTTATACTAATGTTGAACAGGCACAGTGCCATCAAATAAAATGCCAAGACACATTGTCATTGATTGAAGCCAAGAAGATGGAGTTATTCTTCTATTTAGTTTTCACTATAGCACTGTGGATGTTTTTGTTATATAATTATTTGTACACACATAAATATAATCTTTTTCTTTCTCTTCTTTTGTGACTTATGTTGTCCTTAAAATAAGAATATATTTATAAAAATTCTCCACATGTTGAATTTGTTTCTTTTGAAAATGTTGACTTCATTTACTTTGAACGTAAATTTCCACCTCAGCTGTAAAAAATAGTAAACCACTTGTTACATATCCATTACCACCCTTAGCACCTATTTACTACAATGAAGATAGTTATTGCTGCAATTGTTTTTGATTCATTATAAATAAAAAAATATTTCAATTTAAATCATATGATGATTAGAACAGCATTTTATAGTTTTGAATTTATTGCTTAATTTATTAATCTCATGTTTAAATATTAATCTCTTAATTTGACTGCTTTGAATGTCTCTTGGGTCTCATGTTCACTCCAGACCTTAAGTGGAACTCATATATACAATACACTGCTGAAGAAACAGGAAAAATGGTCAGTTCACTATATGACTCCAGGAAATATCTGACTCCATCTGCCATTTTGTATCCTTACAAAGCTTAGATTAGGCCAAAAATGGAGTAATGCTTTCATATCTGGGCTAGAACTCCTCTCTCCTCACTTTACAAATTTTATAGAATTCAAAATCGTTTACATGGTTTTGTTGGGCGATGACTTATTTCCCACTCTACAGCCAACCTTCCCCCACGGGGGGGGGGCATCAAATTCCAAGTTTGTCGGTATTCTTTCACAAATGTTTAGATGAGTTTCTATTCTCTAGTTTCACAAGTTTAGATTTTTACTGTTAGGAGATGTTATGATACTTCTGCTTTCCTGGACATGTTAATCTGTACATGGGTGCAGTGGCGTAGCTAGTGGGGGGGGGGGGCGGACCGCCCCGGGTGCCAGCACAGGAGGGGTGACACAATGTCACCCCCAACAAAATTTTTCAACCAGGCTAAGGTGCCAAAAATAGTCTGAAAACAGTGGTGGAGACACAGGGTTTTGCAGGCAGGCATATGACCCCCACCAGATTTATTTATGACCCCCCAGTTTTGTTCCCTCGTCAGAAATTTTCTAATGAATTGTCAGGAAATTTGTGAGTAGGAAAAATAGCAATGTTTTCAGCTTTCATGTGTTTCAGTTGCTACAATCTTGGTTACTAACAACTTAACAAGAGACATTGTTGTAACATTTTATCGGATGATATGGTGTTTTTAACTATGCATCATTAATAACAACAAAGCGAAATACGAAGCCAAAAATGCAACAATTTCAGTCTTGCCTGTGTATCAAATTGATCAATTCACTGAGATACAATTTTCCATTGAGTGAGCGATATACTTTTTTGAATATATCTACTAGTGTTGGGACGGTTAATCGAGAATCGGAAAAATTTGTGCCTATTTTCCGATTTCAAAAAGTAAACGATTCTTTTAAATTTTTAACTTAATTTTCCATTATTGGTACTAATGATAAATATTTATTGTTTTTAAATTATCACTAAAACTAAAATCATAACATCAAAATAGGATGTAAATTTATTTTACTTGTAAAAAAAAACAAAAAAATAAACTTTGCATGAATTTTCTAGGTAACCTTAGAAGAATGCAGTTGATTTACAATGTTCTGGAAAATGCTTAAAAATTAAATAGAACATTTTTGTCAAGAAAAATACTTTCAAACATCATTGATAATAAATGGTAGCCAGAAAATGATGCAACGGAAAATTGGACACCGGAAAATTAGCAACTGAAAATTGCGTCAACCATGAGCCAGTCGAGACTGTCGGATCTGGCTGTGCTGTCCATTGAAAACGAGCTTACCAGACAAACAGATTTTGACGATGTCATTGACCAGTTTGCCACAATGAAAACATTCATTCTAAGACCATAGTATCGAATGTCATTCTTTTGTGTATTACCGTGTTTTGTATTTAGTTGTTCTGAAAGTGAACAGTTGCATTTTAAAAATCTTTTGATTTATTTTTAAACTGATTATTTTGTGGTATTGGATTTTGTCTTTGATCATACATGTAAAAAACAGTAACGTACCAGTCAGTAGAGGTAGAGCATGTATGAAAATTTAGCTACAGCTAACCATTCAGCATAGGGTGAATCGGGGTCATTGGGGTGACAATTGAGCGGACCGGCCCGGGTGACGTTTACTCTAGCTACGCCACTGCATGGGTGCTTTCCTGAACATGTTAATCTTGACCTCTTCAATACTATCATTATCTATCCTCCTTATCTTTATTTCTCACTAACTTCTTTTCTACTCATATCTCACACCTCATTCATCATTACCTCCCTATCCCTAGCTCTCAATGCTTCTAGAGTGAAATTTTGTTAAAAAATATTATTGTGTAAATTAAATAATATCAAATTCAAATTGTTAATGTAATTTTAATACAGTTTTATGAGATATATCTTATCAAATATTTTAAAATCTTTATTCATATATATAATTATAATTTTGTTTTATATTAGCTTCTTTGATCCTAGTTCTTGTCTTTTGTCAGAAATTTTTTCTAAGCTTTGTATATTTCTATACAAATACTTTCTCAATTTTTTTTTGTTGATGAACAATTTTTTATTCTGAAAATGTATAAAAATCAATTGTTGAATTGCAATTTTATTTCTTTTAATTTTTCCCATTTTCGTAAATGCTAAACTCCACTGATCAGATGCAAATCAAAGTAGATTCAACACTTACAGAACATCATATGGAAAAATTATTTGGCTTTAACATTTTTATTACTTGCCTGAGTTTGAAAGAAAAATACATTTTCAAAAGATTTTAAACATTTGTTTCAAGGATATCAAACTGAAAAATAATGATTGATTTATGTGTTTGTAATCAAGTGGATTTTAAATATTTGTGCCTTGAAGTTAATACATTTTTGAATAGGCACAACGCTACGTTGAAGACTTTTATTCGGGTAAAAAGGAGTGAGCTGTGAGTTTAAAGTTTAAATTCCACCATTTTGATAAGTGGGTACAAGTCACGTGGTCTTATCGTGTTTAGCGTGTGTCGTCTCTATACAGTCACAGTACTCCTGGTCTAACTACACTACAGGCATTACATTTTTTTTTTAATTCAGTGTTTAATTTACAGCTATTGTGAGTTACAATGTCTTCGTTTGCGCCAACCACAAGCAAAGTTCTATCATCACGCAGCAATGTCGCCTCCAACTACGATAAACCCGGAGCCGTGTTCTTTCCTGGTTTGTGTTGTCAAAATCTTTAAAAGCTCTCAGAAGATATTGTAATGATAACTTATGTTATTATATCATTGTAAAAGAAAACAAAATAGAAAGAAATGAATGTCGTGAGTAATTATGGGCGTTTTTTTAACTGATAATTTTTTTGTTAACACTTCACAACTAATTGTTCAGTAATGTAAATAAATTGAGCATTAAATCCAGATAATGTTAATATTTTCACCCTTACGTGATGCATTTACTTTTTTTTTCTCATTTTATTTTACTTACTTATTTATTTTAAAGTGCAACGATAAAGCAAGACAAACCGGAGAATTCCAAAATATTTTATTTTTCTTTTCCATTTCACATTCACTCACTAAGTTTTTAGAACTTTTTATGAGTTCTAGACACATTTTGAATTTTTAGTTTCAGGCAATTTTCTTTTTCTGTGTAAAAGTAAAATGTGAAAAGCAAATTTTAAGAATCATGAGTAAGAAAATCTTTTTCTTCTTTAAAGTCATATTTCCAAAGCATTTTTTAACGAATTTTCATTTCATTAAGTCTTGCCAAATAATTTTTAGTAAATTCTGAATAAAAATAAAATCTAAATCCCAGATGTTTGTATTGTATCGACGAGTTTTGAATATTGATTGACTATATTTCCTCACTTCCCCCCCCCTTTTTTTTTTTTTTTTAAATGTCTTAAATAATTGGCTTTTTGTTTATCAAATTTCGCCAGAAAGAAACCTTTTTACTTTAGTTAGTACACCTAGGCTAAATTAAAAATAATTTTTGCAAAAGTGTTCGTGTGTTTAATTATAATCGGAAAAGACTGAAAATGATGATCAGTTGTTAGTATCGCCTGAAAATGAGTGGCTTATCTCAGTTTTATTCAGTTGTAAAAATAAAAAAGTAGATAACTAAAAATAAAAAAGATTATTCATGCAAACGATTGCGTAGTGAACTTCGATCGTTTTTGTTTTTTTATCGGGGACGAACAGATACTTGACACCGATTTGTTTAAAAAATGTGGAGTTTAAATTTGTTTGAACTGAACCCATGGTTATAAAAATTTGAATAATAATCGCTTAGTCTTTATTTTTACAATTCTGCAAATAGTCGTTATTTTCATCAGTCATTTTTTTATTATTAAATGCTCTTGATTTTTTTAGACTTTGTTTTTATTAGAGTTCTCATCAGCTTCTTAAGTGATATTGCTCTCATCTCACAACAACCGCAATAATTTGGCACGATATCGCCTCTTCCTTTATTTTATAATTTGGTTATTTTAATTTACTTTTTAATAGTGTTGAACATTTCGTAGTAAGTAGAGGTTTAGCATGTGGAACCATTACTACTGTTTTTGTTTGCAGTATACTTCGTGAAAGTCAAACTATGTACCACATATATGGCCTTGTGGTACTCTACGCTCACCTTTGTATTTATTTTAAATAAATATAATTTTTATGTTTCATTTATTTGTTTTTTACTGCTAAGACAAATTCTTGATAAAATCTTTATTTACGTCTGAATTTCTGGAATGGAGACTGTTACACTGTACAGTCACTAGTTATATTCGGACTATTGTCCTCAACTTTGATGTTTTATTTTTAATTTAATACCGTTATTCAATTGTGATCCCTGGATTGAACATGGACTCAGTGGAAACGGGAGAGCAATAACTGAAAAATAAGAATTAGATTATATATCCCTAGATATGGGAAGTAAAACTAGAACAGCATTCCCCTTGATTAAGGGATCAGTTCAGAATTCCCTGTAGGTTACCTAGATCGATATGCATTTGAAGAAGGCCGGAGGGCACACCAGCCGAACAGTGTGACAATAACAACAAAGATGAGCATATTAGTCCGAATATAGTGTAAAAAAAATAATCTTTATTTACTATTAATTCCCATTTATCTTCTATGTTATTCTTGAATCTTGTTTATGAACAAAATTATTGAAGCAATCTATTTTCATTTTTTATTTGCTAAAAGACGAAAAAAAATGTTGCTCCGATTAATTCCAATTGAGGTTAACATTTAAATTTAAAGTTTTGTATATTTGAGTCATACACACTTCAAAGTTTAGCATAATTATTTTTACTTTTAAAAATTGAAAACAATTAAAAATTTAGTATACTAAGTATACTCTTAGATTGGAATAAAGAAAATGTTAGTGATATTTTATTAAATGTATTCATTCACATTTAAGTCATTAAAAAAAAATACTTGATCATAATACAAACTTAAAAATTAAAAATCTTTTTTAAAATGGTTAAGAATTCAACATTCCTGAAAAAGATTTTTTATAAGCAGTATGGCAATATTGGTTGGTTGGTGTCATGTTGACATCTCAAAAATAGTCTCATGGGTTGGTTGTTTTGTTTCGCTGTATATCAACCTCTATGGGTTATTTAATGCCAAAATCTAAATATTTTGTACATAATTTTATTTTATTTATTTTTTGAGATAACAGTTTTAATGAAAAAAATTACTAATTAACTCATAACTAGGGGAGAAGTGGATTTATACCTTTCCCAAGGGTATTTGTGTGCAAGTAAATATAACAAACTCAACTGGAATTGAAACTCTGCTATCCGATTAACTATTTTGAGCCATTATCCAATGCGCCATCTGCACATCCAAGCTTACAGCATTAGGTATTCCCAAGTGTTCACCCATCCATCTAAGTGCTGACCAGGCTCGGTGTTGCTTAACTTTGGTGATTGTACTCATTTTGTCTTCAAGCAGTGAGATAGATTGATAGTAGGGAACGGTTCCTCACTTCATTGCAAACATTATTTGCATTATAAAAATCACTAATATAATTTTAATGTTCTGAATTAAAAAAAAAAATTCAGTCCCCTATTTGGGTAATAATATTACTGTTTACATTATTTATGCTCGGAATATTGTCTTTTTTTTTTTTTTTTTTTTTTTTTGTTATTATCACAACATTTCGGCCATTGTGCCTGCTGGCCTTCATCAGGGATAATAACTTAGTATTAAGTAAAAACTAGATGAGATATCTCTAGACATGGTCAGTGGAATAAGTACAATCTACAAATAAAAGGTTCAGTTCAAAATTTCCTAAAAGTTACCTAGATCAACATGATACTGATAAAGGCCAGATGGCATGACAGGTGACAGTAACAATGATGGGGATAATAAACCAAGTGTAAATGATAATAATTCCTCATCCTAGAAATTCAAAGAGGAATAACATTACTATTTTTTTTATTTTTGCTAATTGGAGCATATGCACATTTATCAAGAAATGTTATTTTTGTATAAAATTTTAGGTGATATTAACATATAAGAACTAACAGATGCTGAAGTGCATATCTAAACAAACTTTTAGCATTGAGTATGTAGTTGCAATTCATCTACAATTTTTCAAAGAGATTTTTTTCTAATCTACAAGAGTTATATTATTTAAAAAAATTAAAAACGGTAACATTGATTTTTAAAGCAGCCTCTTACTGGCAAAATTTGATAAACAAGCCTACTTATTTAGTATTGCTAAGAATATATTTTATATATGTTTTGATATCAGGCATTATATTACTATTTAAGTTATCATGCAGATGTTTCAATTGTATTTTTACAATAAGTGTTTATAAAAATTACTATTTACATGTTTATTTCTTTCTATTTTTATGGCATAAAAATAATTGGCAAATAAATCATCAAATTTATCATCTATATTATCAATTAATTATTGATAATTGCTTATTCAGAATACTGCAAAAAATGTATCCGCACTCAAATAAGATGCACACAAAATTAGTATAATAAAGAATAATTTAAATGATGCTTTATTCAGAATTTTATTTTCTATTTCCTATTTTTCTTTTTTATTCTAGTTATATTGTATTTACTTTTTTTAAAAATTCTACTAGTGACGAAAATTTCTTTTTTTTTTTTTTTTTAAGTTAAATCTTTTGTAAATGCAAACAATGTAAGGCATATTTGTAATAATCATTGCAAAATGATCAACATCTACTGGTCTTCCATTTATTAATAACCATTTTGAAAGCTGTAATCTTAACCTGTTAAAGATATGTAGATAGGCATATGTGTGAATTTGTGTATCTATTTGAAGACACTTTTTTTTTTTCTCACTATAAATGATATGTTAATTACTGTATTCTCTTATTGCAGGAATTGAAAAGATTGTATATCGGCCAGATGCTGGTCCAACAGAAACAATGGTTTTCAAGCATTATGATGCATCTAAAGTGAGTTTTCTTTTGAACCCCCAAAATTTGCAGTCGTCCTTTATATCAGAGACTAGCAGTAGAGCCCGGCGTTGCCCGGGGATGTAACAGTAAGAGTTGGGGATGGCTGTTGCTTTGAAAGATGTGCTTTGTAAGTCGACAGGAACTAAGTTTCTACAGAACATTGAAACGCAATGCACACAAAGTTTAAGCAGGCATCATGCAGGCCCAAGTATTCAAAGGTATTGAAGGAAGTAACGGAAAGCCGTTGTAGCATCAGTCATTTGCCATTACTAAGACATCTGTGAGTAAAAGCTAGCAGCAGTTACTGCTTTAACCAATTGGACCGTTAAGCATTACTGGAAGCACTTGTGGTAAGTAGTCAAGAAACCATGTTTCAGTTGCAACATACATAGGGATTGAAGGGAAAACGTGCTGTGAGGAAGCTATAGACATAACGTATGTGCCGTGCACAATCACAAACAAACGGCTTGTCTAACTAAAAGATGCGTCTTATGCCCAAAAGATGGTGCTGCCACGACCACAAAGCAGAACCGTAAAACCGAGAGAAGAGCGAACAGTGACGGGGTGTCATGATAAAATTTATAACTTCCTTTCTTCTGATCTGTCACTATCTACATCGTGGCTGAGAGCCCTTAAAACCGCAATGGAGGTAGCCGTAAGGCCAAGCATCGCAATTGCAATGAATAAGTGCCTTCTCTTCAGTAGCAGTCAACATCACGCTGAGAGCTCATGGAACTGGACTGGAGTCGCTGTATGGTTGAGCACCTCAATTGCAATGAAGAAGTGCCATCTCTTCAGTCGCAGTCAACATCACGCTGAGAGCTCATGGAACTGGACTGGAGTCGCTGTACAGTTGAGCACCTCAATTGCAATGAATAAGTGCCTTCTCTTCAGTAGCAGTCAACATCATGGCTGAGAGCTTATGAAAACCAACTGGGGTCACCGTATTTGGCGGATGTTTTTAGGTTTTTTTACACAACTACAAACAAAACAATAGAGCTGTATGGCTGACATGTTTCACCCATGTGTATATGGAAGCAGGAGCCTGAATTTCGTAGACACACTCGACTTTGTGACAAACGGACTTCAAAGCTTCTCAAGTGTGAATGTGCTTGTATGCACTGGTACGAACTGCAGGTGCTCCGATCAACTGTTAATGAAACCGGAACTTTAGTGAAAGAATCATGTCTAATGCCGGTGTTCATGTGTCTAGCAGCTTGTGTTGCAACTGAATACGGTGAGTTTATCATAGTGTACAAACAAACGCGATAATGGCGGGTGAAGGTATGAAAGTCAGAAGGCAGCAAAAGAGCCGGATAACCTTTACAAAGATGTCTTAGTAATGGCAAGGGGAGACTACGATGACCTAACGTTAAAACCAATATGACAAACACAAAAATTGCCATGCAATCGGACTCCATGGCACTTAAACGCTACCGGGTAGGTTGTCTACAGGACCTCCATGTAGGTTATGTTTCTAGCGCAATTGTTCGGAGAGTAAATGAAAACCACGTCCTTAGACCCAACTCGTGAGCACCCAACGTAAAGTTGGCTGTGATAGAAGCACTGCTCACGTAAATGCAGACCTGCGATGTTAAGCATCTGTCCTTGTCATTTGTTAATGGACATAGCAAAGCTTCACGGGAAATTGTGTGCAACGAAAGTTGATTGGTATGCTTGTGTCTGATGGCAGAAGATGCATCCTGGGAATCAGAACAACTTCCCCCTTGCCACAGCCAGTTGCAATGGTCACCTCAATCAGGTTCAGGGAAAGGGATTTAATAATGAGGCGAGTCCCGTTGCACTGTTTAGGTGGGAGCAAATTACTGATTAGCATAATTGGAGCACCAACTTTGAGACAAAGAATATGAGGTGGGAGTCCGGATAGCTGAAGGGAGTTCAAAATTTCTATGGGATACTCAGCTAATTCAGATGGATCAGAAGTTCTGTCGATGGACTTATAAACATGACATTGCCCGGGAATGTAATCCAACAGTTTAAGGTTGATGGAATCAACTGTACAGTTCTTCGGTGCCAATATGGCCCTCCCCGCAAGCCAATCGGCATCAGCAAAATTAGTGGATAGGTTGTAGAAGACTGCAGTCATCAATTCATCCGGTGATTCAACAGTGGTGGCAAGCTGATCCATCTGCAGAAAACCCTGTGTGTCAGATGGCATTTTCCCCTCCCCAAGAGCAAGAAGGTCCCGTGCGAAGTCAGTGGATCTGGAGTCCCCATTCAAGTAGGCACGCATGTTCGTGCTCAGTTTAAGAGTCTCCACGTGACGCCAAAGGGCAGACGACTTCAGGCAGGTGCGGACAGCATCAGCGCGTGTACCTTTAGGAATAACAGATAGTCTGCCTAAAGTCGCCTGCGAGGAGAAGAGTTACTCCACCCATGGGGTTGGAGGAGTCGCGGATGTCTTGGAGACTTCGGTCAAGTGCCTCAAGGGCGCCCTTGTGTGCCTTTGTGCACTCATCCCAAACTATAAGTTTGCATCTCCGCAGAACTTCAGCCTGTGGTGAATTCTTTATGTTGCAGAGAGGAGTCTGTGACCAGCATAGATCAAGTGGCAACCTAAAAGCCGAATGAGCGGTTCTACCTCCCGGTAGCAATCCCAGAAGATGCACCTAAAAAGTATATACCTCCACTGGAGCCGTTTACTCTGTCTGTTATGGTAGTGAAAGCAACTCTCTGATCAGGTAGAAGTTTGGGCTCGTTTTCGGTAATGTATGCATTCAGCCCCTTGATGGAGTAGAATGTTTCCCGCAATAACTCAGTTGGTACAGTGTCAAAACTGTCTCTGAGTGGTGGTGGTAAACCGTGAGTTGGTAAAGAGGTACCTCCCAGTTCGAAAACAACATCTTCTAGGGCCACCAGCGCATTCAACTCCTAGGCTGTTACGCTGAATGGAGAATAGCACATCCTCTGACATGGATTCTATGTACTTTAGTCAGAGTGACAGAGGATCGCTTAGTTTGCATCGCAAAAGCAAAATGGCGAACAGCATTCGAAGCCATGATGACGTTCTGAGAAGTTTACCCTATGTCATGGCTGCATCCCATTGGGAGTCGTCTTCAAGCAATCCCAAACGGAAGCATGCCTCTCTATAAGACTGGCACTCTATGCCGTTGACAGTGCGAATATCTGTGAAACTTGTTGGCCCAGCAATTTCATGAAGTAGAAGGCAGAGGTAAAAGCACTCCTGCTGGCTGGGTGGCACAGTATAAATGCGTCCAAGGCAAGAGTTAGACCTTACATCGGGATAACCCGCCAGCCTTTCACCAAACCCACCGGTTGTTTGACCACACGTAGTAGGACGGGACTTCGGGGTATATCAATGTTTTGGGAAAAGCATCTGTTGAGCATAATTTAAAGGGTTGTGTCTTTAGGGTTTTTCGCAACCTGCTGGGCGTTTTGTTCGGTGAAGTACATCCTCTGTCCATTTGCTAAGTGAACAGCAAGCTGCACAATGGCTAGAGCCCTTTGGTGTATGGGGAATCTGAAAATTCACCAAAAGGTTTCGCTACTGCTGAAGTAGTGTCCAGCCACGTAATCGGCCACCTCGTCAACGCAATTGTTGCGCCGGATACCAAAAACAGCAGCATCGCTGCCTTTATAAACGTACTTGCAGATGTACTTTATTGACTTAACCGAGTGGCAGTATTCAACGTTTATGTGGGCTCCAAAAGCAGCGGGCAATAAGGCACCACTCAACGATTGTCCAGAGTGCGCCCCTTAACTGTCACAGTTCTGCCACCCTCAGCAGGGCTTCTACGTCTGTACAGTAGGTAACCATCTGTTGCAGTCTGCGTTTCTGAGATAAACTTACAGGAGTAACCCTTTGCACAAGTGGGGCCACTTGACCAACATGACCTTTTTTCATAATTCGCACCACTTGACCGACATGACCTTTTTCGTAATTTGCACCACAGGGGCCGTGTATCATATTGTTTTTAATGATTTTGTGGAGCAAAGGATTCAGCGCAGGATCTGGAATTTCAGCAGAAATAAAATTGTCTATTTTGTTTGCGTCAACCTTATCGTTGAGCCACAGCAGAATGTGGGCATGAGGCAAACCGCGTTTCTGCCATTCCACTGTATACATATGACACTTAACGTGTCTGAAGACTTGCCCTTTAAGGATTAAATCAATAAGCTTACACAGTTGTAACCGGAAAACGCGAGCAATTAGGTCAGGGCGGTGTGAGTACTGCTGACCTGGAAAAAGTTTGCGTGTGATTTCAACCCATTTTGGATTGCATGTGAACGTGATGAACAAATCAGGCCTCCTGTAATGATGGACATAGGTTATTGTGTCTTGTGTCCTTTCATGCATGTATCGAGGGCCACCAGTGTAAGAGGAAGGCAAAATGCACTGTTTGCCGAGATTGCATGGGTCACCATCAGAACACAGACCATCACAAAGGTGAATGTAGGAGTCAGTTCTAAGTTTGGATTGATTTAACTTGATGAATTCTAACCTCTCCGACTCCATTTTTGCAGCTATATCAACAGCGAATTGAAGAAATAGTTGACGGCACCTGTGCAAGTGGTTAAATTCACCCTCCCTGACCATAAACAGGAGACTGTCTTTGAGGTCGGCATGTAATCGCTGCTTGCCTGGTATATTGGGATTTTGAAGTGGTACCCATCGCCTCCATATGGAAAAAGATGGGGGTACTGGAGACAGTCAGTTTCTAAGGCTCTGGTAGACACAATGGATAGGGGATTTCTAATGCGACGAACAGTGGTCTGTGCAGGGCTTTCTAAGGCTCTGGCAGATGCAGTGGATAGGGCATTTCTAAAGCGACAATGAGCGGTACCTTGGGGTTGTTCCGAAGCTCTAGAGGCAGCTGTAGCCCTAGTATTCCTAAGATGACGTCAAGTTGTTTGTTCGGGGCTTTCTAAACCCCTGGAGCAAGCTTTGGCGGTGGCATCCCGCAAACGACAAAGAGTTTTCAATGCTGGGGACTATGAAACCCTCAACCTAGCTACGTGGACTGCTTCCTGTGAATTCTGAAGCGAACATTCTTCAACTGAAAGCCTGTCGCGGTGTGCGAACATGGTTGAAGCCGCTGAAGCCAACCTTTCAGTCTGCATAGCGGCGCTTTCGTATAGATAAGCGAACAGCTGAGCTCAAGGCCATCCGTGACTCGGTTGTACGCAGCTGTGTGTGTGTGTGTAAGGAAGTTACAAAAAAGATTGATCTGCGTGCAGCTATGGTTATTTTTGCCAAAAAATTCTGAAATTTGACACACATAAAGGCGATAGTAAGCCGCAAGTGTGTCATAAATTTCATTTGAATCAAACCAAAACTGTACATACTATGCCAGTGAATGTGTGTTCAGAGGGCTAAATCCAATTTTTGGTGCTGTCAGAACCACCGCTGGCTAATTTTATGTAGTCCTGTGAAGTTTTGTTGAAATCGGTTGAAAAATGTAGGAAATCCGATCCCATATATAAACAAACAGATACATACAAACACACACAACCTGTGTTTTATAATAAGTAAGATACCATCCATAAGATCAAATCTCTAAAGTAGATTTTTTTTTTTTTTTTTTTTTTTTAAACAACTGAGCTTATTTTTATCACATTGGACTTTCTGGCTTAAAAAAAAATAAACAAAAAATGCTTGTGGATGTCTTCAATTTCTATAGCAAAGTATGTTTGAAACACTTGATGGTAAATCAGTACTATTGCCATGTTATTTAAAATGCACAAATTAATAAAAAAAAAATAATTTTAAAAATATTCAAATATAAAGATTTTTTTCTGTCTGAAAGAAATATTAAAATGAAAATTACTGATTTTTTTTTATAATATATGATATTGTTGTTATAGTCCACTTCAAGTTAGACATCTTTCTGATTCACTCTACATCAACTCCTGTCAGCTAGATGTGAGCATATGTTGAGAATAATTCTTGAAAGTATTTTAAATGAGTCTGGGGGTAAGCATGACAGTGAAATGTATAACCTATTATTATGGTTTGACAAATTTTGAAACATCTATGCAGCCTATGATCGGGTTCTTAACAAGCAACTAACACAAGTCATTGAGTTAGATGATGTACAGCATCAATGATGACATAGTTTTATGAAAACTCTTTTTATTCAATTATTAGTCTTTATGTCCTTTATTATATATAAGCATTTTTTACAATAATGAGAAAAAAATTAACAAGGGAAATAACTTCTTTATTATGGCATTTAAGTCACTTGAATCGTATTGTCCGAAAATATTTTTAATCTACTAAATATTTAGTATGTTTATGAGGTTGCAATATTACATAATATTTTACACATATTTTCACTACTACAATTTCTTAAGAAATTCACAATTGTCTAAATATTTTAGCACAAAAAAGGTATGGCAAACTAGATTTCAAACCAATTTTATTGTTATATTTTATACAAAAAGGATCTGTCATCAGAATCTTCTTGGTGCATTTTGTTGAAGGGACCAAGGTTTTTAATTTCTGTTTAAGTCAGTAGCTGCTTGTTATATTTAAGTATTAGTTGTTTTTTTTTCATTGAAACCTTTTGTTTCCTTCATGTAGTGCAAAATAATAGCAAAAGATTAGTTTATGACCATTTATCAATTGGAATTAAACATTATCTTGCACCCATGTTTATAAAGGATGTATTTCTGTAATACTTTCTTTTTAAATTTCTTTAGCATAGAAATTCATTCTTAGAATTTGATTTTAAATATAATTTTTATACAAGTAGAAGAAACATTTTAAAATATTTTGAATTTTTTTTTTTAATGTTAGTAAAGTTGTTAATTTTCTTATCAATGATATTACAATATTACCTTAAATCTCATATATAGTTGACAGCATCAAATTTAAAAATTTTTAGGTGTATATGAAAGTTTCCAGTTTTTGTTATAATAAAACAGCCTTTATCTATTAAGTCTCTAGTTTTCAAAAAAGAGGATACTGAAAACTTTTATACCCATCTAAAGTTGAGTAATCAATTGTTTTCTTGAGATGTGCTTATTAAACTGAATATATCCTTAAAGGAATATAATTTTTTTTACAATTCACTCATGAAATATTGCAGTCCTAAGAGGAGTAGGCTTAATATTATGTAAAATCAAACTTTCTTTTTCACGTTTTCCAGCATATTTGTGTGGTGCAATTTTAATGTAATATAGATGTGATTTTTTAAAGATTATTATTTAAAATAAAAGAATTTTTGTTGCAGGTTGTTTATGGACAAACCATGGAGGAATGGCTCCGTTTTTCTGTCTGTTTTTGGCATACATTTCGAGGAACTGGTAAATACCTTATTAATTTTTGGCTAGTATTTCTTTCACCTTATTTCTGTTGTTCTAAGATTATTATTCTATGACAGTTATGTAAACTGTGGATTTGAATGATTTCTATTTAGTTAAGATAAAAGTAGGTCAAGTTCATAGAATGTCTCTTAAGATTAGGTCACCTTTCCAAAATCTTTCTTTTCATCTTGAGCAATTACTTTCATTTAAAGACCCTTATCCTATGAACACAATTGACTATTTCAGGTTGGTTCTGTAGCATTATGTTATGTCTTTTTTAAACTCAGAGCATTACTTATGTGTTCTTTAGACATTTCCATCTTTACGATGATCAACTTAGTAACTACTTTAAGTATATTATAATTATGCTTAACTTGTATAAAGTATCAACACTTATTAGTATGCATTGTTATCATTTAGACATTTTAAAAGAGTGAAAATATCAATCAAGTTATCACTATCCAATTTCAGACATTACTTATAGAATGATGTGATAAAAAAGTAATTTTATAGAAAAAGCTGATTTTAATTTACAAAAAGCTTTTTCTCTTAACTTTAAAATTTATTTTATCCTGTAGCAATAATAATTGTGTAGATTTTTTTCCAGTAGTTTAATAAAAAAAAAAAAATATCTGTATTTTTTCATGTGAAGATGTAATAGATACAGAGATTCCTATCAGTCTTGTTCTCAATAGCAACAAGATGTTTTCTTGTAACTTTTATTATACCCTAAAATTACCTAGGAGTAACATTTCTTTTTTGATGTTTACATAATAAAACCTGTATTAAAAAACAAGATGATTAAAGTGTTTATGATTATGTGTTTATATAATACTTTTTAAAGGAGTAAAGTTTTTTCAAAGACAAAAACAAAAGCAGAAAATTCTTTTTAATGTATCAATCTTCATTTGGCAAAAATATCTGCATATTAATCTTAGAAGGTAATTTAATATTACTATTGTTATTGGATAAAATGAACTTCATACAACAAGCTTGATATCTACAGATAGACTAGCATTCAAACATGGATTACTTGGGAAAGCTGTTATGAATTTAATTTGAAATTGAATTAAATGTAAGATGTAATATATTTTCCTATTTCACAGACCGATGAAATGTTAGTTTTAATGTTTCAGGTGCTGACCCATTTGGTTTCCCAACTTTAATGAGACCCTGGGATGATAATACCAATTCAATGGAAAATGCTCAACGAAGACTACGAGCAGCATTTGAATTCTTCTCCAAGCTGGGAAACAAATACTGGACATTTCATGATAGGTAAGTTGTACAACGTTTGTATTTTTTTTTTTTATAAAGTGGAAAATATTGTGGCTTTAGAATAGTAACTATATCTACATGATATTTTCTTTGACTTTTGAATAAATTATTTCTTTCCCTTTTCTTTCACAGTAGAAAGTTAATTTAGTTTTCTATTTGCTCATACAAAAAGAAATCATTTTTACCTTCATATATCATGAATTCAACTCTTTAGTTACTATTGACCATAAGGTGATTTCTATTTTTATTGTGGAAACTAGCATTATTGGCAGCAATCTAGGAACTTCAAATTTGAGCCAAGGTTTATGATGTAATTTTTATGCTGATGAAAGTATTAAACTGACTTTCTTGGTCTTTTTGGTACATTAAAATAATAAACTGTAGATATAAAATAAATCTGTGCAAATCTCAATGTCATCATAAACAATGTCTCTATCACAAAAGCATCACCAGGTCTATATTCTAAATTGAAAAATATTCTAGTCTTATATAAAATCATTACTAGTCTATATTTTGCAGTTTTCTTAATATAATTTTATTTCAGAATAGTTTTTCTTATTAAATTTATTCAAATTTTTAAAGAATTGTTAAATAATTCTTCTCAAAGCAACAATCTGTTTGTCACATAACTTTATCATTCATTGTTAAAGTTTGTAATGCTATGAAAAATGTTTGTGTATGTACACATGTCTGTATATAATAAGAAACAACCAGAGGAGATAATAAATTGGATAGAGAAAGGATGAGACAATGATATAGACTGCTGGTTCATTTTAATGTTAAACACTTGCTCTTAGATAATATGCTTGTTGTGAATTTCTTTCAGATTTATCAATAAATAATGAAACTTTTGTTTAAGTCAGTAAGATGCAGTAATATTTTCACTGAGTTAAGAGTAGGGAAAGCAATAATCAATTATTGTCTTGTAATTTCTTCTTCTCAAAGGGATATTGCTCCAGAAGGTGCTGATCTTGCAGAAACAAACAAAAGTTTAGATGAAATGAGTGACTTAGCATTGGAACTTCAACAAAAGACTGGAGTGAAATTACTTTGGGTCACATGCAACTTATTTGCTAATCCCAGGTAAGTGTTATGATGCTATATTTACAGGTGTCTCACTATGCCTATATTTACAGGTGTCTCACTATGCCTATATTTACAGGTGTCTCACTATGCCTATATTTACAGGTGTCTCACTATGCCTATATTTACAGGTGTCTCACTATGCCTATATTTACAGGTGTCTCACTATGCCTATATTTACAGGTGTCTCACTATGCTTTTCCAGTATTGGTATGGTTTGTAAATGTAATAACTCTTGGTTCACTCAAATTAGCAGAGAAAATAATTGGCTTGGAGTTAGATCCAACTCTTGCAATATTTCCTGTTTCAAATCTGTTTTGAGACTTATATAATCAATAATGTTGGAGTTTATTTAAGAGACAGGTGACAGGTTTCAAGCCAAAGTAATTTAAAAAATTTTTTTTTGAAGTCTAGATAAAAGCTGAGCTGAAAAGGACCTTGACATCAAGTTGTATTGTTGCTATATGAGTAAGTGCTGAAAAAATTGGCATTTGGTCAAATTTTAGAAAGCAGGTCAGATTGAGAGCTTTTAAGCACCACCTCAGTAATAAAATTTTGAATAATTTCATTCAGAGTTTGCAACCTAGAATGCACAGTTCCATTTCTTGTCTGGCCCTTATTATGTTAGACAATTTTTCCATGTGTGTTTACAGAAATAGACCTATATACCTTATACAGGGTGACCCAGAATTAACTATCTATTTCAATGAAATCAGGCAAATTTTTAAAATATGACATAATTTTATGTTTATTACTTAATCATGATACAAAACAAATAGATTTATAAATCTTACGTCAAAACTTTATTGAAATTTTTCAGTATGTGCTCCGTCTGTATCCCTGCAAATTTCAAATCTATCTTTAGTGTTGTGAAACATATTTTGAAGTGTTTCAGGAGTTATTTCCTGCACTGCTAACTGAATGTATTCTTTAAGCTCAGCTAAACTATTGATCTTTTGGCAATAAACCTTTGTTTTTATGAAACCCTATGCAAAGAAATCCCTTCAACAAAGATTCATTCTTATGTATTCAGTATTAATTGGGTTCTGAAAGGGAATGAAAATAAAATTAGGAAAAAATTATGAAAATGTAAATAAAATTGGTAATTTATATACTTCTAACACATATTAAACATGATGAACAAAAATAAAAGTGTGTTTTTAAAATATTGTATGATTTCACTGAAATAGTTAATTTTGGGACACCCTGTATTTATATTAAAACATGACAAATTTTATCTATTGTTATAACGAAAAATTAAGATATATTTCTAAAAAACTGGAAAATAAATCTAAATAGATGCTGTTTGAAAATAGAAATGATTTTCTGAAAAGCAGCCATTAAATAGTTTTTTAACAATTCACATATATTGTGAAATAGTTAATATGAATAGATAAATTATTTTAAATTACGTAAAATCTAAAAAATATACCACCTTTAAGATATATAACATGTTTCTTTTCAAGAATGATTTTTGGAAAGCATTATTTATTTGAAGCTTAAAAATAATATTTTAGCCTGAAGGGGAAAGAGTTATACATTATGATACATTTGTATTTCACTTTGGACTCTTAATATGTCAGGTACATGACTGGGGCCAGCACCAGCCCTAATGCACATGTCTTTGCCTATGCTGCTGCACAAGTGAAAAAAGGACTGGAAATTGCTAAGAAACTGGGAGCTGAAAATTTTGGTATGTAGACTAATTAAGTGTACCTAAGAAATTTTTCAAAAGCAAATATGAACAGCTGTTAAATCCTGAAACTATTCTTGGTGCTATGCTTTTGTTTATAGAAATAATTTTATTCACTTCTGATCTCCCATCTATGCTGGCTGTAAATGGTACTTTCTGGGAAGTTTGCTGACAATAAACTATTACTCTCCCAAACTGAAATAGCTTAAAAGATGGGAACAAAAAAAAATTTAATGAGGTTTAAAGAAATAATAACTGATAAAGAAACAGGATTATATTTTCAGATAGGCAATTCCTGCAGAAGTAAATATTTTGTATATTAGTGATTTTTTCCACACTGTTTTCCATAAAATTGGACTTTAGTACTGTTTTAGGTTTTATTTTCCAAAGATGAATATTGTTTTCTGTTTAAATCTGCACTTTAAAAAGTGGTAACTATTTTCATTTGAACTTTTTGTTTCCATTATCTTATTTAAAATAAAATAATAAGAATAAAATATACTTTTACAGATGCGATTTTTGAATTAACTATCTTTTTGTTCATCAAATTTTCAAGAAAATTTCAATTCATATCAGTGAATTAGTACATTGAAAAAAATATGTATTTTTGATTAATTAGTTACTTGAATTCTAATTTAACATAACGTTAATTTACATTAATGCATGTAATTTGCTTTGGACCACATTGAAAACTATTTTCTCTACAGAACGTCGGTGGTATAATAAATAAATAAATAAATTGCTCGACTACATGCAGATTCAAGTTAAATTGAATGTTGATCAACCACTGCCAATGAGTAAAAGAAATTATCTCCCTTGTTTATCATTTTAAGTGAGTTTTTAGTTTGGTAAAACATTTCATTAATGCAACATAGAAAATGTAGAAAGAATAATTAACATGATTAATAACTCATGTAAACATTGCTGTGATAAAGTTTTTCATAAATCAATCTGGGTAAATCTAGCCAGTATTTCTATTGGTTATTTTCATTTCATTTTCTTTATTGCTAGTTTTTTGGGGAGGACGTGAAGGATTCCAGACATTGCTTAACACAGATGTCTTATCTGAGCTCAATCACATGGCTAACTTTTTCAAAATGGCTGTGGGTAAGACTTTACTTTTCTTTCTTTTTTTAACATGCACTTCAATAAAAAAAATATTAAGTAATGAGATAAAATAAGGAAAAATCAAAAACCAAAAAGTTACTTTTGAAAATATTTAAAAATACCCTGAGAATGTTTGCTTTTTTATATAATCACCTAAATAGATTGGTCACCTATAAATATTAGAAACTTAATTTTATTAACATTTATAATTTTAAATAACCTAATTGATTAAAATCATTATAAGTTAAATATTACTTTTGTGGTTAGTCATTTTTTATATAAAATAAATACAAAGATGATTTTTATAATCCTATATCAAATTACAATAGTTTTCATTTAATTTTAGTTTTGCCATTTAATTGAAATACTTACATTGTTATCTGCTGAATGTAGTGATATGATTTAAATTGTTAGACTGCTTTGTTCACTATACTTTTTGAAAATGACTTAATATTGTTTGCAATCTGAAAGTCGTATTAGGTAAGAATATATTGTTAACTTTAAAAGTTCACATTATTTTAATGATTTCCAAATTATTATATTTTAGGGTGAATATATGGCCCAAATTATGATAGAAGGTGTACAAAATTATCTATAAAAGTTGTCCCTTTATTCAAACTATGGACTATATATGACCTATGGTTAGGCTTTTTTGTAATTGTCACATTTCCTTTTGTTTTAAATCATATCATGTTGATTACAAAGTAAAGCCTAAATAAGCTACATATTATGGCTCTGGAAGTTTTAGAGACAGTGACTTTATCACATTACTCAGGCTAGGAATATATACAAATTTGTTATTTTTATTTTTTTTAAATGTAACTTGCATTGTGTAATTCTACTTGGGATTTTTATATATTATTAAATTTAAATGTTGTCCTGGTAATTGGTTTGTTTAGGTATATTGCAAAATATGTCCAAATCAGTAACTCCACTAATTTTTTAATAATGGAAATCAACATTAAATCATCTGGATCAATGCAACATAATTATTCACATTTTGAATATTTCAAATTCCAGCTCAAAATACTATTTGTCAATGAAATGTTTTTTTAAATTCCATAAAATTTTCTGAATGAAAAGGCAATTTCTAAAATATTTTTGATATTTATCTATTGTATTTAAAAATATCAGGTGCATTTTTAAACTATTTTTACAAGGCAAACACTGATTTATCTCCTTTACACTTCTTATTACAGGTCCTTCTTTTTTAAATTCTGAGACTTATTAGTCACAAATGTTTTATTTCTAATACATGAACTTTTTTTTATACAAAGGAGATTTCTTAATATGAATTTAGTTCAGAAAATTTACATGAGATATAAGGGAGCAAAATCCTTGTTTGGTGTGTGCAAATGTGGGAGGAATCTACTAAAATGTAGTATACCCAAACTATCTTTGTGTACATACAATCCATTTTAAAAATATACTTATGTAAAATGATCAAAAATATTTTATTTTCTTCAGCCTACAAAGAAAAGATTGGATTCACTGGTCAGTTGTTGTTGGAGCCTAAACCCAAAGAGCCAACATCTCATCAGTATGATTATGGTCAGTACTGCCCTTATATTGTCACTGTGGCTTTTTGTATATTTCATCTTCAATCTGTCTTCATGCATTTTTCTCCTCTCAGAAAACTCCATAGATGCAGTTACTAAGATGATTCTTATCTTGAGTAACATCTAAATACTGACTTTTGAGTTTATTTACAAACTGCTTTACTACAAAGGAGTGCTGAAAAGATTTGGACCCTGATCAAGAAGCCATTCCCTACAAAAATCTGACATCTGGTTATTTGGCCAAATTTTTTTCAGCACCTCTGTATACTTGTTTCTTTCTCTCTTTTTATTATGATATTTATACATTTTCAGATGCAATGACTGTTATTGCTTTCCTCAAGCATTTTGAATTAGCAAAGCACTTCAAGGTAAATCTAACAATGCTCATACATTTTTGTTGTCTACTACTCTAAAATATTCTTCAATAAAAATATTTTAAAAAAAAAGTTATAATTTAATTTACTGAAAAATTAAAATTTTAAAAAATGTTAACATATTACATATTTTTGACAATTTTTTTATTACAACAATTTCTTTAAATGAAATGCACTTAACACCTGTTCAGTTGTGTTTTAAATCTGTAAGTTATTTGGAATGATATAAAGAGAGGTATGATTCATTTAATTTTTATTAAAATATCAAGTGTCCAAAATTAAGGTACAAAACAATATTTTTAATAAAAAATAATTGAACAACAAAATGCGAAAAGTCTTGTCAATATTTATTTGAATCCCTGCTGTGCATTTCAGTAAATTTTTATATTTGTGAACTTTAATTTTAGCCCATTCCTCCTGTGATTTTTTCCCATAGATCTTTGACATTTGACAGATTCCTAACCATGAGATTTTGTCCTAAAGTTTCCATAAGTTTTCTGTGGGTGTCATGTCAGGACTTTGAGCTGACCAATCCATAACATTTATCCTTTGGTTGTTCAGATAAGCAATAACCTGCTTTACCTCATGGCAAGGAGCATTATCCTTCATGAACACAGGATTTTTAAACCCAGAATTTTGTAATATTGGTATATGTTCTTCTTACAAATTCTTGTGCATAGCAGCATTAACTCTATTATGTAAGCATACAAGAAGTGACATACCCAGATTTGCAAACATAAAAACTATCACGCTGCCTTTGCCAAACTTGACTGTCTTGATGCACTTTGAACTTGACCTTTTGCCAATTTGTCTTTTTACATACTGTTTTCCATCAGAACCAAATACACTAAATTTACTTTTATCACTAAAGAATACACTGGACCACTGTTCTTTTGATCACAACACATGCTTGTTTGCAAATTCCAGTCTTGCTGCTTTGTTCTTTTTGCTTATGAGCAGGTTCTTGTGTGGATATCTAGCATCAGGCCCTATTTCTTGCAAGCATCTATACACAGTTTGTTGAGACACATTAATGTCATTTGAAATTTCTTCTGAAATGCCTGCTACAGTTCAAAAATGGTCCTTCAGTGCTAGGTGTTGAATGATCCTGTCTTCTCTGGCCATTGTTTTCCTTGGTCTACCCACCTTGTTTGGAATGGTTAAGTGACTAGTTTTTTTGTACAGTTTCAGAATTCAGCTCACAATGCTTTTGGAACACTTCACCTGTTCAGCAGTTTGGTCAATTGTGTGATGATTTTTTTTTTTCCTTTCACAGTTTGACAATATCTGCTCTTAAAGACTTGTCAACTTGTTTTGGTTTGCTATGTTGGAAAATGACATGGTGATAATAAACAATCATTATTTTAACTTCACTTATCAGAAATTCAGATTATGTGTTATTCTCACATATTTCACGATTTGTAGCTTAATTCTGGACACTTGATATTTGAATAAAAATTAAATGAATCATACCTCTCTATATCATTCCAAATAACTTACAAATTTAAAGCACAGCTGAACTGCCATTTGTCTATATTTAATGAAAATTTCTGAAAAATTGGACTTATATTTTTTGAGACATTGAAGTTTTAATTTTTGTTCCTTAGTTTTGGATGCTACTATATATATATATATACTATATATATATATATATATATATATATAAAATCTCGCATTTAATATGGGGATTATTCTCTTAATGTAATTTTTTCTTACTGAAACAGAATATTCCCATTTTAATTGCTATTTATATTATATAGCTTGAATTTTAAGTTTTCTCTTGCATCAGAATATTTTTTTTTCATTATAACAGATTAATGTTGAGCCTAACCACACAACATTAGCTGGTCATTGTTATGAACATGATATTGTCATGGCTTCAGCGTGAGTATATTTAGAAGCGAATGATTGAACATTTATTTATTTGCATTTAATTAAACTTTCTGATTACTTTTAGAAACATATTTAATGAGTTAAAATATTTAGTTTTCATCTAATGTTTCCTAAACAAAATGGCCTCATTACCACTCTTTTCATCTTATTGTTAAATTTAACTTTAAAGGTTTTCTTCCTCCGCTTATGCCCTCTGTAACATCTCAAGGGGATTAACTCCTCTTGTTTTTTTTTCTACAATAATTTAAATTTTGAAAGGTAATTATTTTTATTTTTCTTCATGTGCAACGAACATAATCATTTCTTAGACATTATTTCTGTAAGAAAAATTAGGTATCAAATCTTGAAATTCTTCATGGAATCATCTTCATGAAAATTGCGCGAAATTTTACACATCCAATTTGGGTATAAATGAATTTGTATTCCTAAGAGATAAATATGATAAAAATAATGAGTATTTTTATATTTCTTGTATTTTTGTCCTCACTCCTGTTGGTTGGCATCTGTTAGAATATATGAACATCTACAGCAGAGAAAGAGTGGCATTTGGTAGGTGACAGGTCTGGTGAATAGAGAGAGTAGGTACAATCTTCCTGTCAAACTGTGTTAATTTTTATAGTTTTTGCCCAATATAAAATCCTGCATTAAATTGCAGCAGGATAAGCACCTCTTTTCTCAAAACTGTTGGTGTAAATGTTTACAATTTTCAATGTATTAATTAAAAATCTTTGACCAGGTTACAGAGGGAATTAATGAATTAATCCAATGACAAATGGTCAGGAAGATATTTCTAATGTAAAGATTTTTTTTGTGGATATTGAAGAAGCAAGTTTGTCAACCCAAAGGAAACTGCATTATGTTTCTGATTATCATACAAACAGCACTTTCCATCAATAGTAAGCCCATAATCAAGAAAAAAAGCTCTCTTTCATTTTCTCTCGTCCTCTCTCTTTTTTTTTTTTTTTTTTTTTTTTTTTTTTTTTTTAGACTAGAAAATTGTGATTAGTGCAAGTTTGAACTCTTGGAAAAATGCATTTATTTATCTTTGCTTTGATACACTATAAAAAATATCAAAGTAATCAAAAAATTCAAATCTCAGAAAGGATAGAATTCAAACTTATAAATGAATGCATTAACAGAAACAAATGGTGAAAAAAAAATAATTGCAGTAAAGTAATTTCTTTTTTTTTTTTTTTTTCCCAGGTTTGGAATGTTAGGTTCTGTTGATTCAAACACTGGTTCACCTGATCTTGGTTGGGATACTGATGAATTCCCAATGGATGTCAAAAAGACAACATTGGTCATGAAGGTAAAAACATGCTTTTTTTTTTCTTTACATTCAAAAAGTAAAAAATGTAAATATCCAGTTTCAATCTTCAAATTATAACCCAAAATGTATTTTTGAATCGGGATTTATTTAGAGTTTCATGAAAATATTGTCAATTTTCTTTCTGTCAGGAAATATTTTGATTATAATTTTACATTATACTTCACAGATTTTGTCTTTTCACTTTGAGATTATTATAACTAAGTATAGTATATAGTAGGCAGCTGTTTATCTTGATGGATAAAGGTAGCATCCGGTTTGGTCAAAATTCAGTCCTTTGGTGATGAATTTCAGGGTGCAGGCCTGTGCAATAGTATATGGAAGTCATGTGCTGCCCAGACTACATGCACCCCCCCCCCCCACCAACTCAGCCATACCAACAAGAGCCAGAGGAATACCGGGTATTACATTTGGGGATGGCTTGACTGCAGGAGTTGCCGGAAAGTTGTTGGTGTTGACAACCAATTGCCTTTTGGGCTCCACTCTGGGTATTCTGTCTGGATTTACTTCCATAACCTTTTCCCTGTTTGATTGGATATAACCACAAGACAACGGAGATTTAAAATCGGGTCTTTTCTTCCCCCTAGATGGACTGCCTTCCTGGGCTGTTGAACTCCATTTAACCAAAGCAGCTGGTTATAAGGTGCCAGTTTTCCATCTGGCTTGGAGCTGGACAGTTGTCAGAGGCTATTTGAGATAGATGCCACTATCACCTTTCACAGATTTTGCCTTTTTACTTTGAGGTTGTTATAACCAAGTAATTACATGATAATTAAACATGTCGGCACTTTGTATTCAAATCCAAAATATTTCCCCAATTCTAATGCCTGACAGCAATACACAGTAATCTGAATGCTGAATTGTTCATCTGCAACTCTGATAATAATAGAACAACAGTTGTATGTATTTGCTCATTCTTCTTCTTTTTAAAAGATGAAATGGTAATTGGGTGGTCTGTTGCTTCATGGCTGCTACTATTATTTGCTTTTCTTCTGTCTGTTCTGACTGCATCTTGCATAAATTTCTTCTCTGCAGAACTCGTATTTAGAACTCAAAATGTCACAAATAATATATTGGTATAATTTTGACCATTAATTTACACTCTCTAAGGATCTCTTTAATTTTGGAAAGCACATGGCCAGCTTAATTTTATTCTCATGAAACCATTGGAAATCATTTATTTGTGTGCCTTTATTTGAACTTCTAGTAATGTTGATACATGTTTCCAGTTTTGTTATGAGAAAGTTGTCTAATTGATCAAATGGGTCTCTATCATGTTCAGTGATGACAATAATTTCTTCCACTGTTTACCTTTGGGTTTGTGAAAGGAACCCTGAAATGGCATGATTAGCCATAATATTGTTCAATCTGTTTTGCTGCCATTCTTGCAAAAGGAAGACAGTGTGCTATTCCAGCAGGTTATGTCCACTCATATGATGCTTGTGTTACTCATTATGCACTTCAAGATGTTCAACAGTTTCCCTGGTGTGCACAGCTGTCAGACTTGTACCCTATTGATCCTATATGGGATGACACCGAACTCATTCAATTAGCCCTCTTAGAACTCTTACTGTATCTCATTAACAGGTGCAATAGTTGTTGGTAACACAGGATGATATTTCGCATCTACACAAATGTATGCAAGAGTGCAACCCACTGTGAACAACCATAGAGGATATCTTGTATGTGCCATATCCCTTCAGGATGTAGGTGATCATGGCTCTCCACAACTTCCTATTTTTTTATATCTCTTAGTAAGGTTTGTCTTTTCACCATCCCTTCCAGTCCCTGTTCTGTCATCCTTTTACACAAACTTGTGAGGAAAGTCACTTGCTACTTTCCTTAATCCCTCTTTTGATTTCATTATATTTTATAGATTATGCAAAAGTGTTTGATGAGGTACAACAAACTGAACATCTAGGCAAGCTTGATTTAATTTGGAAAGATATTAGAATAACCAAGAACTTATACTGGGTGCAAACCGGATAGAAAATGAATTCAGTAAATACACAAAAATAGAAAGGTGCATTTCTCACCAGACTTCTTCAGCCTTTAGAAAGAGGCAATCCTGATAGATCTAGAAATCCTACTGGGATTTACTGTTAGTAGATGCATTCTTAATGACATAACACAGTATTGATAGCAGAAATTGAAAGGAAACCATAGGAACTCTGAGTGAACATAATAAAGTAAAGTGAGAAGAAAGGATTAAATGTCAATTGTAAGAAGACAGAATAATATGGTTGCCAGCAAAAGGAACATCCAAAGATGTAAACTATGAATTGGAGATGCCAAAATCAAGCAAGATATACAGTGTATTAATATGTGATCTGTTGATACACTTTATTTTAGAACTTGTACATGAATTGATCAGTATCTGTGATCATTTACTGCAATCTCATTATATTACATGTATGTTTAAAGTTGAGTAAATTAAAACACCTATTCAGGGTTTTCAGTGTGAATGTGTGTAAAAGAATATATATACTTTTTATCTGTTTAAATTAAAAGTACATTGACAATATTATACTGACAAGGAGGTGTTGAAAAGACCTTGTCCTGACCAAGAACAGATCCCTCCCCAATCTAATTTTTAGTTCTTTTTTGGGGGAGAATTGTGTTGGGCTGAGAACATTTCAGTACCCAGTAATGTTTATATTCTTAAATTTCAGACAATTCTGGAACAAGGAGGAATCCAACCTGGTGGTTTGAACTTTGACTGCAAAGTACGCCGTGAATCTACTCATTTAAATGATATGTTTATTGCTCATATTGGTATGCATAAATTCTTTGAGTATTTTTTAAACCAAAGTTGCAATTTTGCTCGATAAACAAAGTTTTCTTAAAAAAGGAAATCTAACTCTTAAAAAAAAAACAATTGTTTATATGCATTCCAAGTAAAAATAATCCATTTTCTTTAAATTTCTATTCATATTTTCATTATATCTTTGATTTTTTTATTTTCTGTTGTGCAAAATGGATGTTTTGTGAATGTACAATTAAACTCTCAGTAGGTTCTTAAATAAAGATTGATTTATTCTCAGAGATTTTGACATGAATTTTAGCTACCAAACTGAGCCCCTCTAACTATTGGAAAAAGTGGGCAATAAAGAAAAGTATATGTATTCACCTGGTTGGCTTAAAATAACCTATAAGGGTTGACATGCTGTTAAAGAAAATCTAACCAAACCAAAGGTTAGGATAAAAACCATGTGAAAAATTTGTTTTGGACAGAATACAAATTCAGGTGGATGGGATGCATATTTTGTATTTAAAGGAGCAACATTAAAAAAAATATTATTAACAATATTAAGTGAGGCTCGTTACTTATACAAGTTCTTATTAAATTTCAATATTCTCTGTTCTTGGTCTTCAGATATTACTCAGAAAACTTTAGAAAAATATATTTTCATCTTTTTCTTTCTTATAGGAGCTATGGATTCTTTTGCTCGAGGACTTCTTGCAGCAGCAAAAATTCTTCAGGATGGTGTCATTCCTGCTTTTGTCAAAGTATGGGAGGGTTTTATTTTTGGAAATTTTCTTTTGATTCTTTATTCATTTCTCTTGATTAATTCAGCTAAAATCATAAACATAATGAATGAGTCATTTTGACATTGTGGATTTATTAATTCGTATATTGAAAGTGTGAAATAGACAAGATGGAGGTGGCTATTCTCAGCCTTTTTCATCACTAAACCTTCTGTTATCATTTTCATTAAATTTTTTATAAAGAAATATTTTTCACCATAGTGTTTGAAACTTATATGTTGTAACTGGCTTAAATTAAGCATTTTTTATATTAAAATTGCATAAATTTAAAATAATGTACATTTTGTATTAATGTCTTTACTATTTTTCCAGTTAAGTACTAAACTACATTAATTATAAAATGTCCTCTTTCCTGTAATTCACACCTTGACTTCATTTTGTCCTCTGCACACTTCTGTGAGTAATACTTACTTTAAAGTGATGCTATTTAAAGTTTCTGAGAAATCCCCACTGTTCTCTTATTACTATACATCAATGAAAAGATGTTGATGTTGAAGGTGTTAAATTTAACTTATCAGATGACTTTCTCAGCAATTTCAAACTGAAATTAGTTTACACTCCAATAAATACTGGTATTATAAATGCTAAAAAAATACAATTGTTTTCTTGATTATCATATTTTAAAATGAAAATAATTATCTATTAATTACAGTAAAGAAAATCCTGATTTTCTAAAATTAATCATTTACTGAACTATTTCTTTAACTTTTAAAAATTTTTTAGAATCGTTATAGCAGTTACATGTCGGGTATTGGCCAGAAGATAAATGATGGCACTACAACATTTGAGGAACTTGAAGTAAGTACAGATTTTGGTAGTGATCTCATTTTCTCATAACTGGAATTACAGCTGAGAGTTTTGATATGTAGTTAGTATGTCATTAGCTCTTGTCCTGCTTTTTAAATTATCAGTAATTTCACTTCATTTATTAAATGAAGCATTTTTATTATGTTTCTAGGTTTCTCCAGCTTGTCATTAATTAAGAAAGCTTCTCAAACTAACTTAAGACTGTTATTACTAGGGAGTAAAATAAAAAAAAATATAATATAAAGAATCTGGAACAAAGGGATGATAGAATAACTATAGATTTGTGCCTTCCTGTAGCTAAAGTGATTAATCCTTTAGCATTCAAGATGCTCAAACCTACCCCCATAAATATCAGCTTTCAAAGTCTCACAGTTTGTGGTCAAAGTCACACTGTTTGCATGACTTCCTGCATTGTGATGATGTCATCATATATTATGGCTAATGATAAAGGGTTAAGACATTATCTATGAAAGACTGACTCCAAACATGTGAATTCAAGTATTATCATAAATTGCTTCTTTATTTCCTATTCTCTTGCTATTGACTTCATTGGTTGCATAGTGTGTTCATCCGTTGTATTATGATAAAATACAACAATGAAATGGAGAAACCTAGTAGTATATAATAGTAATAAGATGAGCAAGTAGTGTAACAGATATTGGCACAGAAAGTGAATTTGGTATATCAATTTTAAATTCTGTTAGCGTATTCACTTTCACATGAATGCCCTTCTCACAGGCATGAATCGATCTCTTCTTCCCATCTCCAGCTATGGGCTAAATATGGTAACTGGGCTGTCTAGCTTTAGGTAGCAAGAAGAATTTTGAATTACAAACCATGGAGATGGCAACAGGAAACCACACTACTATTCTTCCCAAGAATGCCCAACATTTCAAAGATAAAGAAAAGGAATCTATACATAGTAATTATCACCTGAAGAGATGTGGCATTTAAAAGAAAAGAAAATGAAGGCAACGAGAAACCACTCCACTATCTTTCTCAATAATGCATGGTAATTCATAGATAATAAAGAAAAGGAATTTGTGGAGAGCCATGATCTTTTACACTCTGAAGGAACATAGCATTAAAAATAGAAAAATAAACTAGATTTACCATAAAAGAGAAAACTATAATCCTGAACACGATCTAAAAGTGGGCATTCTGCTTTTCTTTGACTCACTGACTCATTTACTCAAAATTTTTCATCTCACTTCACTATCATCTAGTAATTTTTCTTCTCCAAGTATTACTAGGTAAGGCATACACTTGAGGAAGGTTGAAAATCATAAATGAAAAGTTGGGATAAAATCAATAAACATAATGATACTAGACAGAATAATTTATGAACTTGGCATAATTCTTTAATCAGATAACAGTCTACCTAATTTAGTGACAGTGTATTTTGCATTGAATCAGATAATTTGGAATTAAATCTAGTAATGCAATTTTATTTGATCCTGTTTGTATTTATGTGAAAATATTTGTTTTCTTTCCAGGCATATGTGCTGACCAATGGTGAACCTGAAGTTGTCTCTGGACAGCAAGAACATTATCAATCAATGCTCAGCCATTATGTCTAAATCGACAGCGACAAAATATTCAATACGTATCTTGGTCTCTTCATCTCGAATCACAATTATACAAAATTTTTTCAGATAATTTCAAGGAAAGTAACTTTCAAATGTAAATAATTGCTGCTTTTGAATGATATTGAATGTTCAAGGTAAATGAGATAAAAGTGCAAGTATTTATACAAACAGATATACATATCTAGACATACAGAAAATGCAAGTATATCATTTTATATACATACATGACCATCTACAATTATACATGTATATAAAAGATGAACAGAATTATTAACTATGGCATTATGAATTTTAGCTTCTCAGTTTTTATTGTAATTGGTTTGTTGTAACCTTTTTTTATTGTAATTTTTTTCTTGGCTGTAAAAGAGTGAACTGAATTTTGTATATGTAACTACATATTTTCTTAGAATAACAGAAAATTTACCATATTGGCAATATGAAATTATTTAAGAAACACTAATTTTACAATTAAACAAAAAGGCTAGAATGCTTTCAATTTATACAAAAAAAAACAAATCTTTTAATAGACATTTGGTATATTATTTTTTATTCTATACTTGATTTTAATTCTTGGACTATATGGCCATCTTAAAGTAACTCATATTTTTAAAAACAAATTTTATTTGGGTAATATTAGGTTGGTGCAAAAATAATTTCGTTTTCTCACATAGTAACGTGTGTGAGAAAACAACATTACTTTTGCACCAACCTAATATAAAGTAAGTGCAGATTTATATATAAAAAATACAAAACTTTTCATAAAATTGAAGATCCAGTATGAACATGATTTCTTTCTATTGCTATACCCCACAACTGTTTCATTATTAAAAAAAAATTCTTGAAGAAGATAAAAAACATATGCGTTAGAATTACATATTCAGAGGAAGAAGAGATGGGAAGGAGTTACTATTTTAGTATAATCAGTTATAAACTTTTTGAACAATTTTTACCAAATATACTCTTCATTTTACCTGTATGGAAATGGGTTTTATTTCAAAATGCAAGTTATGTAGGATTGCCCTAATGTATTTAATTATTTGATATTTTGCATTTCAGCAAAACTTTGGTTTTGTAAAATTGCATCTTAGAAAATCAACTACACAAGTAGAAATTCAAATGCAACTATAAAAGTGAATAGGGAAAAATAAATTCTGTTTAATATATTATATTTATATATTTTTATGTTCTCAGAAATACAAGTGGATATTGTTTTCCTTTTGAATTCAAATTCCAAAAATAAATATATTGCTTTTGAAGGCTTTTCTGTAAAAATAATAATCATATAATTTTTCTTTCAAATGAAATCAGTATCAATACTTTTTCTAATAATTTCTTGCAAAAATATTTTGGTCATTTAATCTTATAACATTGATTTGTTTTACTTTAAGTATTAAATAATGTAAAGATGCAAAAAATAATCATTAGTTATATTTAGAAGATTAACAAGACTGCAGTATGAACTGAAAATATGTTGACCTCCTGAGGTGGTTCTATTAATCTTAAATATTCTTGGTTTTAAGGCCTTTCCAGATTGTTTAACTAAGTTCACTGAAATCATAACTGTGTTACATGTTCTTTTCTTTTAAAGATCCATGACAGTAAGAATATTAAAGAAAAATAACCATGCAACATTGATATAACATTGATATATATTTTTCCTGGAATTTTATTATCATACAAAATTGAAGCAACATTTCCACAAAATAAATCATGAATTGCATAAAATCTAAAAGATACATTCAGTTACAACAGTGGCATAGCTAGAGTGTGTGTTGCCTGGGGCAGTCCTTGAGTTTGCCACTCTCCTGTCCCACATAAAAATGCATACTGCACAGTGACTCACTCTTAAAGTTAATATATACATATACATAAACTAGTTGGTGTACCATTATAATATTACTTTCACATGCTCAAAGTATGCTTTAAATGCACATCAAACATATTTAAACTTTATCAGTAACAGTTAAAAAGTAGAAACAGCATATAGGGGAAAAGTGCAAAAAAAATAGGACCATCTTTATTTCTGAAATGAAAATTACAATTTTTTACATAGTAACTTTTTTTTGCTTTTTTTCAGTGAAATTGTCAAAAACTTTCATTCATTGCTCTATAGACAGTATAGCAAGATTTCTCAATTGTCTGGTGCTCATGATAGATCTTAATTCTTGATCAGTTTTAGTTTCAAGAACTCTCACAGGTAGCAACACTAAGAGCAATTGTGAGGAAAATCCACAGTATTATTACTATATTTGGAACTGAGTTCCCAAGATTACTTTTGAATAAACTGCAAAAGTTCAAAGAGGTCTTCTTTCAATGTCTATATTCCGTCTTTAATAGCAACAACAGCAATAACATGCTGAAGTCTTTTTTCCTTGATGAAGAACTTTATCAATGTCATCATGATCGTGATATATTTGACACTCATATTTATCATCCAAAAGATTCAACGAGGCAAGGAAGGCATATTTCTCCTCAAGTTCATGAAGCTGTTGAAGTCTCAACATTATTTCTTGGATCACTGTCTAGCGATCATACAAAAACACAAAATATTAGTAAAGTTTTGTTTACTCACTTGAAGAGATTCGTGGCTTGTGTTGTTCAAATAAGAGCGATAGTTGAAGTAAATAGGTTTTCCTGCTTGGTGAGAGAGGACCGTTTAAGTTTTGTTGAATGATTAATAGCCTATGATAGATAGGCCAATATATATGCCAAAGTTTAAGTTACATGTAATTGAAAATGTCCTTCAACTATTTGTACTGTTCCAACTTAAAACCACCTTTATTTCAATACAGCCTATACAAGCTTATAACCTACAGCACAAATCAAAGTGCCGGCCACATAAAATTGCCGCCCAGGGTGGGCCACCTTCCCCTAGCTACACCACTGAGTTACTGCTATGTAAGCAATAACATTTTATCTTTTGTCTAGTCAATAAATTCATTTGAGAATTATGGAGATTTCAAGTGCAAATGCCTTTTGTAATTTTGTTAAAACTAAATAAGGTGCTAAATCATCAGAAAATGACTGGTATATCTTTTTTGGATAATTCATTAACTCTGTCATTTATTTGTATAGGGATTTATATCAAATTCTGGGAAATAAATTTGTTTGAGACTGTTAAGAGAAAAATCTTATATGAAATTTGGGTTAATATTTTAAACATTTTGTATATGGTTATGCACAATTTGTTAAAAAAAATTGTTTATAAAAGTTTAAAATGACTGCTCTATAAGACAAAGTATCTTTCTTTGTAAATGGTCTTTTAATATTCTTTTTACATGTGTAATAGCTTATAACCAACATGACTTTAATATTAATTATTTATTGATTTTTACTATTACATAATATGCAATAGTATAACTAATATGTAATATTGAGTCCAGTTGTTACGTGACTTCTAAGTATCAGTTTTTCTTTTCTTTTTAATGCACATATTTGGAATTGAGAGGAAATTTGGAAAACTTGAAGAAGAAAAACCTTCACAGTATGACTATCATTTCATCACCCCACAATATCAAGCTAACTAGTGATTGTACACTACAGGCAGTAGATTGTCTCCAATGTGACACAACTTTCATATGTTTACCATTGATCATAATTCTGACACTGGTATTTGTGTTTATGTAGGTGTAATATTTTGTTTTTTAAAGGGTTGTTCTTTTCATATAAATCTTAGTATAAAATAACTACTAATCTGCTACTAAGATTAAAAGTATTGTTGATAAATTTCTTTACTCATTTCATGTCTAATAATCAAGTAATGAGTGATGCATAGAAATGTACATACATTAAAAAAATGCATTGTAAAGAAATCTTTTTTATTATACCTATTCATTTCATAATGATAAGATAATTCAAAATGGGGTTCACGCACAATTTACTTTTTCAAAGCTATTCAAACCCCAGTCAATTATAGACAAATAAGTAATTTGTTGTATTTGGATCTATAATCAGATTGCAAAATTTCATAAAAACTGTCATCAAATTGGGTTATCTAGTTTTAATTTGAATCTTGTTTAACTACTCTGTATTATTTTTTTATTTTTTTTTTTTAAATGTTCAAAACAACAATTTATGAAAATTATTTCAATTTCCTACCATAAAATGTCAATAAATCAAAATTTATAATTCTTGAATTGTTTCTACTGAATAATATATTCTGATGAGTTGATGTTTATGAAGAAAGTATATGTTACATTTCACACAAGATGTTGTAGAAAAAAATTGTTATATGCAAGAATGATTTTCCTTTTTTAAGGAAAAAGTCTACTTCATGTATTGAACTACAGTGTTGAAAACAAATATATGGTTAACTTAACAATTTTTCATTCATTGTTTATTATTATTCTTTTCTGAATAAATATTTGTATAATTCATTCGGGCTTTGTTTTTCATTTTGGTGCTGGTCAAGTAATCTAAAATTTATCCGATTATCTTTTCTTTTATTGAATACTCTCTTCAGCTAGTCTTCATAAGATCTTTAATATCTATAAAGCACTGTCCATAGAAAACTTATAATCATGAAACATGATATTTCGAAGGAGAAAGATACTGACTGTATGTAGTGGATGATGCAAAACTTTGATTCCTTGGGGCAGCATAAAATAAGAATGAATGGCTGGCAGAGGGGTATAAGTTACTCATTTTGACAGGGCCACATTCAATGAGTAGAGCTTTCTGTCATATCTAAATGAATAGTGGAAGCCTGGCAGGGGGTTCCAAAAAACCACCATGGTAAATTCAATCAAAAAATTCTGCATCAAATATTTGTTCATCCTATAGAAAAATATGGTCAAATTGTTATGTCACAGAATAGCTCTTTCTATTGATCAAAGTTTTTTATCTTTCAAAAAGGCAGACATACTATCAAGCTGTTCATAGTAGAAGTCTGAGGCAATATCTCTACCATTTGGGGATATTTTCAAAGTGGATGATTTGTTTGAAATTCTATCAAACACTAATCATAAGCTTTTTTTTTTTAATCTTACATGTTTTGCTGCAGGGTTTATAGACTGTCCATGATCCAGCCTTTGTTTCCATTGTCTGAGCTTTGTAAATCCATTTTCTTAGTACATGTCGTGATACTTTTTTTTCTTTTTTTTTTTTTTTTAAAAGGCATGTCCAATAAATTTTAATGAAGTTTTTGCAAATATTCACTTGACACTTTTTTTTTCATTTTGAACAGTTCCTTTCTTTTTTTTTTTTTTTTTTTTTTTTTTTAATCTTTTACAAATTTCAATGATTCTTACTCTTCTGAAAGTTTATGATTGCTGATAGTTACATTCTCCTCAACCTTTAAATTGAAAGTTTTATAACTGCAACTATGGGCTGTCTATTTTTTATATTTCAAGTGACAATTCTTAAAATGCATTAAACACTTTTGAGGTGTATGGTTAGATATTGTTTAATTTCCTTCCACTTCTAAATTCTTTGAGTAGGTTCAACTGTCAGTTCAAAATAATGACCCAAAATTACCAGAATCTCAATACTTTTATTTGCTATTATAATATCTGGAAGAAAAATGGTACAGCTCAATAGTATTAGTGTGTGTGTGATATATATAAATAATAATAATAATGTAGTCTACAAATGTGTATATCAAATATACTTTGAAGTAAAGGTCTAAAAAGAAAATTGATATTTTTAATATTAATAATACTCTAAATATTTGTGAATAGGAACCATAGAAATTTGCAGATATGTTTATGTATTTTAAGACTAAATGACAAAGTAAGAAATAAAACTACAGCAGTTTAAAATTTTAACTAATTTGTATTTGATTGGTGAAAAATATTGTTGATTTTGGAGATATTCACAACAGTTTATATTCCTTGCAAAAAAAAATTCATTTGCTTACTGTTTCCTGCTTCACTTAAAAAAAAAAAAAGCAGCCAAACTAGCTATATTCTGATTATATTTCAACTTTGTTGAAAATATTGCTTTAGGCTTTGATAGTCATTTCTCTATTCTATTACGATTAACTAGTCAGTGTGTTTTTGAGAAGTTCAGGAACATTATGTACACCGTATGTTGTAACATTTTTAGCTGCTATTGTTGCAACTACAATTGAGATGCATATCATGGTTTCTCATTACAATTGTTTCTTTACTGTGCCATCAAAGTGGGTAAAGTGCATATTTGCTATTTCAGTTTCTCTATTTATGGGTATTTTTATTTTAAGATTAGAACAACCTTTTATTACCAATGAATTGCGAGCAATCTGTTGAATATGAATAATTGTGTTCTTTGAACTACCTGAATAAAAAGGAAATTCAAGTTATTTTCTACAGATTAGTTTAATCTGTACCTAAGAGAAGGCAACTTAGAAACTATTTTTTTTTTTGTTGTTCAATTAACACTAATCAGTTGTTTACTTGTAAATATCCTGTTTTCTTTTTCTTAATATCAGAAGAAAATGTGTACACCCCAAAACTTTTGTTTCTCATATACTATACTTACAGGTCATTGCTAAAATAAAAAGGAATAATTATGTTGCTCCAGAAGTAATGTTAAAGGAAAAACATATTGCAAACATATGTTACATTTTATATCTTCTGATAGCAGCAATTATTTACAGTTGTACAGTCATTGTATTCAATTTTACAACATATTTTCTAAACATTTTTCTGGAATTTGTGCAATTTCAGGATATTTCTATCACCTTCAGGATTTCATTTTTCACTACTTACCATTTGAAGAGTCAAACTTATTTGTCAAAATTCTGTTAAAGCACCAGAATTATCATCTGTCACATCAGAATTATATAGTGATGGATTCTAATAATTTGGGGATTTGTAAAAACGATAGTAGTTTATTTAGCAGATATTTGATAAATAAAACAACTTTTGGCATCATGAAAACATATGAGCTTCAGGTCCCCAAATCAAAAGTTTTGAGTTGTAAATTAGTTTGCAAGTTCAAAATCAAAAATAAAATGGGGGCATAAATTAAATGTGGGTCAAAAATCTATATTCAAACTGGCAACACATAATTACCTTCTTCACTTATGAAGTAGCATTCTTTTATTGGGGTAAGGCAGGCGTGATTGTCCAAGACTAGAAACAAAACAAAAAATGACTATATCTTGATTATTTACTTTTTCAACTGATAGCACAGAGAACATAATTTTTTTTTTTTTTCAATGTTAGATTTTGTTTTCTTCTTCATCACTACTGACATCAGGCCAGATAAATAAAGTACACAGTAAGGATTAAATTCACAAGAACTCTGCACTATGGCTGGAGCTCTTATGACTCAATAATTTAATAGGAATATACTTTAAAAAGTAACTACATTACAATCTGAGTTTATACAAAATTATAGGCTCAATCATTTTGTTACCATCAATCCTGGTTAGTAAATTTAAGTGAGAAATACATTAAAAATTATAACTAGAATATATTTATATATAAATTATTATTATATTTTTATTATAAGAGGTTATAATAATAACATTTTTAAATTGCTATACAATAACTTTCATGTTTCAATACTATGATTGTACTTCCTCAGGTGATGGTAGGTAACTGGTTATAAAATGATTTCTTAGGGAAATATAAAAACAAATTGTTACCACTTTTCCTAAAGTTAAAGGTGGGGCATTAAAAATAAACTTGTGGGTATGTCTGGATTGACCCATTAAATGTCAGATCTATGCTAAATAGAAAAATAAATCAGACAGTGGAGGTGAGTGAGTTATTTTTTATTCATGTGATAAACTGACATATAGACATGGCATTATTGATGATTGTGGAGAATATGATGGTGACAAATGTATCATGATTGTAGCCAAATATGACAAATTCTATTTGTTTAAGGGAGTTGGTAGGTTAATCAGATGTAAAGTTAACAAGAAATTTTTTATATTCAGGAAGCTTCTTAATGGGGCCTGTAGATAAAATTAAAAATGTGGAGCATCTATATATGATGTTAATAGTAAGAAATAGATGGTAATACTTAGCAATATTTAAGCTGAATAAACAAAATGTAGAGGGTAGATCATTATATAATAATAAATTATGGTTATAAAAAATGGTAATACGCAATTATTTTTTAAAAATTTTAACTATACTTTAAGGTAAAAGATGAACTGTGTCAGCAATGAATTAACTGTAAACTGCCAACACAGTTTATCTAATGATCTGTTTTTAAATTTCACTAAGAAATCATTTTATAACCAGTTACCTACCATCACCTGAGGAAGTACAGTCATTGTATTGAAACATGAAAGCTTTTGTGTAGCAATTTAAAAATGTTTTTATTATAACTCCTTACAATAAAAATATAATAATATTTTGCTCTACTTTGTATTGAGCACTTTTTAAAAAAAAGTAAATGCTTCAAATTATGGATTTTTAATCCACTTGTTCTTTCTCTCATTTGGATATATATATATATATATATATATATAGGATTGGTGTAGACAGAATAAAATTCCAATAACCAAAAACACTACTCTTAAAAGAGTAGAGCAAATATTATTTATTCAAAAATTATAACATAAATATGTTATAAGATCACTACAAAAATAGCCATTTTGTTTCAACACTTTTGGTGTCTTCTCAAGTGATGGCTTCAACACCATCACTTTAGAAAACATCAGAAGTGTCAAAACAAAATGGCTATTTTTGTAGTGATCTTATAACCTGTTTATAATTTTTGAATAAATAATATATAAAAAACAAACCACTTAGTGATAAATGACTGGCTATATCAAACACATACTCTTGTTGCTAGAGTAAGTAATTATATACATATATATGATTAATGTGAGTAAAATTATCACTTAGCTGATTGATGTTACCTTTAGTATTCTGATTACGGTTTTATGGACAGGCCTGTTCGTCCACTCTTAAAAGTATATAAGCAATTTACTCCTCATATTTTTACAATTTTTTTCTTTTATACATATTTGGTTCTGGTGTAAATTTTCTTCTGTATTCTCTGTGTTTGTGTGTACACTTGTCTGTGTGTGTGTGCACTCCACATATGCTTGTCCACATGGATGTATGATGTGATCATTTTGCTGTTTTCACCCTTTTTTTTATCAGTAGCAAAGTTAATCTAGTCTTGTGTCTCTCTCTCTCTCATATACATATATATATATATATATATATATATATATATTATATATATATTATATATATATATATGTGTGTGTGTGTGTGTGTAAAAAAAAATATATAGAAAATAGGAAAGTACTTGTTTGGTAAATAATCCAAAGTTCTTTAGTATTTTTGTTATTATTTTTAAAAAATAGTGCTCGATACAAAAGTAGAGCATGATGGAATCATATTTTTAAATAAATAATTATATATAATGAGAGAGAGAGGGTTACTCATGGGAAACTAATATACTCATTGCAATATTAGAATCAAAATAGCAGTTATTTTCATAATGAAACCATTTCGTGTGTGTTTTTTTTTATAGTAGGGATTTTCATCCCAGATTATATGTACCATTTGAATTATACTAGAGAAATTCAAGGAGTATGCAATCAATTCTCTTGTGTTCTCAGCATTTCACCCTTTTTTATTAGAAGTTTGCAAATCTTCTGTCCTTTTTCCTGATAGTAGTTTACTTTCCTTATTCTTCCTACCCATGCCCAGTCCCATATTTGATCATGATAGAATATCAAAGGCATGGCATGAGTAACAAAACAAAAGTGTATATTGTTTGAAAGAGTACATGAACTACAGTGAGTGACATTATACCCCCTTGTAAAACAATCTCATATCCAAAGCTAAGCTTTCTGAACTGGCATTTCTGTTTGGATATCAACCAATGGGGTCAGTAGAAACAAAAAAAAAAATCTGTGTACTAACACTAAGTTCAATCACAAATCTGATACTTAAAGTAGCAGATTTTTGCTATTTTCTTTAATTTTCCTTTGGCAGACCACACACAAAACACAAACTCTCTTTTCAGATAGATGATCTTCTCTTGTTACAATTTCTCAAGTAATTAGCATATAAACTCATGAGCTCTAGGGTACATGAATTATGTTTGTGATTTTTGGATATAAACAGGCTTGTGTCCAGTTGATTTTATACCATGTCTAATTAAAGAAAAGTCCCTGTCATAACTTCTAGGCTATTAGTTTAACTGTTGTATAAGTCCTACACATTCTTTTCTTTTCTATGTAGTATGCAAAAATAAGTCGCATCCTCTTTTGAATAATGTATGAAGCCATGAATCTACACTGAGAGATTCACTTGTGAATGCATCCCAGAACTTTAGCTAGTTTTGCATCAAACTAGCATTTTCTTGAATAATATGATCACAGTTTCAGTGCTACTGAGAAACATTTTGGCCTCTAGGATACAGGGTGAATTTTGGGGCCTTATTCAAGGAAAGAAAAAGGCATCATCAATGTTGGCAAATACTGTATTTCATGTTATTAGACATGAAAGCTTGTTTCCAAATCTTTTTGTTGAAATAAATGTTTTGTCTCTCCCTAGTTTTATTGCTGAATTAACTAAATTTTTTATAAGACTTAATTATGATTGTATTGCTGGCTATAAATTTGCTACACGGAAAGAGTGAATGTTGTCAGATTGATGGCAAATAGAGGCATTACAATGTGTATGAAAATTACTTCAATATGCTTGTAAGTATTGCCAGATCAGAGTTAAAATACAAATTTGCTTTATTTTTATCTCCTGTATATTAATGACTTGTAAAACTACTAAAATATTTACTTTTTCATCTCTTTTGTAATTATGGTACACTATAGTAAAAAAAATAAATAAAATCAGTGATTTTTAATTTTGGCTTCATTTTTATAAATAAAAATAGAAGATTCCCCATAGTGTGTTGTGTGTCTTAAAATTTTGTGGAATCATTTACTGAAGTCAAGCTTTTTGAAATTGCATTTCTCATCTTGAACCATCATCCTGAAAAAAGACCTTCCGTATTTTGGGAGGAAGGCATCTGAACTTGATCAGTGTGAACAGCTACATCAAGAAAATAATGTTTACCTACATTGCTTCTTACATACTTGCTTTAAGAATTGCAAAAACATAATAAAGCATGTGTAAATGCATGTTTGAGAGAAAATGCAAAGAAATTGGTACTCTACTGCTTTCAAATGATACTCTTTGCCGAAGAATAGCTGACATGGCAGATGATGTAAAGAAACTGTACTGTATGATACATTGGTATGTGTTATATATGAAAAGATGACCTCCAGTTCTTAAATCCATTCTTAATAATGTCATAGGTATGGTGAACTTTGTCAAATCTAATCCACCAAGCACAAGGTTATTATGCTTGCTGTGTCAAGAACTGGATGCTGAGGACTATAAACTTTTGCTTCACACAGAAGTGAGATGACTTTCAAGAAGTAATGAGGTAATTCAACTTGCAGTGATGAAGGATGAATTGAAAGGATTTTTCTTTTCAAGAATTAAGAAGGATAAAGCAACCAACTTTGCAGAACAACTTACTGATAACAAATAGTAAACAAAATAATTTTTATTACATGTTTTTCTTATTATACTGTTGCCTCCTATGACTATGACTAGTCAATAAATTTTTCAACTATTAAAGAAACCATGCAAAAATCTATTCAACTGTATAAAAAATATTAAAAAAGGAGAGAAAATTGAAGAAAAGAAAATAAAGCCACAAGAAACAGCAATACAAAAAAAAAAAAAAAAAGAATACAAAAATTATTACAAACAGCTGACCAGTTTTTTGTCTGATTTACAAATTGTACTTTGTAACAGGATTGCTAAATTATTCCTCTTTTGAACATTAGTAAATTTTGAATTTCACAGCTTGAAACACTTTGGATTACTTATGAAATAATCTGGGTTGGCTACAAATAATTCAAAATTTAGTAGCACTGAGATTTTCAAATGTATCCTAATTTGCTACTTGAAGCCCAGTCTAGCAACCTGAATTTGTAGGCAACTTGTAATTAAAACATCTAAAATTTGATACAATTTAGTTTTTATAAAGGTGTCAGAATACTGTATTTTATAAGAAATGCATAAATTTGCTCATAGATAAATAAACAGAAAATTCTATTCCCATCAAATTTGTACACACACACACACATATATATATATATATATATATATATATATATATATATATATATAATGGATTTATTTTTAATCCAACATCTTTATTACTTCAAATGTTAGCATGGTGGATACTTTGTGTTTGAAATAGATGCCCCATTTTCATTTTTTTAATAAATAGTAAAGGAAATGCATTCTCCCGAAGGGATCGAACATGTGACTCCCTTTATAGGAGAAACCACTGTTTGATTCAGTGTGCTTTACTACTTGACATGGGAGAATATCACAGAAAGCTTCTATTTTACACTATTCATTATAACCTTTGAAGATTTTATATATATATATATATATATATATATATATATATATATATATATATATATATATAATAGCATTTTCTGTTTATTTATTTGAGGTATTAGGGGTTAATACACTTGATTATTCTATCATCCATTTCTGTATACAAATATGAATACCCAAAGATCATGTTTGAAATGAAATGTCTCTGAAAGTGAGAGTGGGTAAATTGTAGTCTAGAAGCAATTTATTATTCAATACTAAAGTAGATACAAATATTTACTCAATTTAGTTGTTGATCACAATCTCTCTCTCTCTCTCTCTCTCTCTAATTAAGGAATATCCATAAGAAAAACAAGAGTTGGTCATATTATAAAGTAACATTCTATGAATAAATTCTCACTACTTCAAGTGCTACTCATGAATATAATTTTGTAATTATATTCAATTGCACTTAAATAAACAAATTATCTTTCAAACAGCTTTTGCTTGTTGTCCAATTTAATTCAGTGGTAAGAGATTTGAACAAAAGGCTGCTTGTTGATTGTTTATTGCTAACAATAATTGACAGGAAGAATAAAATATGTATCAACTCACATCTGATACTGCTACATCCTTGTTGTCTCACTTAGCACCTCTGCCACTGCTTGCCTTTTGTATTGCCTTCCTTTGCCACTGCACTTATTGTTATTAGTTACTGGCACATGATGTTTTTTCTTTCTTAATGACTTTGGTAGTTATATCTAAGATAGACCTAGTGAGGAGGTCAACATAGACTAAAATATGTGCCATTTCCTTCAGAAATCTGATCTTCCAGTGTTCTTCTGTATTTTGACTTCATTCTATGAGGATTTCTGAGCACTCTTTTATTTCCATACATGATTTCATTATTTCACACTTAATTATGTTGTTTCAATGTTCCTCCAGATTTACTTTTAGGAGTCAGATTGTATTCTCTGCCATAACTGCAAGGAATTGAATACACAGTCCTTTGGTTTAATTTGGTAGTGATGTCACTGTAAAGTTAAACTGTTTCCAACTATTGTTTTGATGTATGGACTGCAAATTTTAAAAAATCTTTTCTGACATATTTTTGATGTAAGAGAGACTCTGGCAGTTCTCCAATCTTCCTCCTCCTCAACTCTTCTGTTTCTGCTTGCAGAAACTGATGTCATGCATGCTAGGTTGTTATTACTCTGAAAGGCATGTTTTTTTTCTTTATGGTAAGAATTGAAATTCAGGGATAATCAGGTAACAGTTGACTTATATACTGAAACTATTCTCTGTGCAAGTTATTAGTAGATCCAGGAAGACCAGCTAATCTTTGGTTTTCTCTCTTTCATTGTTAACTGGATTGAAGGTCTTACTGAGTTTACATGGTGTAGCAATATTTGAACAGCTTTCTGGTAAGGCGAGTGTATGAAGGTGTCATCTATGTGTTTCAGCTATACTGTTGGCTTCAATCCAGTTAACAATGAAATTCTTCATTACTGGTGATAAGGACAAATCCTTCCTGGTGGTATATATCAGACCATAATTGGAAAACTGTTGTTCATATACAGATTGTCAACATTTTGACCAAATTATGATGCTAGTACATTCCTTAAGTGAATGGTCCACTTCCAATCAGTTTCAGACTAATAACAGAGCCCCATTTGTATGAACTGTGGTGAAAATGTTCACCGAATCCAAATTGATTGTTATAGATAGAAACACCTTGAATTTATTCCACAAAATGGATTCAGATTTTAATGTATGACAAGGATATTCTTGTTTGTGGATTGACTATATTTATCAGAAATCTGCTCTGCAGGTGGAATGCTGAGCCCCTACATATGACGATAGGTTTCAATGGAATACCAAGTGTGTGAATCTTAAAGAGGCTGTATATATGTAGCAGCTTAGTGTAACATTGCATCAACTGTTTATACATTATTTACGTTATTCGGACTATTGTCCTCATCTTTGTCGCCATATTTTAATGGATGTCAGTTATCAGTTATCTCTTGCTAATTTCTAATTGCTAATGGGACTGTAAACAATGTAAATAAAGGCAAATACCTTTTTTAAAGAAACATTTAGGCTTTCTTTATTGTTGAAAAGAAATGGCTAATAGTAAGAAATACTGAACATTTGAAGGCTGTTGTTCCTCAAACTATTTTAGATGCTTTTTATCCTATCTTTTCTAAACAAATCTATTGCCTCTTAACTTCTATAGTCCAGAACAAGGCTTTATATTATCCTGTATTCCCTCATGTGAACATCAAACAATAAAACGAATATTATAAAAATAAACTCAGGCCTGTCAACAGTGTTTTGAGTGTGCGTTTGAAGGGGGGCTTAAGTTGGAGGTGCAGAGGTGTGAGTAAGAATTTGCATACTAAAATTATTTCACGTCATTTTCAAAGGAAAAATTTTGGGAGAGGGCTGCTCCACCAACCCTAATCTCCTCCTGGTATAACAACTTTATTGCTATGATAAATTTAAATAATATTCAAATAAGAATTGCAAAGATACTCTGATAATCTTTCATTTAACCTATTTCTGAATAATCTTTATTCCTTTTACATCTAATTTAAACTAAATTAAATTTGAAGGTACATTTTTAAACACTCAGATCTTTTACCTATACTATTTATAATAGAATCTAAAACTACTAAGTAGGATTCAAGTATAAATTTCAAAGAAAATTACTTACATTTGCCTACTGCAAAAGAATTATCATACGTTTTTGTATGCTTCTTAATCATTTATCATATGTGAACACACACACACACACATCTAAAATATGCACAAACATTCAACCAGTTAACCTCCATAAGACTATAATATTTTTGTATCATGATAAAAATTTTCACATATACCTAAAGTGGACTCTAGTTTATTTGGAACTCTTCATTATAGTACAAAATATTATAGTCTAATGTATTAGGCTTAGTAACAAGAAATGATACCCAACTAGTTAGGGGTTAGGTATATATTTTTTATTTTATTTTAAAGAAAGTTCACCCTGTACAAGGTCCAGGGACCACTCAAGGTAGAGGGTTATGTTAAGGAGAAGTTTATACTGATAGGAGGGGAAAATGGCTAACTCTAGACTTGAACAGGAAACATCCTTTTGTGAGTCTGTTCCACAGAGCAGTGGTTTAAGGGAAGAAGCTGTTTGAGTGGAACTTACTTCTTGCTGATGGAATAGCGAGGGAATTTGGGTAGTTTGCTAAAATGTAAATGGCGTAATGGGTTCTAACTTTGAAGGTTAGACCTGTGGGAACCTAGGAATATAATTCATCCAATCACTTTCCATTGAATAGAGCAGTGAAAGGGTTACTACATCCCACCTGTGAGAGAGAGGTTGGAATGTGGAAAATAATTTGTTACCCACAAGAACTCAAAGACATTTTTAAACTCTATTGAGACTGGAAAGTGAGAACTGGGCAGTTCCCACCCAAATATACCAACAGGACTCCATTTTCAGCCTGATCTTGTAAAGATTAGTGTGAGGAATTGGGTACTTACTAGAGCAGTACAAAGTGCCAACCATTTTACCTGCATCTTTAGTGATGGATTGTATGTATGAGTTCCACTTAAGGTAAGGTGTAAGTTTGAGGCCCAGTAGTCTCTCAAGGCACGGTGCCTCCTCAAGGGAATATCCATTCATCGTAACTGGTTGTAGTTTGGGGTCTGAGTGGCAGTGATGGGATGTAACTAATTTGGTTTTTGAGGCATTGAATGTAAGCAACCAGTTTTTCCCCCACTGGGATGTTAGTGTTAGATTCGAAGAGTCCAGCTGCCAAACTCTGATCATTAAGAGTCTTAGAAGTGTACCTGTATAAAGTCACATCATCAGCATAGATGTTTAGAAATGATCAGAGTATTTTCTTAAGCAGATCATTTATGTAAATCAAAAAGGTGGCTGGTCCAAGAAGTGACCCCTGGGGGATGCCTGCATTGACCACCACCAGGGCCTCAGAGAACTGGCTGTTAATAACTACTTCCAGAGATCTAACTGTTAGGAAGGATTTCCTAATTGAGAAGACCCTTCTAGTAATTCCATAGCTGGAGAACTTATGTAGCAAACCTTTCTACCACACCCTGCCAAAGGCTTTCAAAATATCTAATGCTATGGTCCTTAAGGTGTGTTTGTAATTCTGTGAGTAATGGTTGTTAGATCATCAGCAGTGGATCAGATTGATTGAAACTCATACAGTTCATTGCACAAGAAATTGTTCTGATTTTGGTGCTCAACGACCTTCTTGTTAATTATAGCCTCAAAAAGTTTGCTGATGATACTAAGGAGACTGATGGGTCTATACTGGGAGGTGTCTATACATTCTTGAAGACCGAGCATACACTTGGTACCTTCTACAGGCTTAGGAAGGATTTCTTCTTCAGACAGCAGTTAAATAATTTCACTAGGATTGGGATAATTCTTGGTTGATATTCTTAAGGACAACCACTGGAATTTTGTCTGGGCCAGTGGCCTTATTAGGGTCAAGGCTTTTGATAAGTCTAGAGACTTCTTGTGCTGAAATGAAGATATTTCTGAAATTGTGCTCAGTGAGATTTGGGAAGGGGATTGCCTTTGTCATCTAAAGTTAAGTTTGAGGCAAAGACTGAGGCAAAGAGCTTCACTTTGTCTGTCCAGGAAGATATGACCTTGAGGCCATTTATAATAGTGGGTAGCTGATTTGCCTTTATTCACAATTTAGTTGGTGATCTTCCAGAATTTGCAAGATGGGTTAAGAATATTGAGAATAATTGTTCTTTGCTTGAATATAGTTTTCCATTATCATATTTATTCCTTTTAATGATGAATCCTTGGGAAAATTATGAATTCATCTCACACACGCCCCAGCTACAGGTAAAATAGTAGGCCTTGTATCTGAAAAAATCATTGTTATTCTAAAAAAATTGTTAATGCAATATTCACTCATGAAAAAAGAATTAGTCTTATAATTCAAAATGTTTCACCTTTAAATAACCGAAAAAGAGGTGATGAACTGTGAAAAACCAATCAATCACTTACCCACCAATAATAAGGAATCCCAAGTTTTCTGTTGAATTAATATCTGGAGAAGCCAAAGACTATTCCTTTAGTGTGTTTGAAATGTTTTTAGTAATGTAGGCAGTGGTCACTTTTGCAGAATGTAAAAGAGCATTGTCTTGCATAACTATACTCTTTCACTTTTAATGCTTCTTTGTTTTAACTAGTACTACTAAAAAGTTTCTTCTAAGAATTTACAATAATTTGTTGCATTTATATTGATAACATCATTATCATCAAGGGAGCTATACTTTACCTATACTTTTATTACCTACAATACTAATCTAAAACATTACTCGACCTCTTCTTTTTTATCTTCCATTTCCATAAAGGATCCAGCCATCAGGTCCATTAGCTTTACATTCTTCACTAAAGATTACTGCTGAAAAATCATTTTTTATGTATTTCAGCATCCAACTTATACATTTCTCTTTGTGATGTTTAATTATAGTTGTATAGTTGCTTTCATGTCTTTGGCAAATGTTCTTAATATTACATCTTATATTTTTGTTTATAGCAGAACTTCAGCTTCTTCAAAGTTTTTCTTGCTTATTACTCTTGATTTTTCTCAAATCATTTTTTTATGACATTTGTAAAATTATTTTTTCTTCATTCTTATCTTGTCAATGTTTTCAATTTCTTTATTGAGTTTTCTATGATCACTTTTTTCAATTTCTAAAATTATGTACACACTTTACAATATTTTGTTTCTCTCTTGATATCATATCTTTCTTATGAGTCCTGACTATGTTTATATACCATGCAATAAAAAATTAAATATCTAACTATAATATTTAGAATATGATGAACAACCTTCAAGTTGCATAATAATTTCACACCAACAAAAAAGTTATTGCAAATATTTGAATAAAATAAATATTATAAACTGAAATTCACTTATATTTATCATAAAAATGTAATCTGAAAATTTTACCAATATTGATTAGTTAATACTAATTTTATTGTAAAAATATTGACTTGCATAACGAAATTTGACATAGTTTAAGTGATCAAATTAGTACGCTTCAAGTTTTGGTATCTTTTATTTTCTGTTTCAGTATGATTATTATCTGTTTTTTGAATGTGACAAAATTAGTCAAGTTAATGATGATCCCAAAAGGCATTTTAATCTTTGTAATTGTATGTGTGTGTAGACAGACAAGCAGACAGATTTGAATAGATATTTAATAATCTTGTTTTAAGCTACAACTGTGGAGCAATTAATAAGGATGAAATAAATGTGTGTGTGTTTGTGTTCTTATTCTTAAATTTATGTGTAATCCCAGTTGAATGTAAATATACACCCTTAGTCAGTCAGGTATCCACTGATTGAACAGCTTCACCCCACAATGTATTTTGATTCCCATCTATGTCAGTGTGAACAAAAACTGGATAAATTTTTTTACAATGACTGTACAAAGTCCAAGAGCCACTCGAGGTAGAGGGTTACAGAGTAAGAGGTACAGATTATAGGGATACTTTTTTTTTTAATCAATTTATCCCAAGCAAGGCAATAATATCACTAAGACACAAGGGGGCAACTGGAATTGAAAGAGAAGGAAAATACTTTAGAAGAAACCAGAAACCCAATCCTGAACAGGAAACAAGGGATAAACCTCTACTCCAGTTCAAAAAACCAAGGATGAGTGTGTACCAGATGATAGGTGAACATATCTACTCCTACTGAAATGTGGTGAGAAAAGAAAACATTAATTCTATTTTCAATTCAATGGCTTTTTTATTCAGGGTGTCACATAACATAGTATGAGACACTTTGACATCTTTATTGTTACTTCTGTCTTTCATGACAAACTAATGGATCAGATCTCCTTTTCAGCCAGTGAGAACTCCAACTGCCTCCAATTCTACATCTTCACCAACAGCTTTTGAATCACTTATGACTGATGACTCTCTCCTACTACCCTTCTACCAACCTCTACATCACAATAGACAGCTCATCACTCTGACTGCTGGTGACTCTACCACTCAATGAATGGCTTGTTACTCTCTTTTGCCTGTATATAGGCCCACAACCAGAATTCCCTAACTTCTGGCTAAGTGGCACTTGATCCCTAAAGTTTTTATTTATTTTATTTCCTTTTCTCCTCCTTGTGGACAGTTGTTACTGAAGATCTCACACCTAGTTTTTACTATTAGTTGTCATAAAACATCAATTGCTTTGGGCATAGATAAAATCATTTATAGTCCACTTGACTATGTGGGTGTTCTAAATCAATCAAGTAGATATTCATTGTGTCACAATAGATAAAGGCAAAAAAGAAGTGTACATAATGATTTTGTGCATACTAACAAATGAAGTGAATGTTTTACTTGTGTATCTGGGTGGGCCATGAGTTGATATTATGATGGATTTATTATGTTTATTTAGTCTTTTTCATATAGAACTATGGTATTTCTTTTGTTTTTCTCATTAATCATCTGATTGAATGTTAAGCAGTGAATGCAGATAAAATCTAAAGACTATTTGGAATTAAAATATCATAACTACTTATAATATATTTAGTAGTAAATTTCATTTGTTAAATGATTTGCTACAAAAACCCAAAAGAAATCTGTTTCATTTTTTTTTTATTTAGTAATTTAATTATACTTACATATTTTAAATGCATCTAAAACACATATAATGTTATAAGGCTAACTTTCAGATAAAAGTTTAACAGACTTCTATGAAAATGAATGTTACAAATTTAACTGGAATTTGAATTTGGCTTGTCAATTTCTCATTCCAAGAAACTAACCATTACACTAGCTGAAAATCCTGCACATTTAAAAGTTAGGATTGAAGACAAATGATTTCAGAATAAATATAGAATACTTATAATGAACTGCTTTGAAATCATTTAAATATTCACTAATGAGTTGTTGAGTCAGTGTGTTGGTGTGTGTGGAGTTTGTTGGCCTATCTCAAAGACTTTGTTACTGACTGGTATACTGAGGTTGATTAAATGTACAATTACTATGTCATAGTGGTAATGTCACTTTTTTAGTCAATTGTAATTTAAGTATCTTCATGTGGCAATTGCTGTGTAGGTTGTGTTGAATTGCTGAGAGAGAGTGGTGGTTGTTGAGTTGGTATGTTGGCACAGGTGGAATTTGTTGGCATCTCTCACAACTTAGTTACTGACAATATTTAACAGTCCCCACACGAGGAATGTATGTGGCACAAGGCCGAGTTTAACGTGGGTTTCTCCGAGTCTGTAGGCTCGGCCAAAAGTATTCCCTTAGCGGGTTCAGGATCTGTCTACCTTCTCGGATGAATCTTTGCCCTTTGGCAAAGCCTCATCTGGGTTCCTCTCTGCAAAAGCAGAAAGTTCAACAGAAGTCGCATACAGCCAGAGACTGCGTGTCAAATGCCTTAGTTACTGACGATATTCAGTCAACCCCCCCCCACGAGGGTGTCATGTGGCACAAGGCCTTTTTAACGTGGGCATTCTGAGCCCGTGGGCTTGGCCAAAAAATAGCCCATTGAACCCGCATAAACGGGTTCAGGGCCGGTCTACCTCCCCGAAGGAGACTCCGCCCTTCGGCGTAGCCTCCTTCGGGTTCCTTCCGTCCGTAGGATGAGAGTACAACCATGCAGTCGTTCAAAAGTTGAGCCTTAGTTACTGACGATATTCAGTCACCCCCCCACGAGGGTGTCATGTGGCACAAGGCCTTTTTAACGTGGGCTTTCCGAGCCCGTGGGCTCGGCCAAAAAATAGCCCATTGAACCCGCATAAACGGGTTCAGGGCCGGTCTACCTCCCCGAAGGAGACTCCGCCCTTCGGCGTAGCCTCCTTCGGGTTCCTTCCGTCCGTAGGATGAGAGTACAACCATGCAGTCGTTCAAAAGTTGAGCCTTAGTTACTGACTAGTTGAATCAAGTCAAGCGATTCTATTTATTGATTTTTGGGGATTTGTTGCAACTTGCTATATTTTTTGGGTCCTTTTAACCAATGAGAAGTCAAGTTTGAAAAAGTGAAGTGATGATTGGTTAAAGTTGATTTGGTGGAAGAGTGCATTTCCCTCAGGGCGTGACAGGCAAATATGGAGGATTCCATAACATCAAATTGTTTATTATTCTGTTTGGTAATTAAATGATATCAATAATTTCATTATTACTCATTGTTAAAGAATTTTTTTATTATTATTTATAAGTGTATTATTTTATATAAGATTTTAATTCTTGATAGAAATGAAGATTTTTCAAATTAAGTAATTTTGAGTTCAATTCCATGGCTGCATATTACAGACTCAGACACAGTAAAAACAGGACAGTACTAAAAATAAAAGAACAAGAAAATATATTCCTAGACATGGATAGCAGAACAAAAACAAAAAAAAGACTAAATAAAGTATTCAGTTCAAAATTCCTTGAAGGTTATCTGGATCAACAGACATCTGAAGAAGGCTGAAGGGTACAATGGTTGTAACTTTCTGATAATAACTAAAGTGATGTAAAATGTAAAACACATAATTAATGATAAGTCCTCATCCCAGGAATTCAAACATAAATTACTTGTTTTAACAGAAGAACAGTATGCACCAATATAAAAAATAAATTCTAATATGCACCAGTACAAAAAAACAAAAACATTATTTTTATAACCAAAATATAAAATAACATTAATTTTAAGATCATAATAAGACTGAAATTATAGCTATGCATAAACTATAGAATTTGATAAAATTATTCTATCTTTAAAGAGAAACCTCATAAGATATTTCTTTTATGGATCTTGATGTATGAATTAATACTGATTAAAAAAAATCATTCAAATTAAATTAAACAGGTGAAAGATTTAGTAGGAACATTTTTTTTAGACTATTCTAAAATACTTCTGGTAAGGCAGTGTGTTTCTTAAGTAGCATTAACAAATTTTCCCTTATTTTTATACTGGTAAATTATTATTATTTTTTATGTTTCATTTTTGGTTAAATATGCTTCTCGTACCTGGAAAGTGATTTATCATGAAGTGGAATTCTTTTACTTAAAGAACATTTTCATTTAACACCGTACTGCTGTCATGGCCCCGATTGCCAGCAAGTTGACGCCTCGCTCCTCGGCTGTCATTACTGCCTCAGGTATAGCTTTAGTTTTGCTGTACCGAAAGTTAGCTCAAAAGAAACATAAGTAAGATCGTTTATTTAATATTTTACATTTATTTCCCGCAAGTCACTAGTTTCTTTTCTATATCAGGTTTTGTTTGGTTGTTCGTTCCGTACGTCTTCTTCATCTCCACAAACAAATTATTAAAAGAAGAAGCATGATTCTACTTTTGATTTCAAATGATAACACGATCAAAAATATTTACTTTCAAAATTATTTTTATTCAGAATTTATGCAGATATTCTATTTTATTAGATATTTATTAAAAATAAAATGATTCTTTTGTCGGTTTAAATAAACTACTAAAACTGAATAGTGAATACTGAAAAATAGTCACCTTATTATTGTGTGTGTGTGTGTGTGTGACGCGTGGGAAAATACAATAAATGAAAGAAAAAAAAGAAAAAAAAAGCTTTGATTAGGGTATTATAAAATTATAAACTTCTTACTTTTGCTTATTAATAAATTTCTTATATAATTAGAGTAGTTAGTCATTTTTCATGCCTGGTGACGAAATTTTAAGGGCGTGTCTTTCCCAATAACCACCGACACCAGGTGAGATAAATTACTCAACCTATCACTTAAATAACAAGCATCAATTTGAGTTAGATTCTAAAAGACGTATTATGAAACAGGAAACTTAATAATAATAAATGAATTAGTAAACAGAAAAAAAAAATTAATAATTCGCCGATGCCGGTCGCGTTTTTGATCGAATTAGAGGACGGAAACCTAATGTTTTCTAGAGATCTGATCAAGGAAGATTGAAGAAGAGTGATTTGCGATTACTTTACAAATATTTTACTAGAATAGATTTAAAAAAAAAAAAAAAGAAAAAAAGTTGAAATGTTCAACGTAAAACTTAGTTTTTAACGTATGTAAGATACAAATTAAAATATTTTCAATAAAAAAATGTCGGACATTATTTTTAGTTTCTTTCATCATGATGAATAATACTGTTGTACGTACACAATTAAAAATTACTAAAACTTCAAACATACATATAATAAATAAATTATTGTGATTTAATTTTTAAAGTTATTTTAGTTTTTGCAGGAGTGTTAGAGACCTTTTTAAATTTTTATGAATTATTAAAAAATGGAATTTAAATTTTTTACACTACAGAATTGATTGTCTCAATCAATTTTTAGTTTATTTTTCTAAAACCAAAAATAAAGCATTTGATTTAAACAAAAATCTTTGTCGATAAAACTAATAGTAAAAAAGAAAATAAACAAAAAAAAGTAGTTGATAGATACTGACTCGAATTTATGATGAAGACAATGATTCATTTTCTTTTGTAAAAATTTAATAAATTTGTTGGACAGCGTTGTATATTTTTTAACCCTAAGAAAATGCCAGTCTTTTTTTTTTTTTTTTCCTGTGGTTGTAAATTTTTAGATTCTAAGTCACATTTGTAGCCGGCCCATAAACTGATTTTGGGGTCGAAAACTGAATTTGAAATAAAATATATATTTTTTTTTTTTACAAAAGTGTAAATAAAACAAGACTGCAATGGACACAGTGTGAGACTTGCAAAATAAAACTTTTTCCAGTCTGTTCTCTCACTAACCATGTTTAGTTTTCTTTTAAAACATACGCTATTTTTTCTGGAAGAGCTACGACACCAGTCTCGTATGATTTGGGAGTAAAGCAACAATAGCATGACCCTCCACGTCCATTACGTCACAGTTTTTGACATCTACCTTAAAGTCTATTTCTTCTCGTGTTTGTACTTCTTTTGTCTCTCTATCGTCGTTCGCACGAACGAAAATTAAAATAAATATATTGTAGTAATTTCATTGTTGTATCTTATTGAAACAAATAGACAGATTTTGACAAATCTTTTTAAAGTTAGACAAAAAACATTTAATTTTAATAACAATTTTTTTTACGAATGTAAAAAAATAGCATGTCGCACCTCGGGAAATATGCTATTTATTATTTTATAAACTGTAAACATTGTCTCATGATTTGTCAACTATTCAATTACAATTGTTATGTTAATGAAAAATGATTGTGCCATTAAGTTAAACTATGTCTCCGATCTTGAGTACTGTTCCTATTTTTTTCTGAAATACCTGATTGGTGACTATTGCAATTTTAAAGGGGTTTAAAAAAGTGATAAAAAAAAAATTAGTTGTCAAGTGATTAAAAATGTGCGACAAAAAAGTAGCGATTTTCAACAGCGTTTTTTTTTTTTTTTTTGTTGTTTTGTTTTGTTTTGTTTTTTAAACAAAAACTCATTTTTTAAAAAAATGTATTCTTACTGGAAATGGAAAATGTAAAACAATTTTTTTAATTTTTTTGACTCGTCTTCCAAGAATGTTTGTGATATTGATCTCCCCCCTTTCTAAAACTTCAGTCAGCTATTGCTTTTTTAACTGACTTCGCAAACAAAAAAAAACACTCATGAATGAAAAATGTTTTTCTTCATTGTGTGTGTGTGAGTCTTTACTCTTTACTTTGAAAAATAAAAAGTGTTTTTTCTTTTCGTTTTTATTGAAAGATTGAAAAATTGAATAATAGTAAATTGAGAAAAAAGCTTTTTTAATTTATAGTGGCTAAAGAACGTTAAGTACTGGGTTTCCGGCTTATCTTCTTCTTTCTTAGTAATTTACAAAGGAAGTTTTTGCTAACAATTTACTTCTTTCATGATAAAAAAGAAGACTGCAAAATCTATATTACTTACATACTAGTTAATTAAATTCTTAGAATAGAAAACTATTTTAAAGAAAATAGTCATATGCATACTGAAAACTCCCTTTCACATGTAATTAATTAATAAATGTTGGAAGTTTTTTAAAGTTAATTTCTTTTTAAACTTCTGGATGCGTACCCTAAATTTGAGGTGAGTGGTTACAGTACACTAGGTTGCTTGAATGTGACTGTGTGTTCAAGGTTTTACACACACACACTTAGTGAAATGTGTTAAAAATCCGACAATTGAATATTTTCTACGTTATTTTTATAGATACAATTTTAATTTTAATAAGTAAATGCTCTGTTGTTTTTTTATTTTTTTAAATTAAACAGTATTTACATTTACCAGCCCGAATGTTCGAAAAAATTTCAAAGAAAATTATGCGTTTTCCAACAGGAATAGAACCTAGTGTATTAGTATTCCTATACGGAAACTGTCATTTGATCTGACGTGCTATACCATTTAGCTACAGAGAAGCGTCTACTTAGCAAAGTCCAAAATATTGTTTATAAACACACAATCTTTGGTTTTTCTCAGTCGATCACATCTGTTCATGAAACGTCTCTTAACATTGAAAATGTTGAAAGTTACCAAAACATAGGTAACTCCATGAGATTGCTAAAAAGCATAACATGATAAAAAAGACGCCAAACTTGACGAAAACAAGATTTTATCGTCTAAATGTTCATGTTATTATTAAGAGGAAAGATCAAGGTATTTTTGGGGTATTTTTTTTACATTTTTTAATTGTTCCTAGCATGTCCGAACATTTGTTAAAAATCTTGTTTTTTTTGAGTGTTCAAAATTGGCAGATAATCGATCATAGCAACCCTTTTTTTCCATTTTATAAAAAAAAATGAAAATCTAATTTGAAATTCTTTTAAAAATCAATTATCATTTTTTCAAAACTTATTTTAAGAAAATCAGAAATTATAATGTTTATTTAAAATATTTTGAACCTAGCTTAACTTAGCTTCTGCGCTGAAAAGATGTAATTTGGAAAATAAAACAAAGCAGGTCATAACCTTTCGCGTCACTTGACAGGTGACGAAAGACATTTTCATGACATTTAGATAGCTTATGTGAGGATAATTCCTTCTACGGATGAAGAGAAGTGAAGTTATTTAGATTTAAGTAAACAAATTATTTACCTCGTTACTTTTAAGGAAAACTTTCAGTGTTCTAATTTTTTTTTTTGTACTTAGCTTTCACCTTTACATTTACGATGCTTTATGGAAAATATATTCTAAAGAAATTAAAATAAGACTGTTAAGAGTGATATTAAATTTCATATTTCATAAGAAAGGTATCTAATTAATTTATAGGTACCTTTCTTATGAAATTTTATCAGAAGTGTACATAAAATACTATAATTTTATGTACATTTATTACATTTTACTGTGTTATTTGTATTTCCATTCATTTTATTATTAATTTTGATATTTCATTTATGGAAAAATGTCATAACTGAGATTAATATAAAAGTAAGATCATATAAATTTCATAAGATGATACTGATACTTGTAGGTACCCTTCTCAGTTTAAATTGAAAAATCAAATTAAATTCTCCACATGTGTTTCGCAAAAGTAAAGGCCTTAACAGCGGAGAACAATGCTGAACTCAAATAACGCAACTTAATTGTATTCTGTTTGGTCTTCCATACTTTATAATTACAGTCCTATTATAAACACAAAATTACATTTCTTAATTACTGTGGATCTTCTGATTAGTCAAAATGATACAATTTACAACGCATTAAAAAAAGAGACACTTAGGAAAGCTGATGCAGCTTTTAACTAATTTTATAATATTTTAAGAACTTAAATGTAAAAATCTATTATAATTAAAGAAATAACAATTGTATTAAAAATTCATTTTTCATCAAAAAAGTTTTTTGCTTTCAGAAAATATTGTCCATATTCATAAAAACAACTAAAAGAAAATAAAAGCATTTCAAATTAAATAATATCTTTGTTTTATTGAGTTTTTATGTTACAATTCAGAGCTGATTTTCAGGTAGGGGGGGGTCCAATTAAAAACAAAAAAAAACATGATTTGCATTCCTCAAAGCCTTATGTTTTTAACTATTATAATCACTAAACTAGATTTGATCAAATTTCTAGAGTTTTCATAAAATTGGTTATGGGAGGTAATAAATATTAAAAAAAATTTCTGCCAGGACATATTTATAATAATTACCTTCATCTATGAATAGTTTCTGAAAGTTTCATTAACATCCGACAATTAATCTTATTTTTGCAAGATTTTCCAAATTAATGTGTGTCATTCAAACCCCCCCCCAAAAATGTGCTAAAAATTGTACATGTTATTTTACTAGTTCCAGTGATAGGAAGAGAAACAAGGTTTTTTAATCAAAATTTAGAATGTTCTAAAAAGAAGGAAAAATTTGTAAAAATAATTAAAAATAACTTTGGTCTTTCCTCTTCATAATAACATAAACATGATAAAATTTTGTTTTCATCAAGTTTGGCGTCTTTTTCATGCTATGCTCTTTCTTTAGCAAGGTACCTACCTATATATATATATATATATATATATATATATATAAAATATCAAACTCAAAAGGCTTTGTCTCTCTACAAATGAATTAGGTTAACTATTCTTAAATTGAATGAATTTACTATATCATAAGTGGTTATGTAGGTTAACAATAATTTGATAGTCACCCCCCTCCTCTTCCTCTCTGTAAAATACCTTGTAACTAAGTATAAATTGGGTAATAAGAAAGGAATATTAAGTGGAAAGCTGGACATTTTACAAGAAAATTTATACATGTCTGAATGTTGGGATTGTCATTGATCTAAGCTTGATTTGAATTAAGTGTATTCGGGTTGCAGATCAATTTTTGGTTTTATTTTAACTCGAAATTAAAGCAAACATACAAACATTAGAATGGACTATGATCAGATGTAACAGACATTCATTGTTTATTATATTTAACAATATATGTTTAAATTAGGATCAGCTGCCCCAATACACTAAATTGAGGTACTGTCCGGTGAACGTCAGTTTTCGGTATACAGATGTCTTGAACCCATGTTCTGTTCAAGGTATTAGAACATCCAGGAATGGGAATGTATTCATACTCTCTTTCTCCATCATGAACTGTATCAAAAGTCTTATTGAGTTCACATGGTCCAGTAGAACCTGAACACCTACCTGGTGTGGCCAGACTATGAAGGTGTCATCTACGTACCTTAACCATACTGTTGGCTTTAAAGATATAGATTCTAATGCCATTTCCTCAAAGTATTCCATGTATTATATTTGCCATTGCTAAGCCCTCATCCTGTCGATTATATCTACAAGGAAGCGACTCAGAGGGTGGCACACAGAGCCTTGGCAACTAACAATCGGCCTGAGCGGAATATCATCTTTGTGAATCTTAGGGAGACCGTATAGGTGAGGCAGCCTGGTGTAACGCTGCGATAACCGCCTATACGTCTTAGGTGCAAATTGATCCTTGTTCTTCATTAGGATCTGCAACAGTTTGCGTTCCGTTTTCATAGTAGGATCCTTTTTCACTTTGCTGTAGCTACCATTGCTAATGAGGTCTTCCAGTTTTCTTGTATAATCTGATTTGTCCATCACTACAGTCACATTACCTTTGTCAGCTGGTAGTATTTCGTTCCTCTGTAGGGATCCAATCGCCAGCCTCTCCAGTTTTGTTATGTTAGACCTGGGCAGCTTGGCTCTCTCCAAGGTCTGTCTTACTTTCCATCTTAGTTCATCTGCCTGAGTCTGAGGGATGTTCAAGGCCACCTCCTCAACTCTTGCAATGATATCCAAGTATGCCAACTGCCTGATGGTTGTGGTAAAGTTAAACCCTTATTCAATACTGACTCCTCAGAGGTACTCAGCTGATATTGGCTGATGTTGACTACTGCTTTCACTGGTGGGTGATGGACCTTGTGTGTCACCTTCTGATCTTTCAATCTATTTAATTTTTGCACTTGGCGAGCCTTGACTACATCAAATTCATGTCTGAAGGATTTATCCAGGTCATTTTGGATCCTCCTCTGGTCTTCTTCATTAGTAATTCTGTTGAAGAAATCCTTGAGCGTCTGGGAGATATGAGCTTGTAGTCACTGTTTTATCCAACGATTGTACTGGATTCTCACTCAGACAAGGGCGTGTCCTGCTTTCTCTGCGACCCGACGAGCTCTCCTTGAATTGACGGGAAGTCTTGGTGCCAAGCCTGAAGGGATGAGTTGTAGGTCTCTGCATCAGTGTAGGAATGTCAGATGGTTCGATATTCATGCCAGTTTCTGGTAGGGTTTTTCAATTTGTCTCCATATTTTTGGTATATCGGGTCCGTACCGATCATTCAGAGTCTGTCTATATTTCTGAGATGAGGTATTATGTACATCTGTTAGTGTTTCTTTTAATTTTATTTTGGTAAATTATTTTCATGAAACAAAAAAACATTTTGATTTTTTTCATTCTCAAAAAAATCACAAGATAAATGTGAATCTTTAAAACATAATATTTGAAGCTGGCACTTAACATATTTATATAGTTGAAGGAAATGCTTTCATTACTTTTTTAAATTTTATTTTAATTTTTTAAATAATTTTTCAAAATTATTTTCATGAAACAAAAATATTTGATTTTGTTTAAATCAGAAGAAAGTCATAATAAAATTGAATATAAAAGAGTCTTTAAAAGATTACATTTAAACTACACTATGCACTGTCTGGTCCTGAAACATCTGTCACTTACCATCCAGTATCCAAGGAGAAAGGTGGTATTTTTCTAATTACTTGGATTTTTTTACTTGCACACTGGATTTGAAGTACAATAGTTTCTTATTTCAGTTAAAGATGAATTGTTCTATTTGTACTGAGCTAACAGTTGAAACATGTCATGGTTTATTCAATGATAAACAGGTTGGATTGATTTTAGTTGATCAGTTGGATGCAAAGCTTATACCATATAGAATAGGACTTGACGAGAATAAAATACAGACTATCTGTTACCATCACAAGCAGACTTTGTTGACTAACTATGAATGGCTTGAAAAAAAGATGTAATCCATTTAAAAATCATAAAATGCAAATCAAAGGTGGTTTGAAACCAATTTCATTGGAGATGGCAGACAAGGCAAAGGCTAAGTTGATATTAATCCCAGGTAAGAAACTCTGCCCTAATTGTCGAATACAAATCCACAAACTACTTCCCGATGAAGAACCAAGACATGTATTGGATGAGGAAATACAAGAACTCGAAGCAGGTACTTCTGCAGAATCAGAAAAGAGTAGTATTAATGAAGAACCAAGACGTGTATCTGATGAGGAAATGAAAGAGTTTGATAAAAGTACTTCTACAGAAACAGAAGAAAAATATCAATGAATGTTTCTCTGCTATTGGAATTTCTCCACTGAAAACAAAAGGGCTTCATTACTCAGGAAAAGCTACTTTAGGTAAGAGAAAAAAAATTTTCTGCAATGTAAAGTAGCCAAGTTATTAAAGGTTGATTATGAGCTGTTGAATGATGAGGCTTTAAAAATCAAAAAGGAGATTTTAGATAAAGCTAAGTGCTTTGATAAAATGATAGAGCTTCTTGTAGCAAAAGTGAAGACAGTGGAATCAACTAAAATCAAAATACAGATCTTGACACTTGCCCCTACCGACTAATCACACAAAAAAGTCATGAATGTGTTTGGTGTTTCAGAACACATTGTATGCATGGCGTGCAAATTGTGTTTGGAAAGAGGTATTTTAGCTGTGCCAGAACTAAAAAGGGGCAAGTCTTTGCCTGCTGATATTGCACAGTTAATGGAAGCATTTTACCAAGATGATGAATATACTTGTCTTATGCCAGGCAGGAAAGACTACATTATATTCATCAGCAGAAAAGACTCATCTTGTGCAACCTAAATGAGCTCTTCAGAGCATTCAAGGAACAGAACCCAACAGTACCTTTGGGATTTTCAAAATTTTTTAGTCTCAGGCTGAAATGGTATGTCCTTGCTGCTAGTACAGGTACGCATGTTGTATGCGTATGCACTATCCACCAAAATATGAAATTATTACTGGAACCACTGAATGTATCATATTTGTAAATATATTGTCTATAATACCAGTAGCAGAGAGTGTATGATTCATAGGTGCCCAAATTGTCCTAATTCATCAGGGCAGCTTGTAAAATTTCTTTATGACACCATGGAAGGATATATTGATAATGCTGAATCAATAGAGTTCTCCCAATGAACAACAACTGACCGATCGACTTTGACAACACAAAAAGAATCCTGTCAAGCTTACATTGATTTAGTTGTTTTGCAAATGAATAAATTAGAACCTCATTCTTACTTAGCTAAATCACAATCAAGGTACTTAAAGCAAAGAGGAGATTAGTGATAGTGAAATTTTGTTCCTGGGAGATTTTGCTGAGAACTACAAATTTATAGTTCAAGATGAGATCCAGAGTTATCATTGGAATACTTCACAATGTACTTTACATCCAGTGGTACTCTACTTTAAGCTTGAAAATGCAATGCAAAGTGAATGTTTCTACATTATGTCGAGTGACAACTCACAAGATGCAGCATTTGTTTATATGGTACAGAAAAAAATTATTGAGTTAATCAAAGCTACCTTGCCAAACATAAAAAATATTGAGTATTTTACTGATGGTTGTACAGCGCAATACAAGAATTATGAGAACTTTGCCAATTTGTGCAACAATCACAAAGATTTTGGGCTCAATGCAAAATGGAATTTC